>CM053271.1:27353980-27812083 GCA_028583415.1 Protea cynaroides
TCTCTCAAGAAATGATACCGGATGGCTATGTGCTTCGTCCTAGAGTGCATAACTGGGTTCTTGGAGATATTTATAGCACTAGTGTTGTCACAGAACATTGAAATAGGCTTGTCTGACTCAATGCCTAAATCCTTCAACATTTGCTACATCCACAAAACTTGTGTGCAACAAGAGGTGGCTGCAATATATTCTGCCTCTGCTGTAGACAATGAGATTGACTCTTGCTTTTTACTATGCCAAGCCACCAAATTTCTACCAAGATAGAATGCACCTCCACTAGTGCTCTTCCTATCATCAACACAACCTGCCCAATCTGCATCTAAGTAGGATGAAAACACCAAATCCTTGCTTTTTGCATACCAGAGACCATACTCCATTGTCCCCTTCAAGTATCTGAAGATCCTCTTCACAGCTACCACATGTGTCTCCTTTGGGCTAGCTTGAAATCTAGCTACCAGGCACACAGACTGTAAAATATCTGGCCTTGTAACAGTCAAGTAGAGCAGACTTCCAATCATTGACCTATACATAGTGTGGTCAACTGGTGGAGAGTCATCATCTTTGCTCAACTTGCAACTAGTCATCATAGGTGTGCTTACTGGTGTGCAGTCCTCCATTGTAAACTTTTTCAACATCTCTTTCACATACTTGGTCTGAGATAAAAAGAATCCATCCTTCAACTGACTGATCTGCAAACCCAAAAAATAAGAAAATTCACCAATCATGGACATTTCAAACTCATTCTGCATTCTCTGAGCAAAATCCTTACATGACTCATCCTTGTGGCCTGCAAAAATGATGTCGTCTAATACACTACCACAACTGTCTGACTACCATCAACAGATTTCACATACAGGTTGCTATCTACCAGTCCCTTCTTGAAACCCAACTGACAAAGATAAGTGTCCAGCCTTGAATACCACGCTCTTGGTGCTTGCTTCAACCCATACAATGCCTTTTTCAGTCTACAAACAAGTGTAGGGTCTTCACTCAGTTGGAATCCTTCTAGTTGCTCTATATATACCTCTTTTTTCAAGTCACCATTCAAGAAGGCTGACTTGACATCCATCTGGTAAACCTTGAAGTTTTTGTGTACAATAAATGCAAGAAACATTCTGATTGCTTCCAACCTAGCAACATGAGCAAATGTTTCTTCAAAGTCAATGCCCTCAACTTGAGCATATCCTTTACAAACTAATCTGGCCTTGTTTCTTACAACTTTACCATCTTCATTGAGTTTGTTTCTATAGACCCATTTAGTGCCTATGACATTCTTATCTGCAGGCTTTGGCATTAATTCCCAAGTTTTATTTTTCTCTATCTAGTTCAACTCCTCATTCATTGCCTTGAGCCAACTAGCATCTTCACATGCTTCTGCAATTGATTTGGGTTCAATGTGAGATAAGAGAGAGAACATCTATTTTGCTTTTCTCACCTTCCTTGTTTGCATTCCAGCTGAGGGATCACCAAGAATTAACTTTTCAGGATGGTTCTTTCTTACTCTGCTTGAGCCACTTCCATTCTGCCTGTCTGCCTCAGAATCTGATTGCTCTTCTCTTTCTTCTGTCTCAACCACAGCTCTCTGTCTTGGCACATTTGTAACATCCTGCTCCTTTTCTGTTTCATTGTCATTCTGCTCACTGTCCAGGTCTTCAAAGATAGGAACTTCATTATGTGACCCTGTAGGAGAATTTTTGTGCTCATCAACTCTCACATCTGCACTTTCAATAATTTTGCCAAGTCTCTTGTTGTAACATTTGTAAGCTTTGCTGGAGGTAGAGTAGCCAAGAAATATTCCTTCATCGGCCCTATCATCAAACTTTCCTAGATTATGGCTGGTGTTTTTGATATAACACTTACTTCCAAACACCTTGAAGTGCTTTGTTGTGGCCTTCTTACCAAACCATAATTCATACAGAGTCTTGTCTTCATGTGGCCTCAACATACACCTATTCTGAACATATATTGCTATATGCACTGCTTCTCTCCAGAATTTATTCCCCATGTCATTTTCAGTTAACATAGTCATGGCCATCTCTTGAACAGTTCTATTCTTTCTTTTTCTGCAACACCATTTTACTGTGGTGTTCTAGGAGCTCAAGTCTGTCTCTTGATGCCATTCTCAGAACAATACCCTGCAAAGTCTATCCAGGTGTACTCTCCTCCCCTGTCAGATCTTAAGCACTTGATTTTCTTCCCTGTCTCATTTTCAACTTGAGTTTTGAAGATCTTGAATCTAGCTAGAGCCTCTGATTTATGTTTCAAAAACATTACCCAAGTCATTCTGGAGTAGTCATCTATAAACAGAATGAAATACCTCTCCCATGTAATGCTCTGTGTCCTCATTGGCCCACATAGATCTGTATGAACTATCTCCAATGGTTGAGTAGTGTGGTACTCCTTAGGTTTGAATGATGTTCTTGTTTGCTTCCCCTTCTGACAAGATGCACAGATATCATTGGAGGGCTTCTTCAATGAAGGAATGTCTCTTACAACATTCTTGTTAGATATTTTTGATAGATTTTCAAAGCCAATATGTCCCAATCTTCTATGCCATAGCCATGTTTCCTCTTCTTGACTCATCATACAATTTCCTTCAAAATCTTCAGACAAAATATAGAGATTTCTATAAGTTCTCTTTCCTGATACCATCAACTTTCCACTATCAGACCTTCGGATCTCACATCCTTGATCATTAAAAATCACTTTGTGACCCCTATCACAAATCTGGCTGACACTCAATAAGTTATGTTTCAAACCTGAAACATAGAGGACATCATGAGATGTTATATTTCCATTATTGAGACTGATGCTTCCCTTTCCAACTATCTTGGCACCATCATTGTTGCCAAACTTAACTGAACCTCCTTTATAATGCTGAAGCTTTAGAAGTCTTTTACTATCTCCAGTCATGTTACTTGAACACCCACTGTCAAGAATCCATGGTGTAGAGCTGTCTTGTGCCTTAAAAGCTATCTGCACAACCAAAGAGCTGTTTCTTTCTGTTTTGTCCCTCTGAACCCAAACTCTCTTCTGTGATGGTGTCTTCTCAACATGTTTCTGCTTTGGAGCCTCTCTTCTTGTTCTGCTATGCTGTCTCTGTAAAGGTGGCATAGGGGAAAAGATGGTTATACAGTTCCTTGCTACATGCCCAAAGTTGTGACAGTTATAACACTCAACAAAATTCTCTTCAAGGGGAGCAAATTGATTTCTACTCTCAAATTTAACATCTCTCATGTTGAATTTGCAGGTAGCAATCTTATGTCCAAAGTTGTTGCATCTATAGCAGTATCCCTGAAAATGAGGTTTTGGCCTTGCAATTGCCATGTACCTCATCTGTCTCTGTGGTACACTGGGATAGTTTTCTTTATAGAAGTTGTCATGCTCCACTCTCCTGCCTTGCCATGCATTTTGTCTTTAGTCTTAGGGAAAGGGGTTTTGTTTCCTCCTTGACAAAGAACTATAGGGTCCTTACCCTTTCTATTTTCCTTCACAAAGGATATGAGACCTTTTCCTTTTGAGTTGACATTCTTTGATGTCTCTCCTTTTTCAAAGCCAAGGCCAAACTTAATGTGGGAAGGTCTTTGAGCATTGATGATCCTATCAAGCATGCTACTACTAGGATGCTCTGGAGTAGAGTTACTTGATTTCTCATGTTGAGCTAATTTTTGTTGTCTCTCAAGCTCTTCCTGTTCATACTCAGCCACTTTTGTCTTTAGAAGTGTAAATTCATTTCAAATTCTTCAAATCGATCAACCATAGGGAATTGTTCTTCAAGTTGGACTTTCAAACTTGCATTCTCATTCAATACCCTGGAGTAGTCTACAGATGCCTGTTTAAGTAGAGCATTGAGATTTTCAACAGCTTTCTTGGACTCTTCATCTTGAGCTCTCAATTCTTGAATCACTTGTTTTTTCTTTTTGGCTTCTTGTGAGGAAAGCTTGTTATTCTTTCTTTCCTTCTTGAGTTCCTTCATGGCTGCAACAAATTCTTCCTCAAAGTTTATCTCACCTTCTTCATCACTGCTTGAACATGTATCTTCATTGTTTCTTTCTTCATCACCACTTGAGATAGAGTCCACAATTTTACATTCATCATGAATTTTTGAAGTAAATTCTTCACATTTGTTCCCTTCATGTTCTTCAATGAAAACCATGAACAAGGCCTCACTGGGCTCATCATCTGAGTCATCATTTGAGGTTTCACTGACTCTCTTGGAAATAAAACTTTTTTTATTTGACTTATTCTTTTTGAAGCTGTAATTTTTCTTTGCCTTGGACTTGTATTTGCCTTCATCTTCATCATCACTGTCAATCTTACTTTTCCTTGGGCATTTTATAGCAAAATGTCCAACCTTGCCACAATTGAAACATTTGAAAGGGAGTTTGTTCTTGTATCTTCCTGTACCCTTCTTTAATTTTCTAGTGAAATGAGCTGTGGCTTCGTCTTCACTTTCTTCCTCATTTGGATTTTCAGAAATCTTGAGTTTCTTCATTGCCTTGAAGGCTACTTGCTTGTCAACAGTAGTTCCAGGGTCTATTCTCATTTCAAAAGCTGTCAATGCTCCATGTATCTCATCTATGGTGACTTCATCCAAATCCTTAGTCTCTTCAAGAGCTGAGACTTTTGATTCAAACTTGGGTGTGAGAGACCTCAAAATCTTCTGACAAACAATGGATCATTTTAAGTCTTCACCAAGTCCTCTAATAGAGTTGACCACTTCATTGACTCTGTTCATATACTGATCAACAGTTTCATCCTCATTCATTTTCAAGTTTTCAAACTGAGCCCTGAATGTTTGTAGCTTCACTTTCTTGATTTTCTTCTTACCTTCATAAATGTTAATTAGTCTGTCCCAGACCTCCTTTGTAGTCTTGCAATCCATGACTTTGGACAATTCACTATTGGTCAGACCACCTTGAATGGCATTGAGTGCCTTTCTGTTGTTCTCAAAATTCTTCTTGTCCGTAACACTAGAAGTAAGTGTATCATGTGGAGTATAACCAATTTCAACTGCAGCCCAAACATCG
Organism: Protea cynaroides; assembly: GCA_028583415.1. Lineage (NCBI taxonomy): Eukaryota > Viridiplantae > Streptophyta > Magnoliopsida > Proteales > Proteaceae > Protea > Protea cynaroides. The sequence continues at coordinate 27,359,011 of CM053271.1, forward strand.
AATCCAAGTGATCCCACATAAATCTCCATTCTCCTCTTCCAAAACACGAAGTCTGTACTATCAAACAATGGAGGTTTATGAGAACCTTCCCCTGGTGCCATAGCTGCCCTCTGATCTCTCAGATGCTGATTTAGCTGTCACTGAGCCTGGTGCTCTGATACCAATTGATGGACCTTGGATGACACTGAGAGGGGGGGGGGTGAATCAGTGTGAAAACTTTTCCCTGAATTTTTTCCTTACTGCCCAGCGTTGATGATGAACCAGACTGTTACAAACATACAAGCGTATGCAAATCTACCTCGCAACCATTCAGTGGCCAGGTTTACCAGATTTGCACACCCATCCTGCAATTCATTCCACGCACTTCACAAAATACAGAAATAAAGTATTCCACAACACAGAAGGGTTACGTGGTTCACTACCACAGTGTGTGATGGCTAATCCACGGAGTAATGCCCAATGGGCTATGTATTTACTCAATACTCAACTTTTAGTCCTTCACAGGATAAGGATATTCACCCTGTATTTTTCCAGCATAAAATTGAGAGGGCAAACACTGCCAAGGTTTAGGCTATACCAGCCAGTGTCCAACACCCACTGAACACAAATCAAAGTGATATATTTTGGGGCTTATAGTGATGCCCTACAATAAAACCCAGACTTGCAAGGCATTCAATATTCTTTTCGCCTAAGCTAGCATACAACAAACTCCCATACTAAGTAGGCATTTAAATATTTCAACCTACTCTAGCATACATGGCATTGAATCAATAAATAACACAGGAGTTGAGAAAATCTCACAACCGAGGCTTTCAAGTGGCCGACAGCAACATTGGAGCTCCACACTACTCTCAAGAAGGTTCAACAACATCCACCATTGGCTAGACTTGATGCTCCAAACATTTCTTTGCATACAGGCATCATTCACTCTCTCACAACCGCACAACCACCATTCTTGCGCAACAAACGGTTCTACCAACCTCTCATTGGCATATGGAACATAATGAATTAGAGATGGAGAGGTTGGATAAACATTCAAAGCTCCAACAATCTCAAAAACCCCCTTTCTCCTTCTCTTCCTCCTTTTTCATTTTTTTCAGAACTCCTCCCAACCTCCAACTCATCCCCAATAGATAGGAATTCAAAAACTGAGTCGAGAGCAACTTGAACCATCCGATTTGGATATCGGATGGCCAAGATATGGCCAAAATAAGATCGGCCAACCAGATTATAAGAAATGGAATCATTTCAAAGCTGATAATGTACTGTCACTACACCGTATCGCTGCCTTCGTTGACAGAGTCAGAGACGCTGTCGATCCGCGATTGGCGAAGACAACATCTTCAAATTTTGGCCGTTGGATATCTGCAAAAAAGCGGGATTGACTACCAGTCGATGGATCTAGTCAGATCACGTCAGATTCGATCGACTTTGCTTTATGCCGTTGGATTGAGATGAAGGCCGCCATCGAACCGAACGTGCGTCGCACAGAATCAAAGTCCCGTTACCATGCATTGCGGAGCATCATTTTAACTTGCGCCGACCCAATCAGATCACCCGCGCAAGAATCCCGACGCTACTCCTGCGCCACACTTGAGCCTACCATTTTTCAGTCCGTTCGATCGGAATTTTGCATACGTGGCTCTCTCTTGTCCATGGATTTCGCATTTTCTTCAATCTCCATTTCCCAAAATACCCCTGGAATGAAAAAGAATGGCCTTTGTAACCATTCTTTGATTTTGTTAAAACTGCTGCAGGTTGGATTTCCAGAGAGGTTTTCTCTCTCCTAGAAATCCACCAAACACCTGGAGGGCATGCGGGAGGGACGAGTCTAGCGCGTGCGGGAGGGAGGAAGCCAGCGCACGGGACATGCCATGCTCGCCAGCATGCGCGGCGGCCACGGCATGTGGCATGCCTTGCTGCGGCTTGCGACATGGCATGTTGCATGCTGCTGTTGCTGCTGCTGGCCGAGCTTGGCTTGGCCCTGCTGGCCTTGGCTGCGAGGCTGGTGGCCATGGTGGCATGCCACCTCGGCATTGTGGGACCCACCATCAATTTTTCTCTCTCCTCTTTCTCTCTCTTCTAAGAATGCTTCTCTCTTCTTGAATGCGAAAAATGGGACACCATATCGCCATATCACTGCCATATCGCTGTATCATTACCATATCGCCTGTATCATTGCCATATCGCCTGTGGGGCCCGCAGACACTCTCTCTCATCAAACTGGGCCTAGTTAGCCCATGTTGCCAACAATTACAATACGATGGAAAACAGTAAGCTGGTTTCGATGTGGGACTATTTTCCAAGATGGGAACACCGAACATGCCACTCTTGGCTCTGCTCACGCATATCTAAAACTGCAGCACCTTCAAATATCACAACTCCATCATACCATTTAAGAGCACCGGCATAGTTAGTAAGTTTGAAAAAGGCAAATATTCTAGTATAGATACGTACATATATTAAATGTAATTTGATTTTAATACAGGAAATGAAAATCTGGTTCAAAAACATATATATAGTATTGATACGCCCTTATTTGATACGTGTTTAATATAGTATCTTTTTTTATTGAAAATATAGACATATATTCACTATGCAATAGTCATCGACATCATTCAATAAATTCAATAATAACATATTCTACTTCTAGATTGGATTCTCTCGACTCTCTCATAATCAGTACTAGGTAAAGTGATCATATATTAAGGAATCTGAGAGAGGGACTTTAATTGAAATAATACAGAAAGAATGAGAAGACCAAGCTGGCATAGAGGGTGAGATAGTTTCCAAAAGAGAAAGGAGATTGGAGACTATCCAAAAGAGAAAGGAGATTGGAGAAGGAAAGAAAATTTAGAGAGAAAGAAGGGGGGAAAAAACCAAAAGTTACTGGATATGATTTTGGAAGAATTAAGAAAGAAATGAGCTGGTCGTGACCTGGTTTTAGGAAAGAAGAGGGAAACCATCAGAGACAAAAGGAAAGAATAAGGCAAAATCAGGGAAAAAAAAAGAGGGAAAACTCTAAAGGAAGGGAGAACCCGAGAGGGTTCAATGAATAGAAAGAAAAAAAAAAGATCTGGCAGATTTGAGGAATGAGAAAGGAGGAAATCTGGAAAAAGGGAGAGTATTTGGAAAAGAGAGCTAGAGAAGAAATCTGGGGGAGAAGATAAGGAAAGAGGAGTGGAGAAAGTGAGATCAAGTGGAAGAGTCTGGGAGAGAAAGAGAGAGTGCGACACAAAGGATGGAAGGACCAAAGGGAAGCAGAAGATTGGAGAGTGATAAGTTTAATCTTTCGTAGGCTCGTACATGTGATGACGTGTAGTTGTTGTGAGTTTTAGTCCATTTACGATGCCAACTATGTTGTATCTTCATTCAATAAATGTAATGTATTGTTATTTGTTAGCTATTTGATCTCATGGAAACTCTGAGATCAAATCCATTGTAACCGGTTGTAACAAATACAAAGTAAGCTATATATACAACTCAGGTATACCACAATTGAAAAACCAAGAATTAAAAAACCGTCCAAATTATTATACGGAGTCAAACCTTTATCGAAAAACGTCAAAATAAATGTCGAGCTCAATAACCACCTCACTCCTGCAACCAACAACATCTTCTCTCCCATCCAAGTTTAACCATGCAGTTTCAGTCAGGTGGAACAACACAACTACCTATTGTGGAAATCTCAGATGTTACCTTTGATCCGAGGTCATCTTCTAATGGGATTCCTTGACGGCTCATCTCCTTGTCTGCCAGCTATGGTTGCATCAACTAGCTCTACTATCTGTTCTCCTGCAGCTTTCTCATTTGAAGCTACATCCATCGACTCCACTCCATTGACCGATAACCTAACCTATGCTAGTTGGGTATGTCAAGGCCAACTACTTCTAGGTTGGATTCTCTCGACTCTCTCAGAATCAGTACTAGGTTAAGTGATCACACAGTAAGGACTCCGAAGGAGGGACTTTAATTAAAAAAATAAAAAAGAAATGAGAGACCAAGCTGGTCGAGAAGGTGAGAGAGTTTCCAAAAGAGAAAGGAGATTAGAGAAGGAAATAAAATCTAGAGGGAAAGAAGGGGGAAAAACTAAAAGTACCTGGATACAGTTTTGGAAAGAATTAACAAAGAAATGAGCTGGACGTGACCTGGTTTTAGGAAAGAAGAGGGCAATTATCAAAGATAAAAAGGAAAGAATAAGGTAGAATAAAAAAATAAAAAAATAAAAAAAATAAAAAAATAAAAAAAATAAAAAAATAAAAACCCCAGAGAAATAGGGAAAACTCTAAAGGAAGGGAAAACCTGAGAGGGTTCAGTGAATAAAAAAAAAGATCTTGGAGATCTAAGGAATGAGAAAAGGAGGAAATCTGAAAAAAGGGTGAGTATTTGGAAAAGAGAGCTAGAGAAGAAATCTGGGGGAGAAGATAAGGAAAGAGGAGAGGAAAAAGTGAGATCAAGAGGGAGAGACTAAGAGAGAAAGAGAGAGTGTGACACAGACGACGAAAGGAAAAGAAACAGAGGGAAGAAGAGATTGGAGAGTGATAAGTTTAATCCTTCGTATGACTCGCACATGTGATGACATGTATGTTGCGAGTTTTACTCTATATACGATGCCAACTATGTCATGTCTTCCTTCAATGAATGTAATGTATTGTTGTCTGTTAGCTATTTGATCTCATGGAAACTTGGGATCAAATCCATTGTAACCGATTGTAACAAATACAAAGTGAGCTATATATACAACTCAGTGATACCACAGTTGGATAACCGAGAATTCAAAAACAATACAAATTATTATATGGTATCAGAGCTTTATCGACAAACGTCAAAATAAATGTCGAGCTCAACAACCACCTCTCTTCTGCAACTAGCAACATCTTCTCTCTCGTCCAAGTTCAACCATGTAGTGTCTTTTGGTAGAGAGAACATAATTGAAAGGTCCTAAGAACTTAGAAGGTTGTAGGTATGACATGAATATGACTTTCTCTCCCATCTTGACTTCTTATTTTTCTATATTTTCTCTCGATTGAAAATAAAATTGAAATAAAACTATACTGTAAACTTTTCTAGTCATTACCAGTAATAATTTCATAACTAGCTCAAAAATTTACTAAATTTTGCTTGCCTTTTCTAGAAAGTACTTAGATAAGTATGGCAGAGGGCTAAGGAATGTACTTTAAAAGTGTTGAAAAGCCCAGTTACAACATAATTATTAGAAAAGTTTTCCATTTATTTATATTAAATTCACTTTCCTCAATTTTCAATTTACTTGTACTCAATAGAGCATTTATTAAATAATCAAAGAGGATCCTATCATGGATTCTAATTTGATTCAAAAAGAGAAGAGAGTTTAGAGAAGGAAAGAAGTGAGATAGCCATTGCTAGTTTTAGGAACAAAGAGAGCAGGTATCAGAGATAAAAAGGAAAAAATATAGTAGAAGAAAAAAAAAAGAAAAAACAAGATCTGGTAGAGATGAAAGAGGAGAGGAGAAAGTGAGATCGTAAGGGAGTGTCTAAAAGAGAAAGAGAGAGTGCGACACAGGTGAAGGAAAGAGAAGAACCAGAGGGAAGAAGAAGATTAGAGAGGAAGAAGAGGAAGAGAGGTAAGATATCCGAACCTTACTGTAGCGGTATCAACGATTAAAAAGAATTAATATAGAAGAAAAAAAAAGATCTGGCAGAGATAATAGAGGAGAGGAGAAAGTGAGATCATGAGGGAGTATCTGATAGAGAAAGAGAGAGTGCGACACATATGAAGGAAGGAGAAGAACCAGAGGGAAGAAAAAGATTGGAGAGGAAGAAGAGAAAGAGAGGTAAGATATCTGAACCTTGTTGTAGCGGTATCAGAGATTAGAAGGAAACAATACAGAAAAAAAAAAAAGAAGAAGAAAAAAACAAGATCTGGTAGAGATGATAGAAGAGAGGAGAAAGTGAGATCGTGAGGGAGTGTCTGAGAGACGAAGAGAAAGTGCGATACAGACAAAGGATGGAGAAGACTAGAGGGAATAAGAAGATTAAAGAGGAAGAAGAGGAAGAGAGGTAAAATATCTGAATCTTGCTGTAAAGTACCACAGATAAAAAGAAAATAATACAAAAGAAAAAAATAAGATCTGGCAGGGATGATAGAAGAGAAGAGAAAGTGAGATCGTGAGGGAGTGTCTGAGAGAGAAAGAGAGAGTGCGACACAGACGAAATAAGGAGAAGAACCAGAGGGAAGAAGAAGAATGGAGAGGAAGAAGAGGAAGAGAGGTAAGATATCCAAACCTTGCTGTAGCGGTATCAACAATAAAAAGGAAACAATACAGAAGAAAAAAAAAAAGAAAAAAATAAGATCTGACAGAATGATAGAGGAGAGAAGAAAGTGAGATCGTTAGGGAGTGTTGAAAAGAGAAAGAGAGAGTGCAATGCAAACGAATGAAGGAGAAGAACTAGGGGGAAGGAGAAGAATGGAGAGGAAGAAGAGGAATAGAGGTAAGATATCCGAACCTTGCTGTAGCGTTATCAGAGATAAAAATGAAACAATACAGAAGAAAAAAAAAAGATCTGGTAGAGATGATGGAGGAGAGGAGAAAGTGAGATCGTGAGGGAGTGTCTAGAGAGAGAAAGTACGACACAGACAAAGGAAGGAGAACACCAGAGGGAAGAAGAAGATTGAAGAAGAAGAAAAAGGAGAGAGGTAAGATATCCGAACCTTGCTGTAGCGGTATCAAAGATAAAAAGGAAACAATACAAAAGAAAAAAAAAGAAAAAAACAAGATCTGGTAGAGATGATAGAGGAGAGGAGAAAGTGAGATCGTGAGGGAGTGTCTAACAGAGAAAGAGAGTGCAACACAGACGAAAGAAGGAGAAGAACCAGAGAGAAGAAGAAGATTGGATAGGAAGAAGAGGATGAGAGGTCAGATCTTTGAACCTTGTTGTAGCGGTATCAGATATAAAAAGAAAATAATATAAAAAAAAGGAAGAAAACAAGATCTGGCAGAGATGATTGAAGAGAGGAGAAAGTGAAATCGGGAGGGAGTGTTTGAGAGAGAAGGAGAGAGTGCGACACAGATATAGGAAGGAGAAGAACCAGAGGGAAGAAGAAGATTGGAGAAGAAGCTAAGGAAGAGAGGTAAGATATTCGAACCTTGTTGTAGCGGTACCAAAGATAAAAAGGTAACAATACAGAAGAAAAAAAAGAAAAAAATAAGATCTGGTGGAGATGATTGAGGAGAGGAGAAAGTAAGATCATGTGGGAGTGTCTGAGAGAGAAAGAGAGAATGCGACACAGATGAAGGAATGAAAAGAACCAGAGGGAAGAAGAAGATTGATGAGGAAGAAGAGGAAGAGAGGTAAGATATCCAAACCTTGCTGTAGCGGTATCAGAGATAAAAAGAAAACAATACAGAAGAAAAAAAAGAAAAAAAATAAGATCTGACAGAGATGATAGAGGAGAGGAGAAAGTCAGATCGTGAGGGAGTGTTTGAGAGAGAAAGAGAGAGTGCGACACAGATAAAGGAAGGAGAAGAACCAGAGGGAAGAAGAAGATTGGAGTGGAAGAAGATGAAGAGAGGTAATATATCCGAACCTTGTTGTAGCGATATCAGAGATAAAAAGGAAACAATACCAAAAAAGAAGAAGAAAAAAACAAGATCTGGTAGAGATGATAGAGGAGAGGAGAAAGTAGGGACGTGAGGGAGTGTCTAAGAGTGAAAGAGAGAATGCGACAAAGATGAAGGAAAAAAAAGAACTAGAGGGCAGAAAAAGATTGGAGAGGAAGAAGAGGAAGAGAGGTAAGACATTCGAACCTTGCTGTAGCGGTCTCAACAATAAAAAGGAAACAATATAGAAGAAAAAAAGAAAAAAAAATAAGATTTGACAAAAATGATAGAGGAGAGGAGAAAGTGAGATCGTGAGGGAGTGTCAGAAAGAGAAAGAGAGAGTGCGACGCAGACAAAGGAAGGAGAAGAACTAGAGGGAAGAAGAAGATTGGAGACGAAGAAGAGAAATAGAGGTAAGATATCCGAACCTTGCTATAGTGTTATCAGGGATAAAAATGAAACAAGACAGAAGAAACAAATAGAAAAAAATAAGATCTGGCAGAGATGATAGAGGAGAGGAGAAAGTGAGATCGTGAGGGAGGGTATGAGGACCAGGGAAATTCTTTGAAAATGAAAATTATCCTCAATTTATATTTGAATTTACATGTTATGAAACTCGTTTACCCTCATTACACTCAAACTGAGATTTGGAAAGTTCTCACCTTCGGATCCCATCCACTCATGCCAGTGGAGAATAAGAAGACTGGAGTTGCCACCTAGATAAGGTCTAGGACCCATAAATGATGTCCCTCAGTGGGGGGGGGGACACTAATGACTCGCGTAAATGGAATGACTATCTTGTCTCACCAAAGACGGACAAGTACCAAATTACGAGTTGGGAAGGTGTTAGGCACCCAACTCGCCCCGTTGAATCGGTCTCCCTAAATCCTATCATTTCCTATAATTTATGAACACTTGGGGCTATCTAATTAAACTACAAGATACAAGGGGAAATCCTAATTTGATCTCTAATTCTTTACTAACTATGCATGGCATAAGTTAAAATTAAACAAATTAAACAAAATAATAATCACAAAATGAATTAAAGAATTTAATGAACGATCTAATCGTACATCTAAAGAAAGGAAAAAAAAATGATATATAACATATGACCGAGGTCTAGGAAAATCCCAGACCGCTTACCCCTGTTGTCACACCCCAATTTTGAGCCAACCAGAATGGTGTTAGTGAACCGTCATTGAACCAACGGTTCACACCAGGATCTCGAATAGACAGTGTCCACTCATACAAACCATTGCACATAACCACATTCAGAATATAAATAGTACATCGGAAGTTTTTAAATAAATGAACTGAGTATCTATTGATAAATTTAAATAACAAATCAATTATCCAAATTTCCAAACATAAAATATAATATCCTTACATCCACTTAATCCAACTGAAAATAACTGAAAATAAATAAAAGCCAATCAAAGGTACACACAGAAAGGGCACTCGCATGAAGCATCATGCTCATCCTCTCATGCCTGTACATCTAGAGCAGCAACACCACCATACGCTGGAGAGTTCACGTAGTCGTCCACTGTGTAACCTGCATCAACATCTAAAAATAATGTATATACAAAGGGTGAGCTCACAACTTAGCTTAGTAAGACAATCAGACAGTTTCACAATATTATGCATGAGTAACAATCATTTTTATGCTATGGTCTGGCTTAAGTTTGCAATGTGCTATAGAAAGGTTCGGTGACCGTCTTACCTCTATACACAAGTGTGTGGCACCACATAGCAGATCACACTACCACCGGCTCACATGCACCCATCATGGAATAGAGATAGAGCTAAGGTATATCCGCACCTCTCCTGATACTCTACCCATACCAGTACCTAAGCCCCTACTGGTCAGGGCTTGCAAACTGGGTTAACAACTAACCAATCCTATATGTCATCAATGTATACTCTATCCCAACACAGCCGTCTACGACATAGAGATAGAGCTAGAGCGTGCAGGCAGGTTGGAGACCACAATACCTCACCTCCCCCTGATACCCTATCCGTAACAAGCACCCTAGGATAGAATAATACGCAAGTAGACCATATCCCAACATAACTCCCTACGGCATAGAGATAGAGCTAAAGCATCGTGGACAAGTCAACGTCGGCATCGGAGACCACAGTGCCACATGACCATGGCCAGGCCAACATCAACATCGGAGACCACCGTACCACGAACTTCCCCTGATACCCTACCCATACCAAGCATGTTAAAATAGAATACTACAAAAAGTACCAGTGTGAGGAATGATCCCAGGCCACATGCCCCACTCCACACACCAACGAAAACAATCACATGCCTAACAATCACATCCTATCATGCATGAACAATAATAATAACTAAAAGTAAAGGATGACATGTGAATATGCACAAACATCACATCATATATATTCAGGTTTATTAACAACGATTTACTATCCATTAATTATTAGGGTTTAGGTCAGGTTCCCTTACCTGACGCTCGTTTGATAGCTTGCTCTACGTCGCAAGATCCAAACGTGCTATCACAGAGTCCTACATAATATTAGGGTTCAACTAGAATAGTTCTTAGGGTTTCACGTTGGTCGAAAAAACCAACAGGGTTCCAAAACCAGCCTTTCAGAGCTAACCGATCGCAATATACCGGTCACAGCTCTGTGAGAAAACTAGCTACCGGTACGATCGACCAGTATGTCTCTGGAAGACCATACATTTGGTTTTTCTACTGTCGTCGATCAATCTCCATGGATTTTCAGGGTTTCTCCTATCCATTCTAAGTCTGACCCTTGAGTTAGAATTTTCTCCAACTCATTCAAGTCTAGTTTTGTTGGTAATCATCCTAGAACTCGAATCTAGGATTTGACGACAATTTAGGGTTTAATGTCCAATTAGGGTTTTAGATCAATACCTACTTTGCATGGTATTGATCCAACCATACAACTATCCTAGAGTCATAGAGTAAGAAGAATGATTCAAACACTTACCGTTGACTGGCGTAAGGTGAGCGTCGTCGAACGACAAGGGCGGCACTTCCTTCTTCCTCCTAGCTTCTTCTCCTTCTCCAACCTCCTTCTCCTTTCTAGGGTTTGTGAGGAATGATGGAAAAGATTTAAGGAGGTTTAGAGGTGTTTATATAGGCTAGGATTAGGGTTTAGTAAGTCTCTTAGGATTAGGAAAGTCTTAGGATTTGGAATTGGGAAAGTGGGACCCGTAGAGATCCAATTCTGGATCTCCATAGTCAACTGCGCAGAGTTGACCGATCGACTGGTACCAAGACCAGTACCATTGACCAGTATGAGTAAAATCATACATTAGTTGTCCATCTTTGGTCCGATTTCGTACCTGTTTGCATGTAGGTTTCACACCTGTGCGGCAGAAATCTGGCCAAATGTAGTTCGGACGGATGTGTACGTACTAGGTGTATGCAAGAAAAGTGATGCTCCCAAAATATTAGAACGCATCCCAAGCGATAGATGCTCCCATAATCATAGAACACATCCAATGGTGAGAGATGTCCCCACAACAGTGGGACCTACCTCAGTGCAGAGGTATTCCCTATCATAAGGAAATCCTGTCGCCGAAGTAATCCCATAATACATGAAACTTATCTCAATTTGAGTGTGTGTGTGTGAAAATGATGCTCGCAAAATATTAAAACACATCAATCGGAGAGATGTTATCATAACAGTGGAACTCATCTCAGGGTGTAGAGGCATTCCCTTCCATAGAGAAATTCTCTCGCTGAGGTAATCCCATAATACATACTCAATTTGATCGAGCGTGGAGCGACCAAAATCCCCCGCAGCCTACGTATCCCTCAAGGCCTCTGTCTCTCCAGAATCTGGTCAAGCATAGTTCCCATGGTTTGACGAGCCATGGATAAGCGTGGCAACACTCAGGAAAGGTCAAATGCCTCAGCTCCCCACACACGAGGGTACACTAAATTTCACTCGCATCCCGCACTCGGGATACCCAGGTGGGCAGTCCGTCGGGCCAGATTCATTTAAAATATTCATGGTGAACATCCAAACAGCTCATATTCATTTAAAATACTTAGAAAGACAATCCAACGGTTCCAATTACTTAAAATCACATCAAAATTCCAAATCAAAGACCATGATCAACTCATAAAATTCTAATTATATGGTCATGATCAATTCTTATAAAATTCAGATCATGTGGTAGGATCAACCCGCATTAAAATTCTAATCACATGATCGGACCAATCACCTTAAAATTTCTAAGCACATCGGATCAATTTCATCCTCCAAAATGCAAGATTAACGGCCATATTTCATTTCATTACATTCATAACAAGAAAGGCTGAGCCAAAACCCAACATGCACATGTGGAAGTCGACGCATATGATCAAAGAATCATCATGTATGCGAAGATACAATAATAAAATGAAGCAAACAAGCACAATACGACATATAAGTATGGTAAACTGGAAAAGAAACCAACCCAATGTGTGTCGACAAGATTGAACAACAGGATGTCACGAGGATCCTCAGGTTGAGGATGAAGGTCTTCGTTGGATCTCGCGAGGATTGCCAGGTCGACGATGATGATCATCGCAGGGTGTCGTCTCAGGGTGTCGCGAAGATCTTCGGGTTAACGACGAAGGTCTTCGCTGGATCTTGCGAGGATCGCCGATGATGATCGTCGCTGGGTGTCGCGAGGATCTTCGGGTTGACGACGAAGGTCTTCGCTGGATCTCATGAGGATCGCCGGGTGGACGATGATGATCGTCGCAGTATGTTGCGAGGATCTTTGGGTTGACGACGAAGGTCCTCGCAGGATGTCGCGAGGATGGTGTGTGCTTGGCTGGGTATGAGTTTTGGACAGGTGTGGGGGATGGTCGTGCTCGACTACTGGGTGTGGGTTGCGGACAGGTGTGGGACTTGATGGAGCGTAAGGTGCTACTGGGTGCGAGTTGCAGACAGGTGTGGGGGATGATCGTGCTCGGCTGCTGGGTGAGGGTGTCGGACAGGTGTGGGACTTGATGGAGCGCAAGGTGTTGCTGGGTGTGAGTTGTGGACAGGTGTGGGGGATGGTCGTGCTCGGCTACTGGGTGCAAGTTGCCAACGGTTATGAGGGATGTTCGTGCTCAGTGCGAGTTGCGGACAAGTATAGGGATGGTCGTGCTTGGCTGTTGGTTGGGAGAGATGGGCAGGGGGCGAAAGATGATGAACAGCAGGAAGGTGAGTATGGTTGCTGTAGGTGATGAGGACAATGGGGATTTTGAAAGGAAATAGAAGGGCCGGCCTTCCCCCCAAAAAAACTCCCCCTCCTTGTGAGCATCAGTGAAGTATTTATAGAAGCAGGAGGTTGGATAGAGAGAGGTGGAGTGGGGCTCAATGATGGAGACTGGAGTTATGAGGGATGGCTGTTGTGAGGTGCTGCTGTGAGGTGTCGACTAGTGAGGGACTCAATGGAGACTGCTGGTGTCTACACGGTGGTGGTGCACTGTACAAATTATGGAAGGTGGAGTATTGCAGGTCAGTGGAGGAGGTAGCATGGCTGGGTGGCATGGGTTGTTCGGCTGGGTAACCTGAGGTGTCGATGGAAGAAGGTGGGTGCATTCAAAGAGGGATGGGGCACTGGAGCTGGTCTGTTGGGTTTTAGGGAGAAGAGGTAGAGTGGGGCTCAATGATGGAGGCTGGGTTTAATGGAGTATGGGAGGTGAATAGGTTTTAGGGAGAAGAGGTGGAGTGATTTTGGGGTATGGTTTAGTCGGCGGAGAGAGGGAGGTGGCAGTACCTCCCTCTCACTTTCTCTCTTCGTCTCTCTCTATTCTCTCTCTTTTCCCACTCTTTCTTACTCTCTCTCACTTTCTCTATCTTTCTCACTCTCTCTCTCTTCGTCTCCTTGAAACCCTTTAACTGGTTTTGATCAATCTTTATTCTGTTTCCACTGTTGTGTTGGACGTCACAGCTAGATCGGCTTGTTTCGTTCGTATAGGAAGGGTTGGGGAAGGAATAGCCGAGAGGAATGAATGATTTTCAGCATCAGCATCAGAAGAAGCAACTGGACTCTCTGTTCTCTCTATTCCCGCTCTTTCTCACTCTTCTTCTCTCTTGGTTTTCTTTATATGTACATTATATATATAATAATATAATATATATAAATATATATAATATAACATATATAAAACATATATATTATATAATATATAAATGCATATGGTATATATCATATATATAAAGTATATATAAATACATAAAGTGCATGCATGCACATTGGGCTGACCCGACGCGGGCCGGATCGGTCTGGGTTGGGTCAGGCTGGACTGGGTTGGAATGAATTAGGTTTGAGCTGACTTGGGTTGAACCGAGTTGGGTTGATTTGGGTTTGATCGGATCCTCTCCTTCTTTTATGAGTCCTTTCAGCTTGCAACTTCGCATGGAATATTTCGACATCCTCTGTCCTAGATTTTCCATGTCCACTTTGAAGAGTACTGAAAATGAGGAACAATGATTCTTGAATCACCTAATTTGGACGTTGGATGACCGAAATATGAAGAACTGATGTTTGGACGATAATTCGGCCGACAATTTTGCATGGGACCCCCTGATGGCCTCTGCCCAGAATCTTTTACGTCTACTTCGAAGAGGACCGACAATGGAGCATACTGACGCTTGAATCATCTGATTTGGACGTCAGATGATCAAGATATGGGGACGTGAAGTTTAAATAATTAAACTTATGATAATTTGCATGCAAACCCCTGGATAATTTATTATTATTTTTAGAAAAATCCCTTGTACTTATTTCTGGACTGAAATTGCCATATCTTCTTCCTTTGATATCAGAATTGAGCGATTTTGGTCTCATTTCAAAAGTATTTCCAAGTCCTATGCATCCATGCAGATGGTAGCCCATGACCTTGCTGTAGGGCCTGCCAAAATCAGCCTCGAAGTCGTCGCTTAATGTCCAAACTTTGAATTGACCCGTAACCTTTTTCGAATATGATCACCAAGTCTCTCGGATACTGGGGCATTTTGGTCAGCTCAAAACATCATATAGGGAGCACGGACATCGATTAAAATATCGGTTTGAGAGAGTTTCCCTCGCCTCCCCTTTTCTTTCTATCATATACCAGTAAAGTTCTATTTGGCTGGGGATGGCAAAAATGGGGTGCTGACAAAGGGACTAAAAGAGAAAGAGAGAGTGCGACATAATTGAAAGAAGGAAAAGAACTAGAGGGAAGAAGAAGATTATAGAGGAAGAAGAGGAAGAGAGGTAAGATATTTGAACCTTGTTGTAGTGGTATCAGCTAGAAAAAGGAAACAATAAAAATCTGGCAAAGATGATACAGGAGAAGAGAAAGTGAGATCAAGAGGGAGTGTCTGAAAGAGAAAGAGAGAGTGCCACACATACGAAGGAAGGAGAAGAACCCGAGGGAAGAAGAAGATTGGAGAGGAAGAAGAGGAAGAGAGGTAAGATATTTGAACCTCGTTGTAGCGGCATCAGAGATTAGAAGGAAACAGTATTGAAGAAAAAAAATAGATCTGGCAGAGATGATCGAGGAGAGGAGAAAGTGAGATCATGAGGTAGTGTCTGAGAGAGAAAGAGAAAGTGCGACACAGACAAAGGAAGGAGAAAACCAGAGGGAAAAAGAAGATTGAAGAGGAAGAAGAGGAAAGGTAAGATATCCGAACATTGCTGTAGCGGTATCAAAGATAAAAAGGAAACAATACAGAAGAGAAAAAAAAAAGAAAAAAACAAGATCTGGCAGAGATGATAGAAGAGAGGAGAAAGTGAGATTGTGAGGGTGTGTCTAAGAGAGAAAGAGAAAGTGCGACACAGACGAAAAAAGAAGAAGAACCAGAGGGAAGAAGAAGATTGGGGAGGAAGAAGAGAAAGAGAGGTAAGATATTCGAACCTTGCTGTAGCGGAATCAGAGGTAAAAAGAAAACAATACAGAAGAAAAAAAAATATAAAAATAAAAAGACCTGGCAGAGATGATAGAGAAGAGGGGAAAGTGATAACGTGAGGGAGTGTTTGAAAGAGAAAGATAGGGTGCGACACAGATAAAGAAAGGAGAAGAACCAGAGGGAAGAAGAAGATTGGAGAGGAAGAAGAGGAAGAAAGGTAAGATTTTTGAACCTTGTTGTAGCGGTATCATAGATAAAAAGGAAGCAATACCGAAGGAAAAAAAAGTTCTAGTTCTAGTAGAGATGATAGAGGAGAGGAGAAAGTAAGATCATGAGGGAGTATCTGCGAGAGAAAGAGAGAATGCGACACAGACGAAGGAAAGAGAAGAACCAGAGGGAAAAAGAAGATTGAAGAGGAAGAAAAGGAAGAGAGGTAAGATATCCGAACCTTGTCATAGTGGAATCAACAATAAAAAGGAAACAATACAGAAGAAAAAAAAAGATTTGGCAAAAATGATGGAGGGGAGGATAAAGTGAGATCGTGAGGGAGTGTTTGAAAGAGAAAAAGAGAATGCCACATAGACGAAGGAAGGAGAAGAACGACAGGGAAGAAGAAGATTGGAGAGGAGGAAGAGGAAGAGATGTAAGATATCCGAACCTTGCTGTAGCGTTATTAGAGATAAAAAGAAAACAATACAGACAAAGAAAAAAAGAAAAAAAAATAAGATCTGTCAAAGATGATAGAGGAGAGGAGAGGAGAAATTGAGATTGTGAGGGAGTGTCTAAGAAAGAAAGAGAGAGTGCGACACAGACGAAGGAAGGAGAAAAACCAGAGGGAAGAAGAAGATTAGAGAGGAAGAAGAGGAAGAGAGGTAAGATATCCGAACCTTGATGTAGCGGTATCAGCGAGAAAAAGGAAACAATATAGAAGAAAAAAAAAGATCTGGCAAAGATGATAGTGGAGAAGAGAATTTGAGATCGAGAGGGAGCGTCTGAAAGAGAAAGAGAGAGTGCAACACATATGAAGGAAGGAGAAGAACCCGAGGGGAGAAGAAGATTGGAGAGGAAGAAGAGGAAGAGAGGTAAGATATCCGAACCTCGTTGTAGCGGTATTAGAGATTAGAAGGAAACAATATAAAAGAAAAAAAAAAAGAAGAAAAAAACAAAATCTGGCAGAGATGATAGAGGAGAGGAAAAAGTGAGATCCTGAGGGAGTGTCTGAGAGAGAAAGAGCAAGTGCGACACAGACAAAGGAAGGAAAAGACCAGAGGAAAGAAGAAGATTAAAGAGGAAGAAGAGGAAGAGAGGTAAGATATACGAACCTTACTGTAGCGGTATCAGAGATAAAAAGGAAAGAATATTAAAGAAAAAAAAGAAAAAAATAAGATTTGGTAAAGATGACAGAGGAGAAGAGAAAGCGAGAATGTGAGGGAGTGTCTGAGAGAGAACGATACAGACAAAAGAAGGAGAAGAATTAAAGGGAAGAAGAAGATTAGAGAGGAAGAAGAGGAAGAGAGGTAAGATATCCGAACCATGTTGTAGTGGTATTAGAGATAAAAAGGAAACAATACAGAAGAAAAAAGAAGAAAAAAAAAATCTGACAGTTGTGAGGACAATGGATTTTCATGATCCTTCACGATATCAAAATAGGCTCTCACCTAGGTTACTTTTATCCATCCATGCCAATAGACGGTGAAAATATGGAGTCGCCACGTAGATAAGGTCTAGGACCTATAAATGGTCTCTTACTTGGAGAGACACTATGACTCATGCTCAATGGAGAGAAGGGTAAGTGTCAAGTTACGACTTGGGAAGGTGTTAGGCCCCAACTCGCCCTATCAATGGACCGGTCTCCTTCTGTCCTATCCTTTCCTACATTCTTCAAACTTATGTATGTTCAGGTCGTTCAATTTAGCCTAACTAGGCAAATGGGGAACCCTAGACCAAGTTTCTAAGTTGTTCTAACTTAGGGTGCCGCCACATAGACTTGAAAAATAAAATACAAGTCAACAGACAATAAATGGATCAATGAACAAATGAATGGATAAAAAAATAAAATAATCATGAATAGACAAATAATGAATTAAAAGAATGAATACCATAGAAAATACAACAGATAATGGATGACCGAGCTCGAGATCAAGCCGCCTACGTATCCCTGTGCGGCGAGAATCAGGCCAAACGTAGTTTGTGTGGCGTTGTGGTTGTAATTGTGGTTGTATGTGAGGTGCTCCCTTGACAAAGGAAGCACGTGTGACCGTGCGCGAAGGGTGAACTATTCAGAGTTCTCCACTTCCCGTTGCCTACGTATCTCTTTAGAGAATCAGGTCAAATGTAGTTCCCAACAGTTAACGGGCTGTTGGACCCTACAGGGTATTACTGAAGAGGTGCTCGGACCTCAGCTCCCCGCACTCGGCATGGCATCACTCAAGAGGTACTCGGACCTCAGCTCCCCCCACTCGACAAGGGTAAAGTAACATTCTGAAAGTGATTGGTCCACAGACCGACTCCCAAACATGGGAGGCAAAATGCCCTCAGGCTATAGACAAAATTGGATAATGGCTAGGTTGGAGATCAGACATGATCCCAACCATCGCTTGAAAACATGCAAACATGACACCTTTTTTGTATCTTTTCTTTTCTCTCATTTTTTGATATTTTTCCTTGAGAGGGGGGAAACATGGGATTAATCTTAATGGTCGAGTGGGCCCATGGCGTAGGCGGGGCCCACCCCAGTCAACATGGGATTTGAGAATCCCAACATAGATAGACTCATTGGAGTCATCCTAAAAAAACTCACAATGTTGGGGAAGGGAATCCCTAAACTATCACACCCATGAAGTAGGTGGATGCATTACTTGAGGGTAGGGCATATGCATTAAACCAAGCATTCAAAATTGGGATCAAACCCATGAATGAGGCAACATTTATAAGCAGGCATGTAAATCACATGAGACAACAATAGATGACAAAAAATCATATAGGACAGTGTGATGGTGCCTAAGGAATGAAGAAACCATGTGTAGCAGCTGTTTAAAGAAAAAGCTAACATGGGATGGGAACTGATCTACTTGGAAAATGATGAAACTCAGCATATGGAGACCAAACAAAACTGACAAGTCAAAGTAAAATAACAGGTTTCAGCAAGACCAAGCAAAATTATAAAAAGAAAAGCAAAAAGGATTAAAAGAGAACAAATGGTTAGCCATAAACTGTACTGAGCCGAACACAAATCAGCAAGCCATATAAGTTGTAGGTAACATGAGAGAAACAAATTTAGGCATGATAAGGTGCCGAGCTCAACATGATTAAACCAAATCTACAAGATGCCAGATCAAAACCCAATTTAATTAAACCAAAATCTCAGGACTGAAACAAGCATTTACCCATATATAGCTAATGATGAAGGCACATGGGCAGCAATTAAAGAATGATTTATATGCCCTGTAGATTATGGATAAAGAGACAAATAACTAGAAATTGAAAAGAATAAGCATGGAGATGGAATCACACAATGATGAATCAGCATAGCAGCCCAAAAAAAAATAAAAAAAATAGATGCGAAAACTGACGAACAACATAACATGGATTGATTCAACAAAATAAAGAGGGGTAGCAAATCACAAAAAAGCAACAAATTAAACCTCTACTGTGAACAAAATTCCCACTCAACCATTTAAAATTGAATCTCAGTAGAAAACCCAATAAAATCTGAACCTATCACTGAGAAACATGTAGAACAGTAAACTAACCCCTTGTATGACACTGACTGTGGACAGAATATGAGAATAAAAGAGAAAAATCCAAGTTCAAAATGAATTGAATTTTGGCAAGCAAACAAACACTATAAAATGCTCCTGTAAAGCTAAAAAGAACAGTAATCAAACCTAACCGAACACCCTGCCTGTGGAAAACAATTTTTAGTAGGAAAGAAGAAAAGAACACAAAAATCTAATCCCTCAATACCGAGACCAACTGAGAACAGAGGGATAAGACCATCGCTTAATCCTAAGAAAAACATGGCCGAAACCAACATCCATTCAGAATAAGAAACACTCTAGTTGAAGAAATCAACAGCATGTTTGGGAAGAAATAGAACTTAGCATACCATGAACAACAACATATCCTGGCAAGGAGAAGGTATATTTAGAAAAAAAATGAAAATATAAATGTCAAACGAATTGGACTCACCTGAGTAGCCTAATAGAAATTACAATCAAACTGTACCGAAGCTGGTTTGGTAGCTCAAGAATCGTCGACCAGGTCAAAGAAGAAAAAACCACAAGTGTGCGATTTCTTCTTCTTCCCTCTCTCTTCTTTTTATGGCTGCAGCCGACAGCCTCTTTTCTCCCTTCCAACTGCTGCCTTCTTCCTTCTTCACTTCTTCTTCCTCAATCTCTCCCTGATTTTCTCTCTTTCTTCTCACTCATTTCTCTTCGTCTCCCACTGTTCTTCCCTTCTTCTCTCACTTTTCGTTCTTACAGCTTTCTCCCTTCACGGCTTGCTGCCGCCCTCTCTCTCTCTCCTCAATCCCTTTCACCAATCCCCTATCTGAGTGACCCTCTTCCTTTTGTTTCTAGGGTTTTTCTAACCCTTAATCCAAGGGCCAAGATGCCCTCCACTTGATATCCTTTCTAGATGACCGAACCTGACATATATAATAAAAATAAAATAAAAACTATTACACAATCAATATCCTAAGCCCAAACCCAAGCCCATTAGCCTATATCCTAAACACAAACCTAAACTAAACCCGACCCAAACCCATTGACTCAAATAACTAAAAGAACTAAAAAAAAACTATCATAAGGCCCAATAACAAACAAATGCCCATTAAAAAACAAAACTAAGACCCACTAACATCTAAGCTAAGGTTATAGGCCCAAGCCCAACTCTCTTAACAATTTTCCTTTTTTTTTTGTTTTTAATGATTTTTTCATTTTTTTAATATATTTTTCATAATAATAAAAAATGCATGAAAAAAAAAAACCTAATATGACCTAAATGACAAAAAAATGCCCTCAATAAGAAATGGGCCAAAATCAGGGTCTTACAGCAATGATGATAGAGGAGAGGAGAAAGTGAGATCGTGAGGAAGTCTTTGAGAGAGAAAGAGAGAGTGTGACACAGATAAAGGAAGGAGAAGAACCAAAGGGAAGAAGAAGATTGGAGTGGAAGAAGAGGAGAAGAGGTAAGATATACGAACCTTGTTATAGAGGTATCAGAGAAGAAAAAGAAACAATACCGAAGAAAAAAAAAAGAAAAAAACAAGATTTGATAGAGATGATCGGGGAGAGGAGAAAGTAAGATCGTTAGGGAGTGTCTGAGAGGGAAAGAGAGAGTGCGACATAGACGAAGGAAAGAGAAGAACTAGAGGGAAGAAGAAGATTAAAGAGGAGGAGGAGGAAGAGGAAGAGAGGCAAGATATCCGAACTTTACAGTAGCGGTATCAACAATAAAAAAGGTAACAATACAGAAGAAAAAAAAGAAAAAAATAAGATCTGACAGAAATGATAGAGGTGAGGAGAAAGTGAGATCGTGAGGGAGTGTCTGAAAGAGAAAGAGAGAGTGTGACACAAATGAAGGAAGGAGAATAACTAGAGGGAAGAAGAAGATTCGAGAGGAAAAAGAGGAAGAGAGGTAAGATATCTGAACCTTGCTGTAGCGGTATTAGCAATAAAAAGGAAACAATATAGAAGAAAAAAAAGAAAAAAATAAGATCTGGTAGAGATGATAGAGGAAAGGAGAAAGTGGGATCGTGAGGGAGTGCCTAAGAGAAAAAGAGAGAGTGCGACACAGACGAAGGAAGGAGAATGTAGGATCCTCACTCCATGAACCCGATCTAAACCTTTAATTCATGTATTAATAGGTCTTCCAATCATCACTGGACTAGAAGGGACAAGCGCATGACAACCAGGTACGAAAATGAACCTAAAAGTATGATATGTTTCATACTGATTGATGGTACCGGTTGATCGGTATGTCGGCGTGGGCAGATTGATTAGATCTGAAAATGGATCTCTGTCGGTCTCACTTTCCAAATCTCAAGCCTAAGAACTTTCCTAACGTAAGGAAACTTCCTAAACTTTACCCTAGTCTATTTAAGGACAGTTAAACCTCCTTAGAACTATTTTATTGATCCTCACAAACCCTAAAGAGGAGAAAGAGATCGAAGAAGGAGAAAGAGCTAAGGAAGGAGGGAGAGGAGCCGCCGTTGGCCGTTGGACGAAGAACACCATAGTTGTGAACCAACGGTAAGTGCTTGAACTTCTCTCTAAGTAAAGCATTATAGATGATTAATCATGAATTGATCAATACCATGCAAGGCGAGGTATTGATCTAAAACCCTTAAATTTGCCGTCAAACCCTAATACATTCGATGAACCCTAGTGTAAGACCCCCATTTTGGCCTATTTCTTATCAAGGGCATTTTTGTCATTTTAGGTCATGTTAGAATGTCCCTATCATTTTAGGTTATTATGAAAAGAAAAAAATATGGAAAAATCATTAAAAATAGAAAAAATGTAAAAAATGCAAAAAAAGGAAAAAAATGTTGATTTAGTTTGAGTTTAGGTTAGGCTTGTGTTTAGGATATAGAACAATGGGTTTGGGTTGGGTTTAGATTAGGTGTCAATAGGTACTAGGCTAATGGGCTTGGGTTTGGGCTTAGGATATTGATTGGGTAATAGGTTTTTTTTTTATAGTAAATTAGGTTCGGTCATCTGGAAAGAAAATCAAGTTGAGGGCATCTTGGTCTTTGGATAAGGGGTTAGAAAAACCCTAGAAAAATCGTAAAGAGGGGGGGGGGGGGGGTTCGTCATTCTGATTGAGGGGAGAATGGAACCATAGAAAAGAAAGAAAGGTGGCAGCAAGAGTGAGCGAAGGGTTGCTGATGAACCAAGGAGGGAGAACTCAGGTCTTCAAAGAGTTGGGAAATGAGAAAGCTAGGTACGATTCAGTAAGTAGAGCAGCAATCTTTGCAATGTTAATTCCTTCAAGCACTAAGGCTTTGAGAACGAAATCGAGATAACAACTGCTGGAAGAGGGGAGAGGCACTGCTGGAATGGATTTGAGAAAGAACGGTGGGAGAAAGAGAAGTTGCAGAAAATTAGAAGAAGAGGATTGAATGCCACAAAGGGGTGTGATGCCCAACTCTCATTTGTGTTCTTCATTTTCATCTGCTCCTTCTGGTTCTCTTCTAGCTATATCTTCGTCTTCTTTCAGATTGTTTCTAAGTGGTATAAACAGAGATGGTTTGGTTCCATATGTAGAAAGCTGAACCTCCTTCGTAGTCACTTGATTATTGGTCTTTCGGGGTGAGGGAGTAGAGAGAGGTTATTCAGATAGAGGGAAATCAGAGAGAGAGAAGCAAGGAAATGTCGGCAGAAAGTTGTGGGAGAGAACAGTGAGAAGAAGGTTGTCGGTTGAGAGGGAAAGGGAAGAAGAAGAAGGCGGCAATTAGAAGAGAGGTTTTGTTTTGTGGCCTTATGTCCAGATGTTGGATTCTGATCGAATCACACACCAACACCAATATCTAATCACAATGGCTCAATTAATTTTAGTAGTTTGAAAGAGATGCCCCAGTTTGAATATACAATCCAAGTGATAAACAAGTGACGTGGTTCAGGAAAGAACAAAACACACAGATAATCTTCTGACCACAATGACCACTTGGTGATAATTTAGTTAACTTGCTCCCAAAATCAGTATGCATCCATAGAGAACTCAACATGTAAGTTGCGTTTCATACGAAAGGGTTGATGTGCCCCAGAATATAAATATGCCGAGTGATCAGCATAGATAGTGCAACATGTCAGCATAGACACGCATACCCATGTTGCACTATCTATGCAAACATACTGATAAAGAGATCAAATCTGATCATCACTAAAGTGGCTACAACAGGCAAAAGAAATCTATAGAGTTGTTCGAACTTGAACCTCAAAAAAGATGTTAGTGGGGAAACCTAAAATTCAGGTTCTATGTCCAATGATGCATGATATGTGGTTATAGGATAGACAAGGCTTCCTTGACAGGATGCAAAATATACCTATCACCCATATAAACGGAATGAGTCACAGGTACGAGCATCCTTTGTATAGCCGAAGGTACTAAATCAAGGTTGTGGCTTCGTCGGAGGGCTGCCCAAAATATTCATAATGGGTCTGTTCCAGTTAACCACAAGGTTTGGTTGATCTCATCCTCACAAATGCAATGCAAGATGCAAAAATAGATATTAACAAACAATTATTTATAGCCACCTAGCATCCAAGTATTTACAGCAACTACAAAACAAATATTTACAACATGCTATATACAAGTGTTTACAACACACTAAACCACAGGTATTTACAAGAAACTAAGATACATGCATTTACAAGAAACTAACAGGTATCTATAAGAAAATACACAAGTATCTACAATACGATAACTTCAAAGTATTTACATCAATCACCATACAACACATCAACCTAAACATACAAGAGGGGAAAGGAAACGAAAGGACAGAATTCAGAGTCTGACATGATTCCCCAGTGGAGTCGCCACTGTGAGGACAATAGATTTTCAATATATGATCCTCCCCGAAATCAAAATGTGCTCTTGACTTATTACCTTGTCCATCCACGCCAATGGATGGTGTAAAATACGGAGTCGCCACCTAGATAAGGTCTAGGACCTATAAATGGTTTCTCACTTGGAGAGACACTACGACTCATGCTTAATGGATTGGCTTCTAGTCTTACCATAGAAGGGTAAGTGTCAAGTTACAAGTTGAGAAGGTGTTAGGCACCCAACTAGCCCGGTCAATGGACCGGTCTCCTTCTGTCTTATCCTTTCCTACATTCTTGAAACTTATGTATGTTCAGGTCGTTCAATTTAGCCTAACTAGGCAAATGGGGAACCCTAGACCAAGTTTCTAAGTTGTTCTAACTTAGGGTGCCACTACATAGATTTGAAAAATAAAATACAAGTCAACAGACAATAAATGGATCAATGAACAAATGAATGGATAAAAAAAATGAAATAATCATGAATAAACAAATAATGTATAAAAGAATAAATAACACAGAAATACAACAGATAATGGATGATCGAGCTCGAGATCAAGCTGCCTACGTATCCCTGTGCGGCGGGAATCAGGCCAAACGTAGTTCGTGCAGGGTTGTGGTTGTGTGTGAGGTGCTCCCTTAACAAAGGAAGCACGTGTAACCGTGCGCGAAGGGTGAACTACTCAGAGTTCTCTCCACTTTCCGCTGCCTACATATCTCCTTAGAGAATCAGGTTAAACGTAGTTCCCAACAGTTAACGGGCTATTGGACCCCACATGGCATTACTGAAGAGGTACTCGGACCTCAGCTCCCCGTACTCGACAAGGGTAAACTAACATTCTGAAAGTGACTGGTCCACAGACCGACTCCCAAACATGAGAAACGAAATGCCCTCAGGCCACAAATGAATCTAAATAATGGCTAGGTTGGATATCAAACATGATCCCAACCGTCGCTTGAAAACATGCAAACATGACACCTTTTTTTGTATTTTTTTCTTTTCTTTCCTTTTTTTGATATTTTTCTTTGAGAGGGGGGAAAACAATTATGTGACGAACCCTAATGGTCGAGCGGGCCCATGGCCAAGGCGGGGCCCACACTAATTGGCATGGAATTTGGAAATCCCAATAAGAATAGACTCATTGGAGTCACCCTAAAGTTTCACACCACTGGGGGAGGGGACGCTCACATTAAACTTTACCAAGCATAAGGAACCAAGCCAGATTCAAATATCAGCCCAAGCCACAAAATTAGGATTATGCCAATCATGGGTCTGGCTCTAACCCAAGTGTAGGGTCAAACCAAATTAAAATACCAAGTTAGGCCAGGTTCAAATTCTAGGTCAAATTTGTATATCAAGCATTGGGCTGGTCCAAGCAGTGAATAGCCAACCACTTCAAATAAACATATTCAACATCACACATGGAATTGGATTTAAGCATAAAATCAGGTTCAAGAACAAGGATTAGAACAATTTTTGGTAACGGACCAGACCAACCCGAATATCCAATCAAACTGACCCAATTATGCAATTGAATCGCTCAACATGCAATTGGAACTAGTCCGAATGCATAAATTGGATCAAATACGAGACCAGTCAGGTTCACTATGTAATTAAACCAAATCAATCATGAGGTTGAACCGAACCCATCACGTTAATAAACCATCACTGACAAAATAGGCTGAATTGGATCCAACATTAAAATCCACAATCAAAGGGCTGAACCAAGCCCCTCATGTTAATAAATCATTACCAACAATAATGGGTTGAATTAATTTTGAACAATTAAACTAAGCCCTCATGGGGTTGGACCAACCCACCACAGATAAACCAAACCCACTATAGGATGAACCAGATTATGGTAGGTTACCAATGGTGATAACAAGAAACCTATCACAAAGCAAGTTACAGCAAGTGACAACAAGCAATGGACAGGTTACAATAAGGAGCTAAGTTAAAAAGACAATGAACTCTTTTAGTAAGAAGTTCAAAAGTAAAGCTTGTAACTCTTCATTTCACCAATCAGAATCCCAAACTTGGATAAATGCTTCAAGCGTGGTTTGATGGGAGAATCAAATCCACCAAGAAAGTTCGGCTTGACTTACACCATTTGCAAAAACTTGGGACAAGATATAAATCCAAATCACCCCATGGGAAGGTAACAACACTTGGTGTTTTAACCCAAAGATAGGGTATTCACGGGTCTCTATTGAAATTTCCCTGGATTGCCAAATTTCAGCTCAATAGCATCAGTTGGTTCAGCAGTAATTACCTCATCAAATGTTGGTCTGAATATGTTCATCTCTTGAAAACCGAATCTCCAGATTGGTGGACTGATTGATCATTTTGACAATACATCACTAAATCAACTCCCTTTTACAAAGTTTTAAAAAAATGCAGCTGAGCATTCCAGAAGTAAAACATCCAATCATTTGCCATTTTTAGATCTAAAACTCCCAACAATACTCTATCAAGATTGTGCACAGCTGATAATCCTCTAGAGTACATGCATCTTCTAAATCCATTCAAACTCCCTAACCCACAACATCTGTAACTCTAGATACAACCAGAGAAGGTGGGTGTCATCACATGATGAACTTAAGATCTCCACAATCCACCCAAAAAGAAAATAAGAGGCACATTCATCCAATTAATTATCCTCAAGAACTTCTAGTCAACTGAATTCTTGGTCCGATCAATTTACTCCCTTACACCAAGGGATTTAGAGAGAGGAGAGAAGTTTAACTACGGTTAAGAGTAGGATCTTAGCTCGAGCTCTCTCCAACATTTCTTAAACGAAAATCTATCTATATATCCCACCAAAACATAATATTACATCGGTAATCCGGTATGGTTCTAAGGCGGTATAAGAAAAAAATCCTTTACCAATACCAAAATGGAATATGGTAATAAAACTTGAACCATTACCATAACAGCTTGGTAGGGTTTTGGAACGGTTTTTATATGGTACGAAAACAGTTTCGAATTTAACACAAGCTTCAGTTTCCAGTTTGGTACAAAATATAGTTCTAATTTGGTGCCATCTAGAACAATTGTCATCTTCTCATCTTAAAAATATTAATTTTTAATCAGTATAAATGGTATAAATAATTGGTGTAAAAAGGGGTATAGAAAAAGTATTGTACCATCTGTATATTGATACAATACCTTATTGTATCAAATAGGAATACCATATCAAAACTTGAACCAATACCGTACTGGATAGAAAAAGGTACACCGGTATCAATGTAAACAGTACAATACCAGTTTCGGCATCAAATTGATACCCTTAGCCCTAACCCAATTATCTTACCCAACTAGAGGTTTGGTTTGATCATACATTAATTTTTCAAATATTTAACAAGAGGAAATAGAAGAATAAATGGAATTAATTGTACCACCTGTAAGAACAATCATATCCTTAGCAGTCCAGTCGGATTCACATCGTCTCCTCCCAGTGCTTTTGGGAGGACACGGCAACCCAATTTGGATGGTCGACACGTGGCTCTCGGGTGAATCCGAGACCCATGTTCGAGCCGACATCCTCTGTCGGCTTGGCTTCTCGATTGGGTGTTGGCTCCAACATGGGTCTCGGATTCACCGAAAGCCATGTGTTGGTCATCGGGATAGAATTGCCGCTATTCTCTCAAAAGCAATGGGAGGAGAGGATGCGGATCCCAGTCGACAGCTCTC
Organism: Protea cynaroides; assembly: GCA_028583415.1. Taxonomy (NCBI): domain Eukaryota; kingdom Viridiplantae; phylum Streptophyta; class Magnoliopsida; order Proteales; family Proteaceae; genus Protea; species Protea cynaroides. Next base: position 27,386,712 of record CM053271.1, read on the forward strand.
AATTTCATGATGTGTATACATAAAGAGAAATAAATATGAAGCTCTCAAGGATGAAAGATATATTATGGTAGGAACTTAAGGTAGATTTTTTGAATTAATTTGTACTTTGGAGGAATACATTGTATAATAATAGATACCATTAAAAGCATTAATTTCTACACAAAAGGAAATTTTACAAGTGTCTCCCCCTGATCATTTTTAACACTATATATATATTATTTTAAGCCTCCATGCTTCAACGACAATAGGGAAATGGATCTATCGACCTACCCTCCCTGTGAAGGTTGTGCGTGTGAAGAACCGGGTTGTGCTGATCATTTTTCCCCAGGTAAGGTTGCTTATGAACCCCAGGTAAGGTTGCTTATGAACCCCAGGTAAGGTTGCCTGTTTCATAGTGGATGCAAGGTTTAATTTTTTTTATAACCTTTCTTCTTTATTTATTTATTTTTTCTAATTTTTTTTAAAACCTTTCTTCTTTATTTATTTATTTTTTTTTTCTAATTTAGTTTGAAATCGCTGATTACTTTATTTTATAATTTATAGGAACGAAAGTTCAGTGGCCGGAGCTGGTAGGGGTGAAGGCGAAAGTTGCCATGGCGGTAATCAGGAAGGAGAACCCATTGGTGACGCCTTATCTTGTGGGGACAGAATATAGTTTGGTTTCTGTTGTTTGCTGCAACCGTGTCGTTTTGTTTGTTGATTCTCCAGCCTTGATCCCGAAGCCCATGTTATTCATATGGGTATCCCTCAAGTTGGCTAAGGAAGACAATATTTATTATTCAACTTAATTCAACTTAAATAAATGTAGACGAAATAAAGATTTAGATCTGTGAAAAGATGCATGTACAAAGTAAGAAGAAAGAGAGCCAGTGATTTTTAATATTACTTCTTCTCCATGTATTAGATTTGGAACTTGCTTTCGTTGTGTTTTCATTTTCCAAAGCTTGTAACTTAGATTTCTCGTAATAGGAAAGGTGAGACACAATTTGGAGACACTGTGGATGTGTCCGCTGGATTATTTATAACAGTCCTCTAACAGCTGATCAACGAAGCTTAAAGAGTCTTACTGGGCAAACGATTCAGACACCCGAGCAACACCAGTTCCTTGTCAAACTCCTGGGATTTCAGTTTGAAATTGTGTATAAACCGGGTAAGGAGAATTCGGCTGCAGATGGATTATCAAGAATTTTGACTACATCTTTTGGGGTTTTTTGCAATTTCGGGTGTCAAATTTTCCTTTATCGAACAGCTGCGCAGGGAAAATACATCTGAAACTGAGCTTCAGAATATTCATCAGGGATTACTTGGTAATCCAACCGATTATCAGGATTTTACTGTCTGAGATTCCTTGTTGTATTTTCGCAATCGCCTAATGATTTCATCAAGTTCAAATCTTTGTCATCTTCTTATAACCGAGTTCCATTCCACCCCCTGTGGAGGACATTCAGGAGTACAGAGGACTTTCCCCAGATTATTTGCTTGTTTCTTTTGGAGACGGATGCGGAAACAGGTACAGCACTTTGTATCTACCTGTCAAATTTGTCAACAAATGAAATCAGTTAATCGATCTCCATCTGGTCTTCTACAGCCATTACCAATTCCCAATCAGGTATGGGAAGATATTTCTATGGATTTTATAACCCATTTACCACTGTCACAAGGCAAGTCTACTATACTGGTAGTTGTTGATCGCCTCACGAAGTACAGTCATTTTTGTGGTTTGCCTTACCCCTTTACAGCTTTGAAGGTTGCATTTGTGTTTATCAGTGACATTGTAAAACTCCATGGTTTTCCTAGAACCATTGTAAGCGACCGAGACCCTGTATTCTTAAGCACATTTTGGAAGGAATTATTTCGCTTACAAGGTATGACACTTGCAATGAGCACTGCTTATCATCCTCAAAACAGATGGACAAACAGGAGTGTTGAACCGTTGCCTTGAAATGTACCTACGCAGCTTCATTTGTGATGAACCTCGGCAGTGGGCAAACTATGTACCCTGGGCGGAATTTTGGTATAACAAGTCTCATCATTCAGCCGTTGGAATGACTCCTTTCCAGGCTTTATATGGACGTTCACCTCCTGAGTTGACTTATTGGTCCCAGAACTCTTCCTGCAATGATGCAGTTTCCCAGGAATTGGTTCAGCGAGTTGCTATTTTACATCTTTTGCGCCAGAATTTACTTGAGGCTCAGAACAGAATGAAGACTCAAAGTGACAAGCACCGCTTGGATGCCCAATTTAATGTTGATGATTGGGTTTTTGTTAAACTACAACCTTATCGTCAACATTCAGTGGCTCTCCGCCTACATCAGAAACTAGGCCGGCGATACTTTGGTCCCTTCTGTATCTCAGCAAGGATTGGTACTGTCGTGTATCGTTTGCAGCTAAAATTCATCCAGTATTTCATATATCTGTCTTTAAGAAGTGCATTGGACAACCATAGAATCAGGTTACTCCTCTACCCCTGCTCTTGAACACTGTGGAGGACTCCATTACACCTCTAGCAGTTATTAGACGATGCGTGATTCATCGACGAAGTGGACCAGTTCCTCAGCTCCTTATTCAATGGCAGAATTTACCTTCGGAAGACAGTACGTGGGAAGATGAGGTTCTGTTTTGTTCAGTCCCCTAACTTCAACCTTGAGGACAAGGTTGCTTTTCCAGGGGATCTTGAGGACAAGGTTGCTTTTCCAGGGGATAGCAATGTTACAAATAGTGACTCACAGAATGAGTCTCGAAGTGAACCAAGAAGAGGAAGAAGGGAAACGAGGGAACCAACAAGATTACAGGATTATGTAACTACCATGTAATCGTTTAACTGTCAGAGAGATGTTAGAGGACTGTTATAAATAGGTAGTTAGCAGTAGAGTTAGTCAGTCATGTTAATTGTCTTCTTTGATTGTTTGCTAAGGAGGAGGCTAACCTCGAATTAGCCAATCTGTTCCTGTAACCTTTCTTGTTCTTGAAATACATCTTCTCTTGAACTTCTCTTGAATTCCCTCTTCCCTATCAGAAACATTCTGTCCCTCCTTCGGGTGAGGTGTTTATTGTCTGCTCTTATTTTGTTGGTGATGAAATGGGCTTTGGCGTGCTGCTTGTTTCTCAGGGTTTTGGCTTCTAAGCTTAATTGGGTTTGCCTCTCATGCTCTTCTCACAATCCATCTCCAATTCCATTCTATATGATTTAGTGCTATCTCCCTCTTAATACGTTTAGATAATTCCTTGACTGAGCAGTAATATTACTTTTGCAGTTTGTTTATTAGAAGAAAATACTTTTCCACTTTGTTGGCTTTCTCTTTGGGCAACTATTATTTCATTATTCTCATCACCATTGCCTTCTGTTTCCAGAAAACCCTTCGTCTCGATAACTCCACCTCCAGAGGAGCAGGAATCATTGAATAACAAGAAGGATGAGGATGAAGAAGATAACTGGGAACTTCTTGAAGGAGAGCTTCCCTATTGACTACGCATTTTCACTATTCTCTCTCTGGAATTTGCATCATCAGGGGTGTCTTTATGTTGTAAGTTTTGCTGTAGAGTCCTCTTCCTTTGGCTGTAAAGAGCAAGCAGCTTTGTTCCTTCTTTTGATTAACCATTTGTTTCCCAGAAATAAGATTGTAGTGGTTTTGAGATCTATGAATGGTTCATTCAACTGCATTACCTCTATGATGGTTCTTTACAAGATTCTAAGCCTTAAAACCCAAGCTGAATTCCAGGTCACTCTATTCACACATGCACAATACAGCAGTAAAAAAAAAATGCTTAAGTACTCAAAGCATTTTTGCGTTTGCTTCCTGGTTTCTAGGTAATAATGGATAGAATGAATGTGCATCTGCTGATCGGTGACAAAATGATCACCTAGAATGAACCATCTGCTGCCCCCTCTGCCCTCTGGCGCCAAGACCATTCTCAATTATACTTTTTTAGTTGATACTTTTCGTGGCCACAGGCAACATTATAAATATGAGAGTTTAAAGCTTTTGTAATTCCATGACGGTGGAGGTTGCCATCATAATCAGGCAACCATATTGAAACTGGAAACTGTCCAAGTGCTATGACAATTAATGGTCAATTTTTTTAAGCAATTCATAATCATGTTGGTTATTAAGTGAAATATGACATCCCCAACTCTTTTGCATATAATATGTTCTACTGATATATTTCTAGTTAACATAGGGTAAGGTAAAGATTATTGGTTAGGAAGGATTAGGAAGCTCTGATGTTAGTTCATGTAGTTCTTCTATAAGCTATAAATCTTGTATAGCTTTTGGGCGGGAAAAAAAGAACTGAAGTTTTGGTGGAAGGTCTCCCACTCAATAAATCATGGCAGTACATTCCCCTTGAAGAAGGCTTTCTTCTATATTTTATTCAAATTCTCCTTCAGTTTATAATCAAAGAGGGTCGTACCATCTATTATAAAAATATGGTTGAGGGCACATGTTTCATGCAAATGAAGGCTGTATAAATCATTGCCAAAAGAATTTAAGAAACTTCAGAAAGGTAGAAGAACTGTTTGTTTGCTCTGTTGGAAGAAAAACATGAATATGCATGACCAACGTCAATTCTTAGTTGGTTCCTTCGTTAAAGATAAAATCACTTTCAAGTGCTGTATACCCTTGTAACTGATTAATATGCACCTGAAAGAATGAAATTGTATGGGTTTGCCTGTAGCATCCAGGATCTGAAGGGTGGATTCAGCCTCGATGGCCAATTGAATTTTGGTTGGGTATTCCATCCACACAATATAATGCTTACACCATTATCTCGATAAAGAGATGATTGAACTGTTCTACCATTCATTTAGGGAGTAAGCAGAGTTTTGGTGAGGTTACATGGCCTCTTGTTTACTATTTTGCTCCAGGTTCAGATGTGGGAACATGTGTCTGCCTGCTGCCTGGTGTGCTTCACAACATCTACCCTCCTAATCCCCTAGAAAATTGGAGCAGTTATCTGATTTCTGATCTTATTCAAGTCTTTCTTCTTCTTCTTCTTCTTCTTCTTCTTTTTGGTTGGGGGTGGGGGTGACTGGATTATGGAATAAAGTACGAGATTGTCTGTAGTTTCTTAGACCCACCAACTTAGTGCAGGCTTTGAGCATTGCAGATCAGTAGTAGGAAGGCACCCCACTCACTAGACAAAATGTGAGCTGCAAAAGCCACAAAGTGATGTCTTGTGAAAAAGATTCAGTTTCTTGTAAACACTCTTTGCCAGCTGAAAGTTAAAATTTATGTGAACCACAAATATTTCTGTTAGAATAAGAGGGGGAGTTTTGTTGGACGAAGCAGAAGGTTGTGTATTGGAATTTAGGACAAAGTTGATTACCCTCATCTGTGAAATGTTAACCCTCTCTCTCCCTCTCTCTCTCTCTCTCTCTCTCTCTCTCTCTCTCTCTCTCTTTCTCTCTCAACTTTAGAGGTCAGTAATAGTAGAGTGTTTCCCCAATCCTTTCATTGTAATTTTGATATTAGAGTTATGGAATTGAATTACAACAGAAAACTGTAGTTTAATAGATATGAGTCCAATAAAATGTAGATGACATGTTTCTTTTGGCAGAGATAAGTAGATAACAGAATTGAAATGTCCTGAGAACTCAGAAAGTGGTAGTTATGGCATGAATGGGACTTTCTCTCCCATCTTGATTTCTTATTTTTTTTTATATTTTCACTCGGAAATAAAATTGAAACAAAACTATACTGTAAACTTTTCTTGTCATTACCAGTAATAATTTCATAACTAGCTCAAAAGTTAACTAAATTTTGCTTGCCTTTTCAAGAAAGTTCTTAGATTTGAATAGATAAGTATGGCAAACAGCTAAGGAATCTACTTTAAAAGTGTTGAAAAGTCCAGTTACGACATAATTATTAGAAAATTTTCCCATTTTGTTTTTGTATTAAATTCACTTTCCTCAATTAGAATTTGTTAGTACTCAAATGGAGCATTTATAAAATAATCAAAGAGGGTCCTATCATGGATTCTAATTTGATTCCAAAATGTGCTTTGCATGTGGGCTCCTTTCTGTGAACCATTTCCAGAATTTCAAGGTTTGTTGTGGTCCTGTCCTGAACAACCATTTTGATGCAAGTTGCTGCATCCATGTTTCCTTGATTTTTTTGAGGCATTCCATGAACATAAAATCAAGATCTTTGGATATCTGATGCAGTTTCTTGCACTTTTGTTGGGTGATGACCTTGATATGCTTTTTTCATTGGAATGATTGTGCCTATAAATCCAATCATCAGATCATGCTAATTTTTAGTCCATCCATTGTGTGCATGACAAAGACTACGGTTTAATGACATAAGATGCTTTATTACTATAGAATGTGTAAATATGATAGTTCCTTTACAAATCAAAGGCTTTAACAAATTTGAAATGTTTTGCTTTGTTCTTTTATAGGATCCTTTATCCCCCTTCTCTCCCAAAAAATAATAAAATAACAAACTTTGGCCGGATTTCTGCAGTGTTGACAACCTCACCGGCATGGCTTCTACACAGAATCCTAGCATCTTCTCTTCAAGATGGACCTCTAAGTCTCACTTCATTGTATTGCATATATACTGGTGTCTTGTGGTCGGTATGATCTTCCATACTGCATGGTCCCCCGCTGATGGAATTCCAATATCTGTTGACTCAGTCTTCTACAAGATGTCATCCAAGATTATGAGAATCTTCTCTTTCTCTAATCTTCCATACAGCATCTCTGTTTGTCTCTGTTTACTTTTTTTCTTTGAAATGTAGATCTAACTATTGGCAGTTTCACACTGAATCTTCCTCACATCTGGGTTTTGGGACACTGCAGCCATCACAGCTTGACAAAAAAGGTGATTATTTGGAGCCTGATAGCCAACTTCCTTTATATGTGTTGTCTTGTCGACACCTCCCATGCCATATACTCCAATGCTATTGATTTTACCAATCTTTAATCCCTCGATATTTCCTTTTTAACTAATTTTGTTTAGTCAAAAGCTATGAATTTCTGGTGGAATTGTTGATGAACGAGTTGCAAGTTTTGAAATACTGGTAAAATTTTCTTTGGTCGTGAGCCTATTGAACACCTGTCTTCTGTTTTGTTGTTTTGTGTAGGAAATAATGAACAAAACACCTCTTGTTCTCTTTGTTGGGAGAATAGTCCCACATTGATTACCCTTAAACTCTTTTTGTTGCCACATATATCTGTGAATCCATCCACCCAATAGTTCGAGCTTTTGGGTTTGAAATTTACATGTTATTAGAGCAGGTCCCAATTCTGTTTCTGTCCCATTTTTTCCATGCACGTGTACGTAGTTCCGTTCTGCCTACAAGTGAGGGAGCTTGTCCACCCAATAATTTGAGCTTTTGGGTTAGAAATTTACTCTCTTATCCCTCATTTTCAAACAAACTCCCTCGATCTTCTTCAATCTTCACTCTTGCCTCCTTCAATCCCTCTTTTTCTGATTTGTTCTCCTCTCTGACAAACTTCTTCCATAATTTTTGAGAGTCAACACTCTTCATTCCTAGCTGCTGAACTCAGCTCTCAGGGTTCTTGGGGTTCTTTTGGTGACAAACAAATTAAACAATTTGGTTTCCAACATATTTTTGGATTTCTTTAGACAAGTTTCCCAGTATACTAAAAGTCACAAACCATTTGGAAAATGTCAAAAACTGAAACAGAATTATAACATAACAACAATTGAAAGAAAGCAGATGGTAGCAGTTGAAAAAATCTATAGGCAAGCTGAAGTATTGGAAACTGATACTGAAAGTAGGAAAGGAAACTCACTCTGGCAAAGGGGAGGGGAGGTCGAGGATGTACTTATCTTTCATTCTTACTATCAACACAGTCAGCAGATTTAAGAGAAGTTGAGTCAAGTCTAGTCCAGCAAGTAGTTTCTAAAACCTTATTTTGAAATTCGTAATTTTGAATTGATCTTTATGTGTATATCCCTACAAACTCAAACTCCACTAGCTGTCGTAACAGTTCCATACTATAAATCAAAGGCATCGGGCATCCCACGACATAAAAGGTGGGAATTCAAACCAAATATCCTGTGCTCTTTCACTTACAAATGAGGTTCCTCTCCCAACCAACTTGCAAGTGAACATGGAAGGAGGGAAAAATAAAATGATTCTGATGCCACTTTGAATGGGTCCGTTTGATAAAACTTCTGCTTCTGGATTCTGGATTTTGGTTCAAATTTGGATTCTACTATAGGCTACTCTAGGATTATTTTGGAGTAGAAACTTGTTTCATAACACAATTCTGAAATGGATTCTAGAGTATCTTTGGATTAGAAACATGTTTGATAACACACTATCCCCCCAATCAAAATCTAGAAAAACAGTCGTGATAGTGGTGGGCGGTGGTGGAAGAGGTGGTGGCGGCAATGGTGGCGGTGGTGGTGGTGGTGGTGGCAGTGGCGGTGGTGGTGGTTACGGTGGTGGTGGTGGCGGTGGCGGTGGTAGTTATGGTGATGGCAGTGGTGGCGGTGGTGTCGGTGGCAGTGGTGGTGGTGGTGGTGGTGGCAGTAGTGGTGGTGGTGGAGGTAGTGGCGGTGGAAGTGGCGGTGGGTTACGGTGGTGGTGGTGGCGGTGGCGGTGGCGGTGGTGGTTATGGCAGTGGTGGCGGTGGCGGTGGTGTCGGCGGCAGCGGTGGTGGTGGTGGTGGTGATGGTGGCAGTGGTGGTGGTGGTGGAGGTAGTGGAAGTGGGTGGTGGGTGGTGGGTGGTGGGTGGTGGCAGTGGTGGTGGTTGTGGTGGCGGTGGTGGTTGTGGTGGCGGTGGTGGGTGGTGGCGACGGTGGTGGTGGTGGTCATGTGAAAGTCAACTCTTTTCTTTTTCTCAAAAAGTTGAACCAATAGTTTGGAGCAAGTATTTATGACTCTAAAATTTTGGATTCTAGAGCTATTATGAATTCGATTCATTCTGTGGGAGTTGGAATCCAACCGGACTTATCAAACATGCTTTTACTCCAAAATGACTCCCTGGGAGTCAAAATCCATAGAATCCAAAAACAAAAGTTTTATTAAACAAGCCCTTATACCTTAATAAAGACCATAATAACATAAGAAATATATTTGTGTATGGAATATAGAGAAGTGTACACCTAGTTGCATTACTTGATAACCTTCTTAGTTGTCATAACACAAGGATAAGACTAAGCACCAACATATTATAATAAGAACCATCTTCTTTATCCTTGTTGAGAAGTAAAGTTGCCATGTTTTACAATATAAAAAAAAAAAAAAAAATTTATGCAGCCTTTTACCTTCTGATTGGTCAGATTGGTCAGACCATTGTTGATGAATGATCTTGGTGAGTTTTTAAATGCAAGATGACTGTCAAATAATTGACTTACTGACAGAGAAGAATTTTTTACTGAAGCCAAATGACACAATTTTCTGAAGCCTTGTAAACAATTACAAATGAGTGGGCTATGCAAAGTATCAAAAAAAAATTGACTGGGTTATGCACCATCTTCTTGCCTTTTCTTGCATTTTAATGTGACAACACAGAAGTGAAAAATTTGGGGGAAATATCTGGAAGATGTCCCATTTGTAGTCAGGACTGTCAAGATATCATGGAATGCATCAAGCTTAAAAGAAAGGTCAAAAGTTTTTTCTAGTCTGCTAACTGGATAAGTAATGGTATGAACTGGCCACATCAAATTTCCGAGTCAGATTCAATTATATATGTTCCCATATGATGTCATATCTTTCCATGGATTTCCCACATCCTTTCTCCACATTTGGATACTTCCACAGTAATCTTGAAAATTTTAATGCTTCATCTTGCCAGTACTTGATAAATCTGTGAAACTTAACCTCTGCTTATAAGACTATTGTTGTGTGATTAAGAGACAACTGTTGATTAAATTCTAGTTTTATTCAATGTGCCACGTGACATAACTTGGGTTTGCTGATTTTATTGATACCCTATATACCCGCTACTTTAGAGAACTATTTAGCTGGATTCAGGGAGGAGATGCCGCGACCTCACTGGATAGTTGCCATGTTCATCCGACTCCTCCGTTCGAGCCGATACTCTCTTGTCGACTCGGCTTGTCGACTCGAACGGAAAGGTCGGATTCATCCGACCTCCACATGATCCAATGTGGTCGCCGCCCCTCCTCCCGAATCTCAGGGAGGAGACGATTTGGATCCCTATTTAGCTTCTTCGGTTGCCAAAGTGGATTTGTCTTTGCCTTTCAGAACGCCCACTGTGGAGCAGAAGATGGAATCAGGCGCCCAGAGGGGGCAGCCGTTTTTGGGGGAAGAGTGAGTGTGTGTGTGTGTGTGTTTGATCTGAATGATACCAATATAAATACATAGACTTTAGTTTAATTTTCCAATGAACTTAATTGTGGCTATATTAACTGAACTATGTTATCTACTGAACTTGGATATGTTCTATTGTACTATGTTATCTGCTGAGGTTGGTTCTGCTTGTAGAGATGGAAACGGATCGGATTCAAGTCGAATACACCATTATTTGAATTTGAATCCAATTACTAATTACCCTATCCGAAATCCGGCGGATGTAGAGATGTAAACGGATCGGATTATAATCCGATCCGTATGAGTGAAATCCAAATTCGCATCCGAATCCGATTTCAAATATCCAAATTCGAATTCGAATCCGATTGTTCAAATTTGAATTCTCATAAATGAATGTGAATTCGAATCGGGCTATCCATTTACATCCTTAGGCATATGCATAAAAAACAAATTCAAATTCAATTCTTAACTAGATATCTGGTTAAAATCTGATCTGTATTCGAAAAGAAATAATACAGTATACACCATATTATTTCGAAAATGAATGTACACTATAACCATCCAAAAACACAAACAAAACACAAAATTACTATTTTATTCTCTAGGTCTAATAATTTGTTACTTACTATTTACATCTCTATATGAATGAGCCTATGTGCGAGAATTCAAGTTTGTATGCGGATACCTAAACTGATCATATTATATTCAATTTGTTTGGATGATAGCTAAATCCACACCCAAAACTTAATCAAACTAATCCGAATGTTTGGATTCGGATTCCCCTAAAAGGATGTGAATGCAAATCAAATCCGAATTTTCAAATATCCGTTTACATCTCTAGATCAATTCTTTGATAATATATGAGTGAAGCTAGCTACCTTCAATCGGTTTATCAAATCCCTATTTTTCATAGAGAATGGTCAAGTCTTTTGGTTGTGAGGAAATAGCAATTGGTTACCAGCCTCCAACTCGGGTAGAGGTGATCAATACATAGGGTTATTGTTCCATAAAGGCCGGTTCAGTTGGTTTCCCTAACCCCGATTTCCAACCTGATTGTTTGAACTTTCACCACTTTGCGTTTGCGGCTAATCAAGGAAGACTTGCTCTAGCGTTTGTCACCGGAAGAGAAACTAGGAGGGTAGGCAATGCACCTCCTCATTTCTCTCTACTCCTTGCAGAGTATTTACTTAGTGAGCCAATGCACACAGGCAGACATTGCTTGCTTTTCAAAGGGCAATGTCGTAACTGTTCTGCTCGGTCTAACCGTATGGCAGTTGGCACTTAGACTCCATAAAGCTGATCGTAGAGCATCGTAGCACCAAGCTGATCGTATGACCACCCACATATAAAAGGTTGTTCTTTTTCTCATCTAATTTTTCTTTCCATAATCATGATTTATGTGGTCGGCTGAGGAGGGAGTTGAATCTATGAGCTATTAATATTGAGTTTTGTTATACTAAATGGTTGACAAGGTCATCTATTTCGGACATGTATTACTATCTAGTAATTAGAGCATAAAAGGGTCACTTTGGCCGAGTGGTTAAGGCGTGTGCCTGCTAAGTACATGGGGTTTCCCCGCGAGAGTTCGAATCTCTCAGGTGACGATTTCAATTTTTAAACATTCTATCTTTATCAGAAACAAATTTTAATGCCCAGTTCACCTCATAACCTTCTAAATTGTTCAAATATTATTCTCTTTTCTCTCTCCATCTGTCACGGATACACAATTTTGATTAGTGGGGTGGAATTAAAATTAACACATGGATATAGGAGGCTAACTTGAGCTCAGAAACCCAAAAAAGAGCATCGCCTACTAAGTGCTTGGATTGGGATTGGGATTGGGAGGGAGTGGGATTGGGATTGATAAATTCTAGTTGAGTACTCTTAGATTTTGCTTGATAAAATTTCGGTTTTGGATTTTAGATTCCAGTTTAGAGTAAGAATTCTATTCGAGGTTATTACAGGATTATTTGGGAGTAAAAACATGTTTGATAACACATTTCTAGAGTGGACTCCACAGTATATTTAGAACAGAAATATGTTTGATAAACACTATCTCCCAATCGAAGTTTAGAAAAATGGTAGTGGTAGTGGTGGTGGTGGGTGGTGACGGTGGTGGGTGGAGGCGGAGACGGAGACGGCGGTCAAGCCTTTGTTTTGTGTAGAATAGAGTGTGAGAGAGGAAAACTATTTTACTTTATTTCTTTTCCCAAAAATTGCTCCTAAAAAAACACCTTTTTATATTCTAAAAATTTGAATTTTGAAGTCAATTTGAATCGGGTTCACTTCGTGGGAGTTCAAACCTAATCGGGCTTACCAAACACGATTTTACTCTAAAATGGCTTCTTGGGAGTCAGAATCCATAGAATCTAGAATCTAGAGTTTTAACAAACAGGCCTTTATATATACAAGTCATTCAAGGTTCTAGATTTAATTAATGTGGGATTATTTACAACTCTTTCCTTCCCATATTACCCCTCTTTTTGGTGGCAGTACACATGACGTATGTGGTCCATTTTTTAGGTGATCGTAAATTCTTTTGGGTGATTATAAAAAGCAAACATGGAGTTTTGATACCATGTTAAGTTGCATGAATTACCACCACCCAATGGATGACAACCGATTTGGCAAAACCTGACCTTCCATGTCTGATGCTCAAGGAGTTTAACTTTACTCACATACTTTTAATCCCTAAGGGTGACTCAACAATTACGGTGGATCAATTCAGACCTATTAGTCTAAATAATGTGATCTAAATGATTTTTGCCAAGTTGTTAGTTAGCAAATTGAAAAAATTTCATCTAACCCCCAAAAACTATGTCAAATTCCATCTGACCCCCAACATTTTCAAAAGTCTCATCTACTCTCCGAAAGGTTTCCAAATGTCTCATCTACCACCCAAAATATTTTCACCGTTAGTCAAATAGACCCCACCCGTTAGTATAGTCCCGTTAGTTGCAAATATTAGGACAATATTGCCCTTTTCCCTGTAGTAGAAGACGATAATGCCCCCCCCCCCCAAAGAAAAAACTCTGTTTCGAAACCTTTCTTCCCCGATGACTATCAACGGTGGAACCCTTTTATTAACTACAGTGTGCTGTCCATTTGTAGTCGGCGACGACAACCAGCAGTCTGTGTTTTATTTAACCAGCAGTTAGCTGCAACAACTACAGTGAACCATCTTCGCCGACGATGGATTCTGCTTCTCTGTAGAAAAGAGAAGAAATCCTCAGAGTCTGCTTTCTTCTAGTACGAGGTAGGAAGGAAGCCCTAGATATTTTAGGGCAAAGATTCGACATCAGACGACGATCGGAAACCCCCTATCAGAGATTGCACAAACCTCCATTTGTATATTTTTCCCAATCTTCAGGTATGAAACCCTAATATGAAATTACCACAGTCAGTTGCCTACAAACATTATATAGTTATGAATTGAATCTTTAGTTATTCCCTCACAGTGAAGGAGTGGGTTCAGCCGACAGCCGACAGAACTTTTGTCGATTCCTCAATAGTAAGGTTAGTTCATTGTCAATCTATGGGACTCTGTTTGGGCTCACAGAATCAGTTACAGAACCAGCAGAAGCAAATGGAGAGTAAGTAGTTAAGATGTTGCCGAAGCCGGACTTTGGATGTTGCCGACGGTATACCGAAGCTTCGAAACTGGAGAGTCACCGAATAGCAATAGAGAAGAGACGATGGAGATATGATATTAGGGATCTGAACCGAATAGAATTACAATAGAGAAGAAAAGAAATTTGGAGAAAGAAAAAAGAATAGAAAGGGGTAAATTAGTAATTTTATCTTATTTTAATGTTTTAAAGTTTCAAATTAAAAGGGCAAGACTGTCCACTTACATATTCAGTCAAGTCTGTCAGTTAAATGGGGCCGGTTAGATTTTCTGAAAACTATTGGGTAGTAGGTGGAATTTGACATAGTTTTTGGGGTTAGATGAAATTTTTTCTGGCAAATTCCTTAACTCCATTGTTTCCGAGGAATAGAATACTTTCATCAAAGGTCGAAATGTATCTGATAATGTTTTAGTGGCTCATGAGGTTTATCATCACATGAAGAGTAAGAGACGAGGAATGGTGTACATCGGCATCGTGTCTTTCAAATTTGACATGAAAAAAAAAACATATGACATAATCCACAGTGTTGTTAGTTGCTTGGGTTTGTGTGGCAAATGGGTTGAGCTTATTTTACAGTGTATGTACAGTTTCCTTTTCATTTCTGATTAATGGGTTCAGAAGGGGTTTTCAATTTTCACAAGATTTGCGACAAAGTCACCCTTTATCACTACCTCTATTTCTCTTGTGAACCAATGCCTTATGCTCCATGATCTATTTTGGTTCCACACCTATGCAACCTATGTAAGACTTTTAACATCTCTACACTGAAGATTAATGCGAAAGATAAATACCTCCAGTGTGACTTGTTCCAACCATTGTCTGTCCAACCGATGTCCTATTGATCTACTCTGATATGCCCTGCTCCACAAAGAAAAGAAAAGAGAGAGGGGAAGAAGATAGGGTTTCCGTGTACTCCTTATTCTCAGACAAAGAGAACGTAATGGAAATTCTCAGACCGCATAAGTGTACACAGGACCCCACCCTTGGATTATTTATAGATCAATCGTCTCCTCCCATTAAGGATCGACGATGATCTGGGTGCCACATGTCACAGGATCCTAATGTTAATCAATCAACTTAGGTGGGGCCAGGTGACATGTGGGCCACCCAACTTGTATTCTCCCACTTGGCCCATATTGCCACAAGGCAAGCTACTTTATGATTATTAACATGATGTATGGTCATACAGTAATTTTTAGATCCTTCTTTATGGACTTGTTCTTTATGTTCATAATAAAACTCCCAACCCATGAATCATGGCGGTGCATGTCCCAGTATTGAAGTACAATGGAAACACTCCCTTCCATGTATTACAATAGATTGTTTATTTTACGATGAACCTCAATTGTGACTACCCTACTTTATAGAATCAATTGAATAATCGATTCAAGGGTCAAACTTTATTGCCTAGAAAACTTTATAGGCATCTATCATTACAAAACTTTATGTATACAACAAAATAAATGACAGAAAATAACTTTATTTCGAGTCGTCAAAACTTTATATTGCAATATCATAAATAAAACATTCAAAAAAACTTAATGATTTATATAGTCCCTTATGATCCACGTGAACTACATACACCTTGGGCGGAAGCCCTTTAGTGAAATGATCAACTATCATATCATTAGTATCAATATGTTCTATTTGAACGCAACGAACTCGAATGTCTTCTTTAACAACAAAATACTTTATCTCAATGTGTCGGCAGCGACTCATTGAGCATGTGTTGTTAGAGAGACGTACTGCTGCAGTATTGTCACAGTAGATCCTTATAGGTCTTTCAATAAAACTTATGACCTCAAAACTGTGATAAACTACCTCAACCATAATGCCTGAGAAATTGCTTTATAGCACGCCACCACTTCCGCTTCAATAATAGAAGAAGCTGTCTTAGGTTGCTTTACGCTGCGCCAAGACACTATTCCTCTAACAAACAAAAATGAAGCCAGAAGTGTACTTCCTTGTATCTCCACATTTAGTAAAATCTGAATCTGAGTAACTGATTAGCTTCAAAACATCATCATGTCTATATATGAGCATGTGATCCTTGATGCCCTGTAGGTACCTTAGTACTATCTTTGCTATTGTCCAATGTGGCAAACCAGGGTTCTTTCGAAACCTACCTAATACTCCCACTGAATATGAGATACCAGGTACAGACCTGAACATACATCAAATTGCTTACTACTGATGCATAAGGGATATTTTGCATTGTCTGCTATTTCAGATTGGTCTTCGGACATTGCTCCAGACTAAGTCTGTCACCTTTAACAAGAGGTGCTACACTTGATGAATATTGCTTCATCTTGAACCGTTCCAAAACTTTGTTAATATAACCCTTCTAGGACAGTCCTAAGGTCTTAAGAAACCTGTCCATGTGAATCTCTATGCCTAAGACATTGGAGGCTTCACCCATATCATTTATGTCAAAGTTTTGGGTCAAGAAATATTTAGTCTCATGTATCATCCCTAGATCATTGCTAGCTATAAGAATGCCATCCACATATAACATTAGTATGGTGAAACTAGTTCTCTTGATCTTTATGTAAATGCATTGATCAGCTCGATTCTCCACAAAACCGTAAGAAGTAATCATGCTATCAAATTTCAAATACCACTATAGGGAAGCTTGTTTCAATCCATATATGGATCTCTTAAGCTTGCATACTAGATGATCACCTTTATCCGAAGTAAAAACCTTCAAGTTGATCCATGTATACCTCCTCAATCAGATCATCATTCAAAATGCCATCTTGACATCCATCTGGTGCAGCTCAAGATCATAGTGAGCCACCAGTGCCATAATGATCCCCAAAGAATCTTTTCTAGACACGGACGAAAAGGTTTCTTTATAATCAATGTTAGCCTTCTGATTATAACATTCTGTCACAAGTCGAACCTTGTATCTTTCAATATTGCTATATGGGTCCATTTTAGTTTTGAAAACCCATTTACACCCTACAGTAGAGGTGTCCTTAGGCAATTCTACAAGTTCTCATACTAGATTCTTTGACATAGATTCCATTCCATCCTTCATGGCATTATGCCATAAAATGGTATCTATACAATCCATAGCCTGTGAAAATAATCGGATCATCTTTTATTCCAATATTAGTTTCACAGTTTTGGATATACACTTCATAATCTGAAGGGATTGCCGATTTTCTCTCTTTCGATGATCTCCTTAAAACTTGTGGTTCAGGATTGGTTTCTTGATTTTGGACCACAGGTTCAAAACGACAACTGGTTCCTGATGTGGTGTATCCAAATGTGGTAATTCATCACAAACATGTAGTGTTGTTCATGAACCACAGGTACCACTGGTCAAGGGATAAATCCCTGACCACCAGATGTAGAAGGAATTGTCGATACATCTTGTTCTTTGGACTCAATGTTTCGACTCTATATACTCCCACTGTTGTCATCATCCTCTAGAAACTTGGCAACTTTAGACTCTACAATGGTAAGACTATATGAGGGACAATAAAACTTATAACCCTTTGATCTTTCAGAATAGCCAATGAAATATCCACTGACTGTAGGGTCCAACTTCTGAAGAAGTGGATTATAGACTCTTATTTTGGCTTGACAGCCCCATATGCAAGTATTACTTCAAACTAGGTTTTCATCCATTCCACAACTCAAAAGGAGTTTTAGGAACCGACTTGGATGGTACCCTGTTCAAGATATATACCGCTATTTTAAGAGCTTCACTCCACAATTTCAGAAGTAGATTAGAGTTACTAATCATACTCCTGACCATATCTATAAGTGTACGATTTCTTCTTTCAGCAATGCCATTTTGATCTGGAGATCCAGGCATGGTATATTGTGGTACAATACCTTGCTCTTGAAGATACTGTGCAAATGGGCCAGGTCTTTGACCATATTCTGTGGTTCTACCGTAGTATTCTCCACCTCTATCTGATATTACGATCTTAATCACTTTTTCAGTATGTTTCTCTACTTCTATCTTGAAGTTCTTAAAGGCTTCTAATGCCTCATCTTAATGAACTAAAAGATAGAGATACATGAATTTAGAATGATCATCAATGAAGGAGATAAAGTATCTCTGACCATTCAGACAGGGAGTGGAAAATGGGCCACATATATCTGTATGTATGATTTCTAGTAGTTCAATTGATCTTCTGGCACTTTTCTTGGTTTTGTTAGTCTGTTTTCCCTTGATGCAGTCCACACATAATCCTAGATCAGTGAAATCAAGAGTCTCAAGGATTCTATCATTCACTAATCTTTTAATTCTGTCATTAGATATGTGACCTAATTTAAGATGCCACAACTGAAAGGATTTCTCATTCACATTCATTCTCTTTTGCCAATATTATTTACAGAGAGTAAACTACTTTTATATGTTGGATCTAGATTTAAGAGAAATAAACCATCAACTAAAGAACCTGAACCGATGAATACATCATTTTTTTTAAATCCTTATTTCTGTACTAGAAAAATTAAACACATAACCCAAAGGTGTTAATCTAGAAACAGAAATCAGATTCTTTGTAAAAGATGGAATATAAATGGTTTCTCCTAAATCCAACACATATCCGGATTGCAATATCAATCTATAGACACCTGTAGCTTCCACTTGAGATTTCATCTAATTTCCTGAATGGATATGTCTCTCAGTTTCTTTTGGAAGTATTGTCTGCAGAAAGCCTTGCATGGTATTGGCCACACGGATTGATGATCTAGAATCAATCCATCAGTTATTTGAATGAGAATCAACTAAATTTGATTCATAACAAATCAGAATTCTCTGAGCTGAGATATCCCTCATGTGCATGATGTAGTTACACACATCATCCTTACTATTGTAACTTAATGAGTCTGATTTTTCCATTAGAGTGCTTACTAACATCTTGTTTGAACTCACAAACTGAGCATCAATTGCCTTCATGTATTCTTGAACAGTTTTACATTCAGGAATTGATCATTTACTGCTCTTGTCGATGACAAGCATTAGGCTCAAGTGGTTAGACCGCTCCCACTTATCATAATGAGCAATTTGGACTAGCGTACTGGAATCCGTAAGAACAGCGGGCTCTTCTATACGGAGCGCCATATCCAAATCCATGCACTCTAAGGTTAAATAAATCTTCTATTTCCAATCTGAATAATTTTCCCTAGTAAGCATTGGAAGACAAATCTAGTTATAAACTACAAACAACAATAAGGAAGTTTAGATTTATTGGCGTACAACTTTATACTGATATCAACCCACGTCAATAATCAGTAACACACTAAAATTGATTATAAGTACTAAAATTAATTATAATCTACCTGTGGGCTAAACTTATAATCAATTTTAGTATGTGAAACTTTACACTAAGTTGATTGACATCAAACTTAAGTGACAGACAGATGTATCCTACAAAATTACCTGTGGGCTAAGATTATAGTCTATATCTGTCAAGGTCTGTATTAATAAGACTAGAATGCTACACTCAATTCAGAAGGTTGTTCCACACCTGTAGGCAGAAGAAGGCTCCCACTGTCTTGTAGTTTCACATTCTACCTTATTCCATCTTCTCACATAAGAAAAGAATATTTCCCTGTGGGGATGATATCCAGTCCCAATGCAAAAGATGCAATTTTCTGATGCCTACTACTAGAAGGGTATTTCAATCTTTTATGACATCCTTAAATAGGCACTTATATGTGTTAAAAATAAAACTAATTATTTCCTTGATTTTAACACAAAACTTGATTATAAGGGCATATTTGTCATCTATGACATCCTAAGAAACACACTTATATGTGTTAAAATATAAACCTAATGGTTTTTTTAACACAACTTTATTATAAAGGCATTTTAATTATTTATGGCATCCTTTAAACAAACATTCATAAGTGTTAATATAAGCCTAATAATCTTAAAAGAGTTCCTAATGGCTTATTCTTTTATTTAACGCTGACTTTTAATGGCGTTTGTTACTGTCACTAAAAAGTGACTCAAAACAACCTCACTATATTCAAATATTTAGTGGCGTTTATTCTGTAATGTCACTAAACAGTAAGATAAATCATTCTGTTATGTATGTCTATATACAGTGGCGTTCTGTCTTTAAATGTCACTAAAACAGTGTTTAATACATTCTGTTATGTTTATAGATACAGTGACGTTCTGTCTCTAAATGTCACTAAAGGAAACTGTATTTTAGCCACGTTCAGAACACACTGTCATAACAAATACAGTCACTGTTCTTGATCTTTTAGTGACGTTCAGAACAAACTGTCATCAAAAGTGCAGTCACATATACAGTGACGTTCGGTTCATAACTATACTATGGTGATATATAATAAAGATAATCCAAAATTATTAAACGTCACCATCTCCATAACAGAAACATTTGGTTTGAAAGAAAGTTCTGGGTCAAACCAAAATCAAACCGAAACGAAACGGTTCTAACCGGCCCACCCAAACTTGTCCATATCCAGGACATAAAATGGGCTTCGGGTCAACCCGAATGGGGATTGGTTCGGGTCATGGGTTGAGTTTGGTTCGATTCAACCCGTAACTGGGTTTTCTTTATCGGGTTCATATTATTGAACCGGGTTGAACCAAGAGCACTAAAAGAAACCCTAATTTCTTTATATTTAAACAAAGATTCCATTATATTTACCATTCATGCCATTGAAGAGTTTTTCTCTTCTTTTCTTCCTTTACAGATGACCGACTCTTACAGCGGCGGCATGGGACTTGCCAAGATATCCGACACTCCCCAGAAGATTCCGGCGAAAGCGCCGTTCACCACCACTCCAGAACTCAAGGGCCGGAGAGAGAGAAAAGAGTTAAAAAATCCCTCGGCTTGCTTGCGGCAGCCTGCTGGCTGTGCATGGCCGCGGCGGGCTGGCCTGCTGCGCCTAGCGCGGCCGGCAGTCTACTTTTGCTGCCATCCTGCAAAGGTTGGCTGCCGTAAAGCCGCAGTCGGCTAGCCCTTGCGGGCTGGCCAGCTGCTCCTTGCGCGGCTGCCAGAACAATAAATTTTTTTTTTAATTCATTAAAACAGATTCTAAAAATCAGATCGGTGGATGGGTGGCTGAAACCCTAGCTCTGATACCACAATGTAAGACTTTTAACACCTCTACACTGAAGATTAATGCGGAAGATAAATACCTTAGTGTGATTTGTTCCAACCATTGTCCGTCCAACCGATGTCCTCTTGATCTACTCTGATATGCCCTGCTCCACAAAGAAAAGAAAAGAGAGAGGGGAAGGAGATAGGGTTTCCGTGTACTCCTTATTCTGAGACAAAGAGAACGTAATGGAAATTCTCAGATTGCATAAGTGTACACAGGACCCCACCCTTGGATTATATATATATCAATCGTCTTCTCCCATTAAGGATCGACGATGATCTGGGTGCCACTTGTCACAGGATCCTAATGTTAATCAATCAACTTAAGTGGGGCCAGGTGGCATGTGGGCCACCCAACTTACAACCTAGTCAGTTGAGGGTACCTCCAGCCCCCTTTTTCACCCTGATTTTTGCTTTCCTTTGTTCTCAGATGTAGCAGTATCTTTCTTTGCCCGTTAAGATGGGTGCATCTTGCTATAACCAAAGTGGTGAGCTAAAAAATTGTAATTACTCAAAAAAATAAAAAATAAAACCTAAGAAATTATAACTACCTTTTGATAGTTTATTGCTCTATGATTAAAAATTCAAGTAAATGGTAATAAAATATTTTCAATATAATTTGAAAGCGACTTATTATTATATATTATCTCAATAGTTTTTTTTTTTTTTTTTTTTTTTTTTTTTTTTGAAATATAAGATTTTATGCTCATTGAAAAAAAGAATGGCTCAAGCTCGTAGGGCAAAAAAGATATGAAGTTACAATTTTTCACCAACTTCGATTATAAGAAGATTTTTCTAAAATTGAAAAATAATAAAATTTGAAGTCGCAATCATGTATGACGTGGTGTACTAATGCTGAAATATCTATACAAAATATTTTGGTTGAATTAAAATATTTTAGTTATTATTTTAATGTAATAAAATTTTATTTGTCAATAATTACTTGACACCATGGTTTGGTGATATAAACTCCTAAAAGTAAACAAAATCATGTCCCTTTATTTACAAAATTCTGATAACATCTCCTTCACATATTTAAAGCATGACAAAATATTCAATGTGTACAAATATTTCGACATAGATTTCCTTTGAGGATGTTCAGGAAAAAAATTCCTCAATAGACACTTAGATCTAGCATGCAACATAATTTCAATGGGCTGAAATTTTTGTGAACAAGCATTCGTTCCCTACTCACATTTCAAATCTTAGACTAATTTGAGTTTTTCAAATATTAAAAAATAAATGAAAATAACAAAGACTAAAAAAGGGTTCATAAGACTATAATGGGAGAGACTGGAGTCTAGACACACATGAGAGGGTGTGATATTATATTAAAGAGTAAATTATTGAATTTGAAACTGAGATTTGACATACGATTGATTAACCATTCTCTAAATATTGAATTGTTAGATTTATCATTTTTTTGCTAAAGATCCAGTAAAATGCATTAAAAAAAATGAAGTTACAACCAAAACCCTTGGGAAGGTTAAACCCCACATTCAGCATTGTCATCAGCAGGGCCCAACTCAAGGTTAATTACATTTTAGAAATCTATGCCATAGCCGGCCAGAAGTCTCCCGAACTACCTCCCGTGCTATCAAATCTGGACATGTTGTCCACCATGAATATACCTTGGTAGATGCTGTGATGTTTGCCAATACATCTGCCACTTTGTTTGCTTTACAAAAGTTATGAGTTATTCTCAATTGTAGATGAGTCAAAGACTCGGAAATCACTCTCCATCTCTGTTGGCAAACACCATGGAATTGTTCTGTTGCGCAGACAATGGATTCCGCTCTCTGAATCCAGCTCAACCCATAGATGTTGGATCCCTAATTTTATGATCTCCTGAATTCCAATGATAGCAGCTGAAATTTCTGTATAAAAGTTGGATTGAATTCCCAGATATTTTGAAACCACTAAAATCACTTAGCCAGATGATCCTCGAATCACTGTTTCTGCTCCAGATTTATCACATCACTCTTCCACATGGTAAATATTTATAAGAAAGATATTAATGTTCACCAAAATAAGTGACATTTGTAGAGTTCACTACATTTTTTTTTTTTTTGGTAATGTAGAGTTCACTACATGCCATGTGGCAAAATGGTGGATTGGAGTTCCCTATTGTCACACCTCAATTCCGACTGAATCAGAAGTGTGAGTGAACTGTCTCCGAACCAAGGCTCATACTAGGATCAATAGACCGTGTCAACAAACCATTCCAAGCAAACTAATCATAATCAAAGAAATATACATAGCAACGAAATTTAATGATAAATGAACTGAGTTTCTAATTAAATAATTATTTCAATTATGCCATCATCCACAATCATAAATAATAATTTAATACATCGTCTATACTCAATAGAAAGAATAAGTAAATAACCCTAAATGAACACATTGTAAGATCACTCACATGAGGCATCATGTAAGTCCTCCACTGTCTGTAAATCTATAGCAGCCATGGTCCCATAAACTGGAACAGTCATGAAGTTCTCAACAGTGTAACCTGCATCAATATCTGAAAAAGAGTATATATATATATATATATATATATATATATATATATATATATATATATATATATATATATATATATGGGGTGTGCTCATAACTTAGCTCAGTAAAGCACAAGACCAATGCAACATACAAAATGCATGAGATAATATTACAATTGGGTCAGGTATAACTTGCAAAATACTATGGTAAGGTTTGACGGTCACCGCACCTCCATGCACGAGAGTGTGAGCACACCCAACAGTCAGGCTCCGATCTACACTATTGTTGTTGCCCCACATCACTCACTCCGGTATAGAGATAAAGCTAGAGTCTGGCGGCAGGCTGAGCCACCATCCCATGTCTTCTCCCTGATACCCTACACAGAACCAATACTTAAACCATGTTGGCAAGGGTTTGCAAGTGGGTTCCATTTCTATCCAGTCTTATATGTCATCACAGTATCTATGGCCTTATCCCAGCACAATTCCCTACGACATAGAGATAGAGCTCGAGTCTGATGGGCAGACGGAGCTACAATCCCACGTCCTCCCCCTAATACCCTATTCGCACCAAGCTCGCTAAGGTAAACGGCGATACGAAAAGGTGTCAGTGTGAGGATATATCCAGGGCTCCACCCCCCTTCACATTCCACACACTAATGAAAACATTCACATGCCTAAACAATCACATTCCTAACATACGAGTATGCATGAACATATAATGAATTTAAATAACAGATGACATGTGAAATGCACAGACAACAAATAATAATCACAGATACAATTATGATCACAACGATTTACTGTCCATTATTAATTAATTAAAGTTTGGGGTCTTGTCCCTTATCTGATGCGTGATAGCAACTCCGCTCTGCGTCACATAGTTCACTCACGCTGTCTACAGGTCCTACAAGATCATATTTATAGATTCGAATTAAATTATTAGAGTTATAGTTGGTCAGAACCAAGTCTGGCCAACAACCAGACTTCGAAAAGCATACCGGTTGCGGTACTGGTTTCACTATAGTGAGACCGGTATGCGCCTGCGTTATATACCGGTCTTAGTACCAGTCTCAGTATACTACAACGGGTATGTGCCTACAATATATACCACAAGACTTATTGTCCAGCCGGTATGCCCGGTGGTATGGGTCCGAGAGTGGGCTCTCAGACCTCCCTCTCCCCTCGATCATTGGCTTGGTTTTTAGGGTTCTTCCTAAATCATTATAGGGTCTAAATACTTGTTTGGTCATCTAGGTTTAGACTATTTCGTCGCATCCTTGTCATATTGGATCTCAATGAGAACTAGGGTTTTGGATCATTACGCTGTTTCACGGCTTTGATCCTTAATCTCAATATTAATACAGAGGTCGAATACTTACTGGTGTTTGTTGAATGGCGGTGCTCTCCTCTAATGGAAAAATCCCCTTCTTGCACAGTCTCCTTCCTCCTTGCTTCTTCTCAGATCTCTTCCAGACGGTCTAGGGTTTGAGAATGTTTGGAAAGGATCTAAAGAGAAGGAATGATGTGTATATATATAGTGGGAGACCATTCTAGGAAAGTCTCCTACGTCTAAAAGGTTTCCTAAACTCGGATTCGAAGTGTAGGACCCACTGAAGTCCGTTTCCACTAGAGAAAACATACTGGTTGGACATACTGGTCTCACTTGAGTGAGACCAGTACTGAGATCGATATGTAAAAATTGAGTTTTTACATATCGTTTCTCATACCTGGATATCATGGTTCGTCATCCGGCCTCGTCGTCCGGTCCGGTTATGATTAGGAGACCTGTCACGATGTAAATCATGAGTAAAACTGAATTTTCGGAGTACGATTCTTACACCTATTATATAGGATCTTATAAGCATCTTATTGGAAATTTTCAGCCCATATAATACCAATATATAATGTGGTTAAATCATGATTCAAAACTATTAAATAAATAAAAAAAATTACAAAAATTCATAAAACCTCTCATATACAATATGGAGAATAGTGCTCAGACTTCAATAAAGCATTAAAGGATGAAGGGGAAACGGATCAGATCGACAGTTATGAGAGATGCCAGTTGTTCATCCTAGGTGTTTTGCATTCATTAGCATCTTTATGTGTGAATCACCATCAAGGGTTTGGTGTTGATTTTCCTTGATTGGATCAGCATCTCGAACTCTTGACAAAACCAAAATTTGAATTCGACCCTTGACATTCTAATAACTCTCGATTGCCAAGATCAGACTCATGACTGTTTTCAGCAAAGAAGATGAAATGGATTGGAGATTTTCAAAGTAACAAACTTTAAAATCATTTGATTGATCAATACCTTGGAAAGACCCTCAACAGTATTTTGATCTTCAAAATTCAACGGAAAAGCATCAGATTTTGAATTTTGAATTTAAGTTTGTTCCATATTTCCAAGTTGGTTTTAATTGGATACGACTGTAGTCTTTTCTAGTCCAGAAGTTTCTTAAATTTCAAATCTCCTTCATAGCTCTGTATTGGGTCTTTCTCTTCTACACGTTCTTCAGGCTGATTGAACTGGCAACTTTCTCAACTCTCAATTAAAACCATTTTGTCTCTATTTTTTTTTTTTAATTTAGTTTTCTTGTTGGTTTCTCATTGACCATAGAGTTCTTCTGTTCCTAAAAAGATCATAGATAACTAGTAAATTTTTTTTTTTAAATTTGAATCCACCAACTGGTTAGACGAACTATTCCATTAATTCGGCAAACTATTCCATTAATTCGGCTAGCTAGTGGCCATATTAAAGACGATTACTTATATAGTGAGGATTAAAAATCATTTTCTTAAAACTCAAAGCAGTCTTTTCCAATCCTTGTTTTGTATTTGTTTGCATGACTTATAAGTTGATTATGAAACCATGACTGATACCCTATTAGTGAACAAATCATGAACTTGCATAAGGTATTTCATTGGAGGATTTAGGCACATCTAATGGTGAAAAGACCTTGTCACAACTATGGAAAATTCGCTCAAAGATTGTATTCATGAACTGGATTGTTGGTGTTTTGATTCAACTTTTGATGTTGTTTTTACTTAATTCTTTTTGCATGTTCTGTATGAATGTTCTCTGGAATAGGGTTTAAAATTTCAGAACTTTTACAAGTCGTTTGATATTTTTAATCTATTTGTTTCCTAGCACCTGTCATGGCTGTCCTGAAGTGTTCAATTCTGCCTTGTCTTCGTTCAATCATTTGGACAGGATATTGATGTTGGCTTTACTCAATTTTTCAATCCTTGTTTTGTGTTTTGCAGTTAAATATGTCCAAGT
The DNA here is from genome assembly GCA_028583415.1 of Protea cynaroides. Taxonomy (NCBI): domain Eukaryota; kingdom Viridiplantae; phylum Streptophyta; class Magnoliopsida; order Proteales; family Proteaceae; genus Protea; species Protea cynaroides. The sequence continues at coordinate 27,413,489 of CM053271.1, forward strand.
TTTTTGAACATTTACACAACATTATCGACGTCAACTGTGGCAATGATGTGCTTCAAGCCCTACAAAGTACCGGATTAGACATATTATGTATTACGGGGAATGTAGAATTGTAGTGAAGTAGATGGCGCAGTTGAATGTAAAAAATGCTTTGGGGATGTGGTTTTTCATCAGTTGTATAAAGAAAAAAAAAAGGCTCAAAATTAAGTGTTCTAAAGAATTTGGTTGAGAATGGAGCCAGTTTAGAATACAGGGTGGGGACAGTAGTCTTGCTTGTTATAGGCTCTATCATAGCCCCAGATACATTGGTGGTTATGTTAAAGCCTTTTATTGCCCTTTTGCATGTACACAATATTAATGAAATAAGAAATTTTGCATGGGGAGAGGCAATATTAGTGAGCTTGCACCATGGACTGAGGTTGTTCAAGCAGAAGAAAAGAAGCAGCGTCACTGGTTCTACATTGTTTTTCTGTAAGTGATTTTTAATTATTTTTTTTAGTTTTCATTTTTAATTTTCATAACTGATTAGATTGTTTTAACTTTTTTTTTCTTTCCTTTTTGCAGCTATTCGCCTTGCAGTATACAAGGCCGCTGCTAGATTTTATTGGTGTCTCTACTAGACCACCACTAAACTTCCCTCTTATAGTGGATTGGTGTAGGGAGATGACCCGACCTTGCAAAAATGTTTAGCCTTTCCCCCAAAGAACAAGATGTGAAGGATTTTTTGCAAAATTTAAATAATGTAAGTCTTTTAAGAGTTCAATTTTATTTCCTTTAATCTTATAAACATTGCAATATTTATGTTTTTTTTTGCAATGAATGTTGTGTGTAGGATTATATTACTTGGCAGTCGTATCAAAACCTACCACAGAGTGTTGGGCAACAAATGAATAAGATCTTGGCAATAAAGTCAATGTTGTGGATCAACATTTGCATATACCATCAGCCACATTTGGCTCTAAGACAACTTAGATTATCCAATGAAACCCAAGAAGCCATGAGAGAATGATTTATAACAAATGTGACAGATCCATTTGCTAAGCAGCCAGGGTTGTTAGGTAATCATATAATTTATTTTTGCTTTATGTTGTAATTCTTGTTAGAGATGTTTGCTAACTTTTTTGTTTTTTGTATCAAGTAAGGGGAAAAAAATTTATATTGAACTTTAGGGGCCTCAAATAGAGGCTAGAAATCGAATCAATGAACAAAATTTGCTAGTTGGGGAAGAGGATGATTTGGTTGCTGAGGCCAATGAAGCGGGTGTTGAGGAGGATCCACATCTAGTGAGTGATGTGGATGAGGCAGGTACGGTGTTTTTAATCTTATTCAGCCTTGTCAAAAAAACAAATTGCGAGAATTTTATTCATAAACTGTTATTCATAATATTGAAAGACTACATACTTATTTATAGAGTTCTAGAAGTCCAAATCCAATAACGACTTGGATTCCTAAATAAGAGAGTATAATAGGAAACACCTAATGCCGTTAATTACTCTTTAAGACTAATAAAATACTAAATACAAAATAAAACCTAGACTTAGACAAATTTTCAGATTTTTCAGAAATTACAGAAATACCCTTGTCTGCGAAATGACACAAGTTTTGCTTCCTTAGTTGTCCACATCAATAATCCTTGTTGGTATTAGTTGGATTTTTAAATTCCATGATTGAATCTGCTAAACTCTTTATGCACTTATATAGTTTGCCTAACCTCTACTTCGATTCTCTCTTTGATCTTCTTCTTCTTCTGTTTTTTTGGGTAAAATTAGTAATAAATTTACAATTTTGTCTATTTCTGTAGATCTGTTTTATGATTGCAATGATGAGATGATTCACAACCCAGTGACTAATATGGTTGAGGCAGATATGGTACATGATGATGTTATATCCATAGACTAAATCTTTCTTCTTAATTTGGAAAGTCAAAACATTGCACATGTGCTATGAACTCCTGGTGTTAGATAAAATTGTTAGGAATCCCCAGCTATTGGTTTCTCTGGAATATAAAGAACTTAAAAGATCTGGCGTTTCTGAAAGGCAAGAGGCAAGAGAATATATTTGTGGTATCCCCTCCAAATATCTTGAATATTTTATTTCTTTCGAATAAAAGTTGGTCAACCACAGTGGAATAGGTTGGTAATCTCTTATAATGTGCTTAAAGAAAGGTTGAGCACCTTATATTCTCAAGTGCGAGGATCAACTAAATACCCATGTATCCTGTTAGGGGGGAAAAATATCACCCAATGAAAATCTTACACGTGTCAAGCTTCACCTTTGGAGCCGACCGCTCGGAGTATCTTGCGCTCGGCTTATGAGGCATTCGGTATCTTACGCCCGGCCTCTCATGCACCCGGCATGTCGCACTCGTCCTATGTCGTCTAGTTATCATCATCTATGGTAGCGCTCGGAGTCATATTCCTACTCGGCTACGTTTCCCAGTCGGTAGTCAGAGTCCTAATGTGATTATGCTACGTCCGAGGAGTCCTTCTCCCAGTCTGATACGACGACGACTATCGCGGTCCGTGATTACTCATACGTTGACATGTCAGTCCCAGAGCTGACCGACCTAGCTTCCTTGGCTAAGGTCTCCTACTCCTACTCGGAGTCTACCACACGGGTGTCCCTCAGAGCGATACGTGGCAATCATATGGGCAATCTACTCCCCTGAGTCCTGGTACCTCCATGCTTCTTCCCAATCTATAAGTAGAGGACAATCCCTCAAGGTAATATCTCTTAACGAGATCACAAGTTACTACTTCACAATATCTCTCTCTCTCATTCATCATTCTCGCACGCTCAAACTCTCTCATCGTCCCATACTCTTTAAACTGGAGATAGCTTTCTGCTATCTCTTGACTGTTTACATTAGGAATCTGACTTAGGCATCGGAGTGTACCTGGGGCTTAGGCATCCCTTGTCTCATCTCTGTGATTGCAGGTAGCTCAGAGCGCGGACCGACGGGCGATTTCCAACCGTAACATATCCTATTGATGATCTTGCCAAGAACAGGTTCCATTTGGTCGTAGAGATAGTTTTTTCTTTTTTAGCTATATGACCTAAGGTAGTTCTGAAGTTGTAAAGGATGAGAGTTGAATATCATAGCAATGTAGGGTTTATTAGCATGTGCATGACTGGGTTTGCATTCTTGCCACTGATAAATTGGTAGCAGATGCTAGGATCACATCATGGTTTTTATACTGTCTTGAAGAACATGTATTTGGATCTTTGACTGATAAGCATCTCTTTAATATATGGATGTTTGGATTTTGTTACAGTTAGTATCTAATCACCTTTATGCCTTGTTACTTCATGCAAGCCCTTTCATAAATCCACTAGCTGCTGGTGGAGGTTCCGCTGCAATCACCTCTCGTGCTTCTGCTTATCTGGATTCATTGAGGGTACAGATGGAGGAGATGTTTGTTGGATTTGTGTGACCCAACACAGGTTTACTATGTTATTTTTTATGTATTCTCTTTGGGCATCTCTATCTCTATTTTGAGGTATATATATGTGACATGTGGCTTACATGTTTTGTGGCTTATAAATTTGTTATATGGTACCATTGTTTTTTGTCTATTGTATTAATAGACTGGTTTTGCAGATGATTATTCAAATGAGCCACTTTGTAGTCCTTGGTTTGACCGCACCTATCATGATGCGCTATGTGCTTACATAGGCATTGATTGGACCATGATAGGTTTGAGGGGTGCAAGTCAAAATTGCTCAGACTATGGGAGACATGGGGACTAGTCTCTCGACGGTCAGTGCACATATGGTCTGTGAAGTCCTTCATGATAAGACCATGTGTACGTTGAGTGGTGACCTTAGTACCTAATGTTCATTGCCAGTGACTTAACAATTATAAGAGTGTACGCGTACCTACAAACTGCCAATTTGAATAACGTTATCGTGTTTGATTTTGCATCAAATATTTTTTATTTATAAATATAAAATATTATTTTTATTTTTCATTGCAAAATCTTTTTGGTTTTATGAAAAATGACAGTTTTGTATTTTGTGTCCCTATTTATTATTTAGGGGCACTTGTGGTAATTGTATGCAAAAGGCAATCTGGATATGACATTAGGAGGCTAGCATCTCACTTAGGGATGGACTTTATGGCTGGTCATCTCCGCCCTAGAGATATAAAACATCTCAAGGTCACACAGGCAAGGGGAGGAAAAAACTCAAAATATCAAGATATGGTATACCTGTCCAGCTGGGGTGAGCACCCTGATTGCTTGTGAGATCCTTGGACATCAAGTGGTTTTGTTTGTATAATCATCAAGGGTTCTTCAACAAAAAGAAAGAGTTCTTCATCACAAAAAGAAAATTTTAAATCGTCAATAAAAGGTATGACACTCTTCTTAATTTCTTAATTTCTTAGATTAAATAAGTGACATGATATTCGTGATATGTTTTCATTTTTGGTATGAGGTTAACAGTAACATTGAGACTCATCTAGGATGTTTTTTCTAATAGCACAAGCATGACGGTTCTATTAAAATTCTCCTTGTCTAAGATTCATATCCTAGAATTGTCTCTGTTTCTCATATATGTGTTTGATCATATCAACGAGTAGTGATTGTTTTCTTTTTGTTTTTCTTCTTATGACAAATTGTGACGTCTTCATAGTAATTTTAGTTGATTGTGTTAAACATGGTTTGTTTTTCTCTAAAGCTTTCTAAAAAAAAAAACAAGAAATGGAAGATGAACAGTCTAATAATTTTTGTTTAATAGCTATGATGAATTTATCATAATTTATGCTTATTAATAATATCTCATAAATTAGAAAACAAGAAATGGAAGATGAATAGTTTAATAATTTTTGTTTAATAGCTATGATGAATTTATCATCATTAATGCTTAATATCCCATAAATTAGAAATGAAGAGTCTTATTTGGACTTGAAAAGTTTTTTTTAAATAAAAAGAAATTTTATTAGAAACTTTATGAAGAAGATAAAAGGATGAGTTGACACTTCATCTTAAAATTGATAAACCATTATGGAATTTAAAAAGACTTATCTTTTGATTTACCTTGTCATAATGGAAGGATGGAAAATTAATACTCACATTTTGGGATGTTGGAAGATGGAAATTCTAAGAAGACATAAAGTCATTACTATTTAGCCATCAAGCCACTTAGCCATTAAACCATTAAATCATCAAGCTATTAAGCCAAGTGCGTAATAATGGTACATGTGGTAATGCCATGTTTGTTTTTCAATCTATATTGTGTCTACTAATTGGGCCTTCAATTTTAAGCTGAATTCATATGTACTCTAATATATATTTGTTTTTATCTAATCTCAATTTCAGTGGGAGTTAGTTTGAATATCTTGTGTAATTTGAGTTTGGGGTTGTTTCATTCATTGTTTCGATTCTTAGACATGTTGACACCCATCAATTAATCACATGGATGAGATAACACTGTGGATGGACATGTAAACCCCTCGTGTCACTGTCCATCGGATAGACACGGTGATAGGTTAAATTCTTTCCTACGCCCATCGGATACGGGAAGAATTTAACATATCCTTATATTAAAGTTTAATTAATTCTTAATGAGACTTGATCTATTGGATTCTTCCCTATGCCCATCGGATACGGGAGGGATTTGAGAAATCATAGGTCTTTTTGTTGTTTTGTTGTTATCTCATCAAATGATCAATGTTGCATTGTGTTTATGCAAATGGAATGGGCTTTCGTCTCCAAGCTTATTATGCATATTGCATGCTTATGAAAGATGGCAAGATTATCTAGCTCTTTAAACATGTCTGATATTATAAAAAATTACATCTTGATTGGACCCAATTATGCTGAATGAAAGCGTAGAATTGACTTGTTCATTGACTTTCATAATTTTTCTCTTTGTATTCAAGAGGAATGTCCTCATGTGCCTGATATGCATTCTACCAAATCTGCTAAGGTTGCCTATCAAAAATGGATAGAGGCAGATAATAAAGTGAAATATTTTTAATGTTGGAATACATGGTAGATTCTCTTATGGTTGGCTATATGAATAGTGTATCTGCTAAAGTCATTCTTGATAGTCTTGAATTGAAATTTGGTAAGAAATCTAGTTAGCATATTGAAGGCTTATAGAAAAAATTTATCAAAACTAAATTATCAGAAGGAGGGGATGTCAGAGAGCATATAAACAACATGATTGTCGATGCTATTGATGGGAATGCAGATAAGCCAAAACATGAAATGAAATATCAGAAGAAGAAAAAGTTTGTAAAGAAAAAAACAAGATTTGCAAAAGAAGAAGGACACCAAATAAGACAAGATGTTGAATTTAAATCCACACAGATAGTTTATTATTTTTGTAAGAAGCCTAGACATAAGAAGGCTCTATGTTATTCTTTCTTAAAGTTTGGTGGAAAGCAAGGCCAAGGGGTTCAAGGAACTCAAGAGAATAAGTGATAGTACCAGTTTCATTTACATGGAAAATGATGATAAGGCACAGATTGAAGGAGTTGGAGTTTTTGAATTGAAGCTGAATGATGGAACAAATTTTGCTTTAGTTGAATGTTTGTATGCACCTAGTCTTAAAAGAAACTTGTTATCTGTTTCAATGTTGGAAAAGCTTGGATATGAATTTTATTTTTGGTAATGGAAGGTTTTTAATGAAACAAAATGATAAAGTTGCGTTGCATAGTTTTAGAAATAACAATATGTATCAAGTGTAATTATGTAGTAATGTTATATGCAATGTTGAACTTGATATAAAAGATAATGCTACTTATCTATGGCATTTGAGATTGGGACATATCAATATAAATAGAATTGGCAGATTGATTAATTCTGACGTTTTGACTGGAGTGACTCTAGAAAAGTTTTCCTCTTGTGAAAGTTGTATTTCTGGTAAAATGACCAAGAAATCATATACAAAAGGTGAAAGATGTGCTCATGTGTTAGAAAATGTTCATACTGATGTATGTGGACCTATGAGCATTAGTGCAAGAGGTGGCTTTCGTTATTTTATTACTTTCACCAATGACTTTTCTAGATTTGATTTTGTACATCTGTTGAAACATAAGTCTGAGGCTTTGGAGTTTTTCAAATCATTTCGTCTTGAGGCTGAAAAGACGACTGGACAAGTGATTAAGTCACTAAATTCAGATCGAGGTGGATAATATATGTCTGATGATTTTGAGGTATATTGTCTTGAAAATGGTATTAAACATTTTCGTACTCCACCTCATACTCCAGAGACTAATGGAATTACAGAAAGACGAAATCGAACTCTATTAGATATGGTTCGATCAATGATGGCAAGAGCTAATTTGCCAACTTCTTTTTGAGGAGAGGCATTATATGCAGCAATGCATATTTTAAATAGAGTTCCCAACAAAGCAGTAAATTCTATCTCATATGAATTATTTTATGGAAAGCAAGCAAGTATTGCTCATATTCGGGTTTGGGGCTGTATTGTTCATGTTTTGATTCCTGACCCAAATAGAAATAAATTACTATCAAAAACCAAAAGGTGTGTCATGATTGGATATCCTCATCGCTCCAAAGGATAAAGATTATATGATCCTGAGGATTGGGTGGTACTAGAAAATAGAAATGTGACATTCTTAGAAGATCGATTTGATAGTGGGAGTTCTGATGATGTTGATGTGAGGACAATGGGTCCTCTGGATGGACATGTGTATCCTGTATCGATGAAGATCGATTTGTTCTGTTGGAGTCGCCACCTAGATTAAGGTCTATGACCTCTAAAAATGTAGCCTCACCCTAAGGTAAGACTTCTATTGACTCGTGACCCAATGTATCGATTCTTTGGTCTGCAAGAGATCGGGTAAGTATTCAGGGTAAGATTATGGGAAGGTGTTAGGCACCCAAACCGCCCGATCAATATCGGCCTCCTAAACTTTCCTTAAATTCTAATTTTGACTGTGCTTGGTCAACTGGATGACTAGGGTTCAATGGGAGATGTCCTAAACCAAGTTGCTAAGTTATTCTAATCTAGGGTTCAACCAATCATGTTTTAAAGCAAATAAACAAGCAAATGTAATGTACAATATTATACAGTAAACCGAACCAAAGATGATTCGGTCTTGGACTGAATCTGAGACGTGTAAGACATCTCAAACTGCCTATGTATTCCAATCCTGGAAATCAAGTCCAAAAACGTAGTTCGAAATGGTTTGTGTGATTAATGATTATGGAAGTGATTTATGCATTTGCTTCAATTAGATTCTTTGTTGTTCAAGTTGAAGTTTATGCTAGATGTACGGTTGATGGGTGGCTTTGTACCGTATTTGGGATTCCCAAATTGCCTACGTATTCTAGGGTGTGCCCTAGAAATCAGGTACGATGTAGTTCAAAAATTTGTGAAAGTCGGATTTAGAATGTGTACCAAAATCCTTCTATTTTTGTCAATAGGATCTAGGGATGAGACCTAAATTCCTACCATTTTTATTTGGGATGTATACCAAATTCCTTTTATTTTTGTTAATAGGATCTAGGGATGAGACCTAAATTTCTACCATTTTTATGTGCCAAATTCTTTCTATTTTTGTCAATAGGATCTAGGGATGAGACCTAAATTCCTACCATTTTTATGTACCAAATTCTTTCTATTTTTGTCAATAGGATCTAGGGATGAGACCTAAATTCCTATCATTTTTATTTGGAATGTGTACCAAATTATTTCTATTTTTGTCAATAGGATCTAGGGATGAGACCTAAATTCCTATCATTTTTATTTGGGATCCAAATCGTCTCATCCCTGAGATTCGGGAGGCGTGGCGGCGACCCCATTGGATGGTCACCATGTGGGGGTCGGATTCATCCGACCTCCACATGGCGACCATCCAATGGGATAGCCGCCACGCCTCCCGAATCTCAGGGATGAGACGATTTGAATCATTTTATTTGGGATGTGTACAAAATTATTTCTATTTTTGTCGATAGGAACTAGGGATGAGACCTAAATTCCTATCATTTTTATTTGGGATGTGTACCAAATTCTTTTCATTTTTGTGAATAGGATCTAGGGATGAGACCTAAATTCCTACTATTTTTATTGTTTCCATTTTTAGATTTTTAGGGTTTCCTATCCCTTTTCATTATGATTTTCATTTTTTAGGGTTTTCTATTTTTCCATTTTTAGGGTTTTTTTACCCTAATTGTTCAATTATTTCCATTTTACGGTTTATCTTGCCCTAGTTGCTATTTTTCTATTTTTTTCTTTCCAAAACAAATATGGCAAATGAAAACATTCCAACTATAGCAGTGGTAGTATTCCAAATATAGCAGTGTGCATCCAAACATGGCAGTAATCATCCAATATAGCATGTAAGCAAGTGTAGCCGACAAATATGGCAATAAGCATGTGTAGCATTCCAATCATGGCAATGTGATTATTCCAATTATGGCAGTGTGATCATTCCAATTATGGCAGTGTGACCATTCCAATTATGGCAGTGTGACCATTCCAATTATAGTAGTGTATGCATACGAGCATCCGAACATAGCATGTAAACAAATATAGCATCAAATATGGCATCTGAGAAACAACCAAAGCATATGAGAATCAATCAAAACATGATGGAACACGCAGCAAGATGACAGTTTTGTCAGGCTGGACCAAAATGGGCACATAGGGCACTGTACTTACTCAAAAAATTCTTAAAAGATATCCTCGGAAAGAGGACTCAGAGGTTAACATTTTATCTCAAGGAAGCTAATCCTAAAAGAGACCATAGGCAGGTCGAAAACATTCCCCAAGTACAGGAAAATACACTGGTCAGGTCTGTTCCAGATTCTAGCCAGTGGTACTATAAAATCAATATAAAATCATATAGCTCATTAAATAAAATCTGAATACATGGTCAGAAAGAGAACTCAGAGGCCAAAATTTTGTCTCAAGGAAGCTAATCCTGAAAGAGACCATAGGTAGGTCGAAAATATTCCCCAAGTACAGACAAATACACTGGTCAGGTTTGTTCTAGATTCTGGCCAGTGGTACTATAAAATAAATATAAAATCATATAGCTCATGAAAATAAAATCCGATTACGTGGTCAGAAAGAGGACTCAGAAGCCAACATTTTGTCTCAAGGAACCTAATCCTAAAAGAGATCATAGGCAGGTCGAAAACATTCCCCAAGTACATGCAAATACACTGGTCAGGTCTGTTGCAGATTCTGGCCAGTGGTACTATAAAATCAATATAAAATCATATAGCTCATGAAAATAAAATCCAAATACATGGTCAGAAAGAGGACTCAGAGGCCAACATTTTGTCTCAAGGAACCTAATCCTAAAAGAGATCATAGTCAGGTCGAAAATATTCCCCAAGTAAATGCAAATACACTGGTCATGTCTGTTCTAGATTCTGGCCAGTGGTACTATAAAATCAATATAAAATCATAAAGCTCATGAAAATAAAATTCGAATACATGGTCAGAAAGAGGACTCAGAAGACAACATTTTGTCTCAAGGAACCTTATGCAAACAGAGACATCTTCCTAATGCTAGACACCAATCTCAGACATGCATTTGTAGTATACTTTGACTTTGAAAAAAATAACTGACAGAAAGGATGGATCTCCTACCTCAGGCTTCTTCACTCTGTTTTTCTCCTTTGCATCTTCTCATCATCCTCCTTGCTGCTTTTCTGATCCTTCTCTCTTTTTCCTCTAGATCTTCTCTTCTTAACACCTCTCTCTCTCTCTCTCTCTCTCTCTCTCTTTTCTTCTTCTTCTCCTTTCTTGGATTTTTTTCTCTTTTTTCTCTCCTCTTGGATGTCCCTTCCTCTCCTTGGATTCCTTTTTTCTTTTGGATTATATCTCCTAACCCTAAATCCTCCTTTCTTTCACTCTCTCTTTTCTTTCCTTTTTCTTTTCTTTCCTTTTCTCAAAGGAAATCTTTTGGATTTCTTTTTTTTTTCTCTCCTCTTAGACGTCCCTTCCTCACTTTTGATTCTTTTTTTTTTTTTTCCTTTTGGATTATATGTCCTAACAAAATCTTTTGAATCCAAAATATTTTTTTCCTCTTTTCTTTTCTTTTCTCAAACAAAATCTTTTGGATTCTCCGTTTCTAGGATTTTTTTCTTTTCGTCTCTTCCCTTCCTCTTTGGATTCTTTGTTTTCTATATCTAAAACATATATATATATATATATATATATATAAAATTATATAATATCAATATATTAATATATATAATATAATATACATATAAGATATATGTATATATTATATGATATATTATAATATATTATACATTATATAATAATATATAAAGAAATACATGCATATATGCCACTATTAATTGATCCGGATTGACTGGGTTGATTGGATTGGGCCAAGACTGGCTTGGGTTGAGCTGAGTTGACTGGATTGACTGGAATTCACTGGGTTTTCTCTCCTTATCATTTCATTGGTCATTTCCGCTGTCATCCCGCATGAAATTTTTCGATGGCCTCTATTCCAAATTTTTTTTACATTCACTTTGTAGAACACTAAAAATGAAGAATATTGGAGCTTGAATCAACTCATTTAGAAATAAAGTGGTCAACCTATGAATTTTTTGAAGTTTAAGCGGGCCAATTATCGATAATTTGGCTGACCATTTCGCATGAGACTCTTCGGAGACTTCTGTCCGAAATCCTTTACATTCACTTTGTAGAGCACTAAAAATGAAACATAATGAGACTGGAATCACCTGATTTGGATATGGGATGATCAAAATATGAATTTTTGAATATTAAATGACCATTTCCATGTGTAATTTTGCATGAGACCCTCCAAAGACTTCTACCCGAGATTTTCCACGTCCAGTTCGTAGGACATCACAAATGAAGAACAATGACCTTGGAATCGTCTGAATCCGACGTAGAAAAAATATATGAAGCTTTGAAGTTTTAACGATAATTTTGCATAAAAGCTTGCATGGACCCACTGGTGACTTCTACCTGGGATTTTTTACGTCCACTTTGTAGAACATCATGAATGAAGAATAATGGCCTTGGAATCATCTGAATCCGATGTCGGATGATGAAGATATGATAATTTGAAATTCAAACAATCCGACTTACGATAATTTGCATGAAAGGCCCTGGGATTATTTATAATAATTTCATAAACCTCCCTTATATGTATTATCCGACTAAAATGGTCATATCTTCTTCATTTGTTTGAGCAATTTTGGTCTCATTTCGAAGATAATTCTATGACCTATGCAACCATGCAGATTACAGCCTATGACCTTATTGTGGGGCCCATCAAAAATTTTCTCAAATTCATAGTCAAAAATCCAAACTTTTAATCACCTTTCTTCTTTTTGTTGTCCACACACCAGCAGGACTTTGTTTAGCTGGGATGGCAAAAATGGGGTGTTTACAGTTGATAAAAGTGTTTTAAAGGAGTTAGTAGACACTAATGGAGGTCATCAAGACTCTGTCATTGAGGGGTCCTCAACTCCTGTAATTTCTTCGAATACCAATCAAGATAAACAATATTTTGAGCCCTTAAAAAGAAGTGAAAGGACATCAAAAGCTCTAGACATGTCAGATTATTATGTGTATTTGTGAGAATCATATGAAAGAGTGACCATTAATGAAGTTATAGATGATCCTATTACTTATTCACAAGCTATGTTAGATGTTGATTCTCAACAATGGATTATTGCTATGAATGAAGAAATCAAATCTATGCATAAGAATGGTGTGTGGAGGTTGATTGATAGGCCTGTGAGCACTAAAGTTGTTGGTTGCATGTGGATATTCAAAAGAAAGAAGGATATGCATGGAAATGTTGAGAAGTTCAAAGCTAGACTTGTAGCTAAGGGTTACCTCAAGAATATGGTGTTGGTTATGATGAAACTTTTTCACCAGTAGTGAGGATACAATATGTGTGTGCTGTGTTGGCTTTGATTGCATATTTTGATTTTGAACTTTATCAAATAGATGTGAAGACAGCATTCTTGAATGGTAATCTTGATGAAGATGTTTATATGGATCAGCCTGAAGGTTTATTTCCACTGGAGATGAAGACAAAGTATGCAAATTAGATAAATCTATATATGGGCTGAAACAGGCTTCAAGGCAATGAAATTTATGATTTCATGATTTAGTTGTGGGCATTGGATTCATACAAAATAATTCTGAATCTTGCATTTATGTGAAGAAGGAAGGGCATAAAGTTGCATATCTTACTTTATATGTTGATGATATTCTACTTGTAGGAAATGATGTCCACATGTTGATGGAAGTGAAACAATGGTTATTTACCACATTTGAAATGAAAGACTTGGGTGAAGCTTCTTATATTCTGGGTATCAAAATTGAGCGAGACCGTCAGCAAAGAAAACTAAGCTTGTCTCAAGAGAAATATATTGATACCATGCTAACGAGGTTCCACAAGACTGATTGTGTGGGAGGACAAATTCCTTATAATTATCTCAGACTAATTTTCCAAAATGATAGTCCTAAGTCTCCAACGAAAAAAATTTGAATGACTCATTGTGTCCTTATGCCTCTGTTGTGGGGAGCTTGATGTATGCTATGATCTGTACTCGGCCAGACATAGCGTTTGGAGTTAGTATGATCAGTCATTTTCAGAGTAATCCTGGTAAAATGCATTTGATTGCTATTCAATGGATCCTGAGGTATCTAAAGCAAACAAAAAACTTTAGATAGACTTATTGTTCTGATCATCTGAATATCCTTGGATATTCTGATTCTGATTATCAAGGATGTGTTGATAGTAGAAAATCTACCTCTGGTTTTGTGTTCACTTTTTGTGGTGGAGCTAGCTTGGAAGAGCAAGAAACAAGAATGTGTTGTGCAGTCTACTATGGAAGCTGAATATATTGCATTGAATGCGGCAGCTAAAGAAGCTGTACCTTCGAAAGTTCCTATTGGAATTGTTGATAGTAGATTGTGAGGAAAAATCTATTCCACTTTTGTGTGAATAATTCTGCGATAGCCATCACTAAAGACCCAAAGTGTCATTCTCAGGCCAAGCACATTGAAGGTCGATATCATTACATTCGTGATGTTATTAAGAAGAATGAGGTAGTTGTTGAGAGAGTGCCATCTCACTCAAACTTGACTGATCCCTTTACAAAAGGTTTACCTTTTGGTGTATTTACTAAACATGTAATGGCTTTGGGATTGTGTTAGGCCAAGTGGGAGACTGTTGGATTTGTGTGGCCCAACACAGGTTTACTATGTTATTTTTTATGTATTCTCTTTGGGCATCTCTATCTCTATTTTGAGGTATATATATTTGACATGTGGCTTACATGTTTTGTGGCTTATAAATTTGTTATATGGTACCATTGTTTTTTGTTTATTGTATTAATAGACTGGTTTTGCAGATGATTATTCAAATGAGCCACTTTGTAGTCCTTGGTTTGACCGCACCTATCATGATGCGCTATGTGTTTACATAGGCATTGATTGGACCATGATAGGTTTGAGGGGTGCAAGTCAAAATTACTCAGACTATGGGAGACATGGGGACTAGTCTCTCGACGGTCAGTGCACATATGGTCTGTGAAGTCCTTCATAATAAGACCACGTGTACGTTGAGTGGTGACCTTAGTGCCTAATGTTCATTGCCAGTGACTTGACAATTATAAGAGTGTACGCGTACCAACAAACTGCCAATTTGAATAACGTTATCGTGTTTGATTTTGCATCAAATATTTTTTATTTATAAATATAAAATATTATTTTTATTTTTCTTTGCAAAATCTTTTTGATTTTATGAAAAATGACAGTTTTGTATTTTGTGTCCCTATTTATTATTTAGGGGCACCTGTGGTAATTGTATGCAAAAGGCAATCTGGATATGACATTAGGAGGCTAGCATCTCATTTAGGGATGGACTTTATGGCTGGTCATCTCCACCCTAGATATATAAATCATCTCAAGGTCACACAGGCAAGGGGAGGAAAAAGCTCAAAATATCAAGATATGGTATACCTGTCCAACTGGGGTGAGCACCCTGATTGCTTGTGAGATCCTTGGACATCAAGTGGTTTTGTTTGTATAATCATCAAGGGTTCTTCAACAAAAAGAAAGAGTTCTTCATCACAGGTAGAGTGCTTTAACAAAAGAAATTTTCAAATCGTCAATAAAAGGTATGACACTCTTCTTAATTTCTTAATTTCTTAGATTAAACAAGTGACATGATATTCGTGATATGTTTTCATTTTTGGTATGAGGTTAACAGTAACATTGAGACTCATCTAGGATGTTTTTTCTAATAGCACAAGCATGACGGTTCTATTAAAATTCTCCTTGTCTAAGATTCATATCCTAGAATTGTCTCTGTTTCTCATATATGTGTTTGATCATATCAACGAGTAGTGATTGTTTTCTTTTTGTTTTTCTTCTTATGACAAATTGTGACGTCTTCATAGTAATTTTAGTTGATTGTGTTAAACATGGTTTGTTTTTCTCTAAAGCTTTCTAAAAAAAAAAACAAGAAATGGAAGATGAACAGTCTAATAATTTTTGTTTAATAGCTATGATGAATTTATCATAATTTATGCTTATTAATAATATCTCATAAATTAGAAAACAAGAAATGGAAGATGAATAGTTTAATAATTTTTGTTTAATAGCTATGATGAATTTATCATCATTAATGCTTAATATCCCATAAATTAGAAATGAAGAGTCTTATTTGGACTTGAAAAGTTTTTTTTAAATAAAAAGAAATTTTATTAGAAACTTTATGAAGAAGATAAAAGGATGAGTTGACACTTCATCTTAAAATTGATAAACCATTATGGAATTTAAAAAGACTTATCTTTTGATTTACCTTGTCATAATGGAAGGATGGAAAATTAATACTCACATTTTGGGATGTTGGAAGATGGAAATTCTAAGAAGACATAAAGTCATTACTATTTAGCCATCAAGCCACTTAGCCATTAAACCATTAAATCATCAAGCTATTAAGCCAAGTGCGTAATAATGGTACATGTGGTAATGCCATGTTTGTTTTTCAATCTATATTGTGTCTACTAATTGGGCCTTCAATTTTAAGCTGAATTCATATGTACTCTAATATATATTTGTTTTTATCTAATCTCAATTTCAGTGGGAGTTAGTTTGAATATCTTGTGTAAATTGAGTTTGGGGTTGTTTCATTCATTGTTTCGATTCTTAGACATGTTGACACCCATCAATTAATCACATGGATGAGATAACACTGTGGATGGACATGTAAACCCCTCGTGTCACTGTCCATCGGATAGACACGGTGATAGGTTAAATTCTTTCCTACGCCCATCGGATACGGGAAGAATTTAACATATCCTTATATTAAAGTTTAATTAATTCTTAATGAGACTTGATCTATTGGATTCTTCCCTACGCCCATCGGATACGGGAGGGATTTGAGAAATCATAAGTCTTTTTGTTGTTTTGTTGTTATCTCATCAAATGATCAATGTTGCATTGTGTTTATGCAAATGGAATGGGCTTTCGTCTCCAAACTTATTATGCATATTGCATGCTTATGAAAGATGGCAAGATTATCTAGCTCTTTGAACATGTCTGATATTATAAAAAATTACATCTTGATTGGACCCAATTATGCTGAATGAAAGCGTAGAATTGACTTGTTCATTGACTTTCATAATTTTTCTCTTTGTATTCAAGAGGAATGTCCTCATGTGCCGGATATGCATTCTACCAAATCTGCTAAGGTTGCCTATCAAAAATGGATAGAGGCTGATAATAAAGTGAAATATTTTCAATGTTGGAATACATGGTAGATTCTCTTATGGTTGGCTATATGAATAGTGTATCTGCTAAAGTCATTCTTGATAGTCTTGAATTGAAATTTGGTAAGAAATCTAGTTAGCATATTGAAGGCTTATGAAAAAAATTTATCAGAACTAAATTGTCAGAAAGAGGGGATGTCAGAGAGCATATAAACAACATGATTGTCGATGCTATTGATGGGAATGCAGATAAGCCAAAACATGAAATGAAATATCAGAAGAAGAAAAAGTTTGTAAAGAAAAAAACAAGATTTGCAAAAGAAGAAGGACACCAAATAAGACAAGATATTGAATTTAAATCCAGACAAATAGTTTATTATTTTTGTAAGAAGCCTAGACATAAGAAGGCTCTATGTTATTCTTTCTTAAAGTTTAGTGGAAAGCAAAGCCAAGGGGTTCAAGGAACTCAAGAGAATAAGTGATAGTACCAGTTTCATTTACATGGAAAATGATGATAAGGCACAGATTGAAGGAGTTGGAGTTTTTGAATTGAAGCTGAATGATGGAACAAATTTTGCTTTAGTTGAATGTTTGTATGCACCTAGTCTTAAAAGAAACTTGTTATCTGTTTCAATGTTGGAAAAGCTTGGATATGAATTTTATTTTTGGTAATGGAAGGTTTTTAATGAAACAAAATGATAAAGTTGTGTTGCATAGTTTTAGAAATAACAATATGTATCAAGTGTAATTATGTAGTAATGTTATATGCAATATTGAACTTGATATAAAAGATAATGCTACTTATCTATGGCATTTGAGATTGGGACATATCAATATAAATAGAATTGGCAGATTGATTAATTCTGACGTTTTGACTGGAGTGACTCTAGAAAAGTTTTCCTCTTGTGAAAGTTGTATTTCTGGTAAAATGACCAAGAAATCATATACAAAAGGTGAAAGATGTGCTCATGTGTTAGAAAAGGTTCATACTGATGTATGTGGACCTATGAGCATTAGTGCAAGAGGTGGCTTTCGTTATTTTATTACTTTCACCGATGACTTTTCTAGATTTGGTTTTGTACATCTGTTGAAACATAAGTCTGAGGCTTTGGAGTTTTTCAAATCATTTCGTCTTGAGGCTGAAAAGACGACTGGACAAGTGATTAAGTCACTAAATTCAGATCGAGGTGGATAATATATGTCTGATGATTTTGAGGTGTATTGTCTTGAAAATGGTATTAAACATTTTCGTACTCCACCTCATACTCCAGAGGCTAATGGAATTACAGAAAGACGAAATCGAACTATATTAGATATGGTTCGATCAATGATGGCAAGAGCTAATTTGCCAACCTCTTTTTGAGGAGAGGCATTATATGCAGCAATGCATATTTTAAATAGAGTTCCCAACAAAGCAGTAAATTCTATCCCATATGAATTATTTTATGGAAAGCAAGCAAGTATTGCTCATATTCGGGTTTGGGGCTGTATTGTTCATGTTTTGATTCCTGACCCAAATAGAAATAAATTACTATAAAAAACCAAAAGGTGTGTCATGATTGGATATCCTCATCGCTCCAAAGGATAGAGATTATATGATCCTGAGGATTGGGTGGTACTAGAAAACAGAAATGTGACATTCTTAGAAGATCGATTTGATAGTGGGAGTTCTGATGATGTTGATGTGAGGACAATGGGAATTCGACGTGATCCTCCTCTGGATGGACATGTGTATCTTGTATCGATGAAGATCGATTTGTTCTGTTGGAGTCGCCACCTAGATTAAGGTCTAGGACCTCTAAAAATGTAGTCTCACCCTAAGGTAAGACTTCTATTGACTCGTGACCCAATGTATCGGTTCTTTGGTCTGCAAGAGATCGGGTAAGTATTCAGGGTACGATTATGGGAAGGTGTTCGGCACCCAAACCGCCCGATCAATATCGGCCTCCTAAACTTTCCTTAAATTTTAATTTTGACTGTGCTTGGTCAACTGGATGACTAGGGTTCAATGGGGGATGTCCTAAACCAAGTTGCTAAGTTATTCTAATATAGGGTTCAACCAATCATGTTTTAAAGCAAATAAACAAGCAAATGTAATGTACAATATTATACAGTGAACCGAACCAAAGATGGTTCGGTCTTGGACTGAATCTGAGACGTGTAAGACATCTCAAACTGCTTATGTATTCCAATCCTGGAAATCAAGTCCAAAAACGTAGTTCGAAATGGTTTGTGTGATTAATGATTATGGAAGTGATTTATGCATTTGCTTCAATTAGATTCTTTGTTGTTCAAGTTGAAGTTTATGCTAGATGTATGGTTGATGGGTGGCTTTGTACCGTATTTGAGATTCCCAAATTGCCTACGTATTCTAGGGTGTGCCCTAGAAATCAGGTACGATGTAGTTTAAAAATTTGTGAGAGTCGAATTTAGAATGTGTACCAAAATCCTTCTATTTTTGTCAATAGGATCTAGGGATGAGACCTAAATTCCTACCATTTTTATTTGGGATGTGTACCAAATTCCTTTTATTTTTGTTAATAGGATCTAGGGATGAGATCTAAATTTCTACCATTTTTATATACCAAATTCTTTCTATTTTTGTCAATAGGATCTAGGGATGAGACCTAAATTCCTACCATTTTTATGTACCAAATTCTTTCTATTTTTGTCAATAGGATCTAGGGATGAGACCTAAATTCCTATCATTTTTATTTGGAATGTGTACCAAATTATTTCTATTTTTATCAATAGGATCTAGGGATGAGACCTAAATTCCTATCATTTTTATTTGGGATCCAAATCGTCTCATCCCTGAGATTCGGGAGGCGTGGCGGCGACCCCATTGGATGGTCGCCATGTGGGGGTCGGATGAATCCGACCCCTCCGTTCGAGCCGACACTCTCTTGTCGGCTCCGCTTATCGGCTCGAATAGAGGGGTCGGATTCATCCGACCTCCACATGGCGACCATCCAATGGGATAGCCGCCACGCCTCCCGAATCTCAAGGATGAGACGATTTGAATCCTTTTATTTGGGATGTGTACAAAATTATTTCTATTTTTGTCGATAGGATCTAGGGATGAGACCTAAATTCCTATCATTTTTATTTGGGATGTGTACCAAATTCTTTTCATTTTTGTGAATAGGATCTAGGGATGAGACCTAAATTCCTACTATTTTTATTGTTTCCATTTTTAGGTTTTTAGGGTTTCCTATCCCTTTTCATTATGATTTTCATTTTTTAGGGTTTTCTATTTTTCCATTTTTAGGGTTTTTTTACCCTAATTGTTCAATTATTTCCATTTTACGATTTATCTTGCCCTAGTTGCTATTTTTCTATTTTTTTCTTTCCAAAACAAATATGGCAAATGAAAACATTCCAACTATAGCAGTGGTAGTATTCCAAATATAGCAGTGTGCATCCAAACATGGCAGTAATCATCCAATATAGCATGTAAGCAAGTGTAGCAGACAAATATGGCAATAAGCATGTGTAGCATTCCAATCATGGCAATATGATTATTCCAATTATGGCAGTGTGATCATTCAAATTATGACAGTGTGACCATTCCAATTATGGCAGTGTGACCATTCCAATTATAGTAGTGTATGCATACGAGCATCCGAACATAGCATGTAAACAAATATAGCATCAAATATGGCATCTGAGAAACAACCAAAGCATATGAGAATCAATCAAAACATGATGGAACACGCAGCAAGATGACAATTTTGTCAGGCTGGACCAAAATAGGCACATAGGGCATTGTACTTACTCAAAAAATTCTTAAAAGATATCCTCGGAAAGAGGACTCAGAGGTCAACATTTTGTCTCAAGGAAGCTAATCCTAAAAGAGACCATAGGCAGGTCAAAAACATTCCCCAAGTACAGAAAAATACACTGGTCAGGTCTGTTCCAGATTCTAGCCAGTGGTACTATAAAATCAATATAAAATCATATAGCTCATGAAAATAAAATCCGAATACATGGTCAGAAAGAGAACTCAGGGGCCAACATTTTGTCTCAAGGAAGCTAATCCTGAAAGAGACCATAGGTAGGTCGAAAACATTCCCCAAGTACAGACAAATACACTGGTCAGGTTTGTTCTAGATTCTGGCCAGTGGTACTATAAAATAAATATAAAATCATATAGCTCATTAAAAATAAAATTCGATTATATGGTCAGAAAGAAGACTCAGAAGCCAACATTTTGTCTCAAGGAACCTAATCCTAAAAGAGATCATAGGCAGGTCGAAAACATTCCCCAAGTACATGCAAATACACTGGTCAGGTCTGTTGCAGATTCTGGCCAGTGGTACTATAAAATCAATATAAAATCATATAGCTCATGAAAATAAAATCCAAATACATGGTCAGAAAGAGGACTCAGAGGCCAACATTTTGTCTCAAGGAACCTAATCCTAAAAGAGATCATAGTAAGGTCGAAAACATTCTCCAAGTACATGCAAATACACTGGTCAGGTCTGTTCTAGATTCTGGCCAGTGGTACTATAAAATCAATATAAAATCATAAAGCTCATGAAAATAAAATTTGAATACATGGTCAGAAAGAGGACTCAGAAGACAACATTTTGTCTCAAGGAACCTTATGCAAACAGAGACATCTTCCTAATGCTAGACACCAATCTCAGACATGCATTTGTAGTATACTTTGACTTTGAAAAAAATAACTGACAGAAAGGATGGATCTCCTACCTCAGGCTTCTTCACTCTGCTTTTCTCCTTTGCATCTTCTCATCATCCTCCTTGCTGCTTTTCTGATCCTTCTCTCTTTTTCCTCTAGATCTTCTCTTCTTAACACCTCTCTCTCTCTCTCTCTCTCTCTCTCTCTCTCTCTCTCTCTTTTCTTCTTCTTCTCCTTTCTTGGATTTTTTTCTCTTTTTTCTCTCCTCTTGGATGTCCCTTCCTCTCCTTGGATTCCTTTTTTCTTTTGGATTATATCTCCTAACCCTAAATCCTCCTTTCTTTCACTCTTTCTTTTCTTTCCTTTTTCTTTTCTTTCCTTTTCTCAAAGGAAATCTTTTGGATTTCTTTTTTTTCTTTTTTTTTCTCCCTCTTGGACGTCCCTTCCTCTCCTTGGATTCCTTTTTTCTTTTGGATTATACCTCCTAATCCTAAATCCTCATTTCTTTCACTCTATCTTTTCTTTCCTTTTTCTTTTCTTTCCTTTTCTCAAAGGAATTCTTTTGGATTTCTTTTTTTTTTCTTTTTTTTTTCTCTCCTCTTAGACGTCCCTTCCTCACTTTTGATTCTTTTCTTTTTTTTTTTCCTTTTGGATTATATGTGTAAGCACCCCATTTTTGCCATCTCAGCTAAACAAAGCCCTGCGGGTGTGTGGACAACAAAAGGAGAAAGATGATCGAAAGTTTGGATTTTTGACTGTGAATTTGAGGAAGTTTTCAATGGATCCACAACAAGGTCATGGGTTATAATTTTGCTTGGATGCATAGGTCATAGAATTATCTTCGAAATGAGACCAGAATTGCTCAATTCTGATATCAAATGAAGAAGATATGACCATTTTAGTCAGATGATACATATGAGGGAGGTTTATGAAATTATTATAAATAATCCTAGGGGCCTTCATGCAAATTATCCTAAGTTAGATTGTTTGAATTTCAAATCATCATATCTTGATCATCCGACATCGGATTCAGATGATTCCAAGACCATTATTCTTCATTCATGATGTTCTACAAAGTGGACGTAAAAAATCTCGGGTAGAAGTCACCGTGGGTCCCATGCAAGCTTGCATGCAAAATTATCGTCGAACTTCAAAGTCGCATATCTTTTCCGTTCTACATCGGATTCAGGTGATTCTAGTTCCTATATTCCTCATTTTTAATGTTCTACAAAATGAACGCAAAAAATTTGGAATAGAGGCCATCGGAAAAATTCCATGCGGGATGACAACGGAAATGACCCATGAAATGACAAGGAGAGAAAACCCAGTTGATTCCAATTAATCCAGTCAACTCCGGTTCAAGCCGGTTTTGGTCCAACCAAGCTCAACCCATATCGGTTTAACTCGCCAACCTAAGTCGGTCTCAACCCGTTTCAAACTAGTTCATTCATGTGCATAGTATTTATATATTATATACTATATATATATATATATATATATATATATATATATATATATATATATATATATATATATATATATATATATATATATATATGTATGTATGTTATTAAATATATGTGTATATATGTATATAATATATATTATTATATGTAAATGATAATCCAAAAGATTTTGAGAAGAAAAAGGAAAGAGGGGAGAGAGAAACGTGAAAGTGAAGGGGGATTTTGGTTTTGGAGATAATCCAAAAGATTTTTGAGAAAAAATGGAAAGAGGGGAGAGAAAAAACGTAGAAGAGAAGGGGATTTAGGGTTTTGAGATAATCCAAAAATATTTTGAGAAGAAAAAGGAAAGAGGGGAGAGAGAAAACGTGAAAGAGAAGGGGATTTAGGGTTTTGAGATAATCCAAAAGCTTTTTGAGAAAAAAAAAAGGAAAAAGGGGAGAGAAAAAACGTGGAAGAGAAGGGGATTTAGGGTTTTGAGATAATCCAAAAAGATTTTAAGAAGAAAAAGGAAAGAGGGGAGAGAGAAAACGTGAAAGAGAAGGGGATTTAGGGTTTTGAGATAATCCAAAAGATCTTGAGAAGAAAAAAGAGGAATAAAAGAAAAAAAAGAAAAGAAAAAAGGGGGAAAAAGATTCCCCTTCACGTTTTCTAGAAAGAAAACGTGAAAGAGAGAGAGGAGAAAGAAAGAAAGAAAAAAAGGAAGGAAAAAAAAATATTTTTTAGAAAAAAGGATCTTCTAGAAAATGAGTGAAAAATTATAAATAGGCAAGAGGAGGATCCTTTTTTCCAGAGCAGAGAGAGGGAAACGTGGGTGAGAGAGAGAAACGTAAGTGAGAGAGAGAAAACGTGAGAGAGGAAGAAAAAAAGAGAGAGAAAAGAGAAAAGAAAGAAAAAAGAAGAAGAAAAGAGAGAAAGAGAAGAGAGAAAGAAGCAGAAGAGAGGAAAAGGAGGATTCACATTCAAAGGGGATTGATACAACCCCCAATCACCCTTCATCAACGGTTTCGCTCGATTTGAGCCCAAGGTTAGTACTCTAAACAAATTTAGAGGTCGTTATAATGCCCGAATGCCAATTTTGCTTGAAAAAGGCTAATTTTCATGAAATCTCAATCATGAATGCTCTATTACATGCTTGTTAATGTTAGGATCCCTATGTCTAACATTTTTCATGAATGATAATTTGTCTAAGCTATTCAATGATGAATTTTTGATTGATATACAATGATGTTTGAGGTTTTTTGTAAATTTCATAAAGTGATTTTCTGATCTGAAAATTCCAGATTTAGGGTTCAAACTTAGGACGTACATCATATGTATTTTTTCTACGATTTTGAAGCCCAAAATTTTATGGGAGTCTCTCTGATATGATAGAAAACTACCCTAAAAATTTCGTTCCATTTTAAATTGGGAAAATATATCAAAAAATTTGTCTTTGACATTGCTATTTTTCTCGAATGTAATGCAATCCTTCATCGGAAAATCTCTAGACAAAGGCCTTATGGCCATAATCAGAAAATCCACTTAACATGAAATTTTTAGACATGAAAGTCTTCTAAAAAATGGCACTGGTTTCATATTTTTTCCATTTTTCTTTGAATTGATATCAATTTTTAAGTGCATAGTGCTTTGATTTCAGATCTGTCATGATGTGCTGATTTGCATGATTGAAAAGAGTCCTTTTTCCCAAAGAAAATATACTGTTTTAACTTGTTTTTCTTAATGAAATTTTAGATCAGACAGTTATCTACATAGATATATGTCTGTATTTAATTTTTATTAAGAATAGAATTTTATTTGGAATTTATGGTGCAACTGGTCAAAAATCTGGAACAGACCTGACCAATGTATTTGCCTGAACTTGGGGAATGTTTTCGACCTACCTATGTTCTCTTTTAGGATTATCTTCCTTGAGACAAAATGTTGGCCTCTGAGTCTTCTTTCCAGGGATATCTTTTAAGAATTTTTTGAGTAAGTACAGTGCCTTATGTGCCCATTTTGGTCCAGCCTGACAAAGTTGTCATCTTGCTGCGTGTTCCATCATGTTTTGATTGATTCTCATATGCTTTGGTTGTTTCTCACATTCCATATTTGATGTTATATTTGTTCACATGCTATGTTCGGATGCTCGTATGCATACACTACTATAATTGGAATGGTCACACCGCCATAATTGGAATAGTCACATTGCCATAATTGGAATAATCACATTGCCATGTTTGGATGCACACTTACCATGTTTGTATTGATTCACATGCTCACTTGCCATTTTTGACTGATGTGTTGCTAAATTTGAATATACTTCCAACATGCTATATTTGGATGCTTACACTGCTATATTTAAGCTCACATTGCTTTGTTAGATTATTTACATTGTACAACAACTAGGGCAAGATACACCCTAAGATGGAAAGAATTGAACAATTAGGGTAGTGAAACCCTAACAATGGAAAGAATAATTAGGGCAAAATAAACCCTAGAATAAAGAGAATAATTAGGGTATGAAACCCTAAAAAATGAAAATCACATTGAAAAGGGATAGGAAACCCTAGAAACCTAAAAATGGAAACAATAAAAATGGTAGGAATTTAGATCTCATCCTTAGATCCTATTGACAAAAATAGAAAGAATTTGGTACACATCCCAATAAAAATGGTAGGAATTTAGGTCTCATCCCTAGATCCTATTGACAAAAAAAGAAAGAATTTGGTACACATCCCAAATAAAAATGGTAGGAATTTAGGTCTCATCCCTAGATCCTATTAACAAAAATAGAAAGAATT
Source organism: Protea cynaroides (assembly GCA_028583415.1). NCBI lineage: Eukaryota > Viridiplantae > Streptophyta > Magnoliopsida > Proteales > Proteaceae > Protea > Protea cynaroides. Next base: position 27,439,089 of record CM053271.1, read on the forward strand.
TGGTACACATCCCAAATAAAAATGGAAGGAATTTAGGTCTCATTCCTAGATCCTATTGGCAAAATTGGAAGGATTTGGTACACATGCCAAATCCGACTCTCACAAATTTTCGAACTACGTCGTACCTGATTTCTAGGGCACACCCTAGAACACGTAGGCAATTTGGGAATCCCAAATACGGTACAAAGCCACCCATCAACCATACATCCAGCATAAACTTCAACTTGAACAACAAAGAATCTAATTGAAGCACATGCATAAATCACTTCCATAATCTTTAATCACACAACCCATTGTTTCGAACTATGTTTTTGGACTTGATTTCCAGGATTGGAATACGTAGGCAGTTTGAGATGTCTTACACGTCTCAGATTCAGTCCAAGACCGAACCGTCTTTGGTTCGGTTCACTGTATAATATTGTACATTACATTTGCTTGTTTATTTTCTTTAAAACATGATTGGCTGAACCCTAGGTTAGAATAACTTAGCAACTTGGTTTAGGACATCCCCATTGAACCCTAGTCATCCAGTTGACCAAGCACAGTCAAAATTATAATTTAAGGAAAGTTTAGGAGGCCGATATTGATCGGGCGGTTTGGGTGCCTAACACCTTCCCATAACCGTACCCTGAATACTTACCGGATCTCTTGCAGACCAAAGAACTGATACATTGGGTCATGAGTCAATAGAACTCTTACCTTAGGGTGAGGCTACATTTTTCGAGGTCCTAGACCTTAATCTAGGTTGCGACTCCAACAGAATAAATCGATCTTCATCGATACAGGATACACATGTCCATCCCGAGGAGGATCACGTCGATTTTCCATTGTCCTCACAATATGCCCTAACAAAATCTTTTGAATCCAAAATATTTTTTTCCTCTTTTCTTTTCTTTTCTCAAACAAAATCTTTTGGATTCTCCGTTTCTAGGATTTTTTTCTTTTCGTCTCTTCCCTTCCTCTTTGGATTCTTTGTTTTCTATATCTAAAACATATATATATATATATATATATATATATATATATATATATATAATATCAATATATTAATATATATAATATAATATACATATAAGATATATGTATATATTATATGATATATTATAATATATTATACATTATATAATAATATATAAAGAAATACATGCATATATGCCACTATTAATTGATCCGGATTGACTGGGTTGATTGGATTGGACCAAGACTGGCTTGGGTTGAGCTGAGTTGACTGGATTGACTGGAATTCACTGGGTTTTCTCTCCTTATCATTTCATTGGTCATTTCCGCTGTCATCCCGCATGAAATTTTTCGATGGCCTCTATTCCAATTTTTTTTTACATTCACTTTGTAGAACACTAAAAATGAGGAATATTGGAGCTTGAATCAACTCATTTAGAAATAAAGTGGTCAACCTATGAATTTTTTGAAGTTTAAGCGGGCCAATTATCGATAATTTGGCTGACCATTTCGCATGAGACTCTTCGGAGACTTCTGTCCGAAATCCTTTGCATTCACTTTGTAGAGCACTAAAAGTGAAACATAATGAGACTGGAATCACCTGATTTGGATATGGGATGATCAAAATATGAATTTTTGAATATTAAATGACCATTTCCATGTGTAATTTTGCATGGGACCCTCCAGAGACTTCTACCCGAGATTTTCTACGTCTAGTTCGTAGGACATCACAAATGAAGAACAATGACCTTGTAATCGTCTGAATCCGACGTAGAAAAAATATATGAAGCTTTGAAGTTTTAACGATAATTTTGCATGAAAGCTTGCATGGACCCACTGGTGACTTCTACCTGGGATTTTTTACGTCCACTTTGTAGAACATCATGAATGAAGAATAATGGCCTTGGAATCATCTGAATTCGATGTCGGATGATGAAGATATGATGATTTGAAATTCAAACAATCCGACTTACGATAATTTGCATGAAGGCCCCTGGGATTATTTATAATAATTTCATAAACCTCCCTTATATGTATTATCCGACTAAAATGGTCATATCTTCTTCATTTGATATCAGAATTGAGCAATTCTGGTCTCATTTCGAAGATAATTCTATGACCTATGCAACCATGCAGATTACAGCCTATGACCTTATTGTGGGGCCCATCAAAAATTTTCTCAAATTCATAGTTAAAAATCCAAACTTTCAATCACCTTTCTTCTTTTTGTTGTCCACACACCAGCAGGACTTTGTTTAGCTGGGATGGCAAAAATGGGGTGTTTACAGTTGATAAAAGTGTTTTAGAGGAGTTAGTAGACACTAATGGAGGTCATCAAGACTCTGTCATTGAGGGGTCCTCAAATTCGATAATTTCTTCGAATACCAATCAAGATAAGCAATATTTTAAGCTCTTAAGAAGAAGTGAAAGGACATCAAAAGCTCTAGACATGTCAGATTATTATGTGTATTTGTGAGAATCATATGAAAGAGTGACCATTAATGAAGTTGTAGATGATCCTATTACTTATTCACAAGCTATGTCAGATGTTGATTCTCAACAATGGATTATTGCTATGAATGAAGAAATCAAATCTATGCATAAGAATGGTGTGTGGAGGTTGATTGATAGGCCTGTGAGCACTAAAGTTGTTGGTTGCATGTGGATATTCAAAAGAAAGAAGGATATGCATGGAAATGTTGAGAAGTTCAAAGCTAGACTTGTAGCTAAGGGTTACCTCAAGAATATGGTGTTGGTTATGATGAAACTTTTTCACCAGTAGTGAGGATACAATATGTGTGTGCTGTGTTGGCTTTGATTGCATATTTTGATTTTGAACTTTATCAAATAGATGTGAAGACAGCATTCTTGAATGGTAATCTTGATGAAGATGTTTATATGGATCAGCCTGAAGGTTTATTTCCACTGGAGATGAAGACAAAGTATGCAAATTAGATAAATCTATATATGGGCTGAAACAAGCTTCAAGGCAATGAAATTTATGATTTCATGATTTAGTTGTGGGCATTGGATTCATACAAAATAATTCTGAATCTTGCATTTATGTGAAGAAGGAAGGGCATAAAGTTGCATATCTTACTTTATATGTTGATGATATTCTACTTGTAGGAAATGATGTCTACATGTTGATGGAAGTGAAACAATGGTTATTTACCACATTTGAAATGAAAGACTTGGGTGAAGCTTCTTATATTCTGGGTATCAAAATTGAGCGAGACCGTCAGCAAGAAAGAAACTAAGCTTGTCTCAAGAGAAATATATTGATACCATGCTAACGAGGTTCCACAAGACTGATTGTGTGGGAGGACAAATTCCTTATAATTATCTCAGACTAATTTTCCAAAATGATAGTCCTAAGTCTCCAACGAAAAAAATTTGAATGACTCATTGTGTCCTTATGCCTCTGCTGTGGGGAGCTTGATGTATGCTATGATCTGTACTTGGCCAGACATAGCGTTTGGAGTTAGTATGATCAGTCATTTTCAGAGTAATCCTGGTAAAATGCATTTGATTGCTATTCAATGGATCCTGAGGTATCTAAAGCAAACAAAAGACTTTAGATTGACTTATTGTTCTGATCATCTGAATATCCTTGGATATTCTGATTCTGATTATCAAGGATGTGTTGATAGTAGAAAATCTACCTCTGGTTTTGTGTTCACTTTTTGTGGTGGAGCTATTGCTTGGAAGAGCAAGAAACAAGAATATGTTGTGCAGTCTACTATGGAAGCTGAATATATTGCATTGAATGCGGCAGCTAAAGAAGTTGTGTACCTTCGAAAGTTCCTATTGGAATTGTTGATAGTAGATTGTGAGGAAAAATCTATTCCACTTTTGTGTGAATAATTCTGCGATAGCCATCACTAAAGACCCAAAGTGTCATTCTCAGGCCAAGCACATTGAAGGTCGATATCATTACATTCGTGATGTTATTAAGAAGAATGAGGTAGTTGTTGAGAGAGTGCCATCTCACTCAAACTTGACTGATCCCTTTACAAAAGGTTTACCTTTTGGTGTATTTACTAAACATGTAATGGCTTTGGGATTGTGTTAGGCCAAGTGGGAGACTGTTGGATTTGTGTGGCCCAACACAGGTTTACTATGTTATTTTTTATGTATTCTCTTTGGGCATCTCTATCTCTATTTTGAGGTATATATATGTGACATGTGGCTTACATGTTTTGTGGCTTATAAATTTGTTATATGATACCATTGTTTTTTGTTTATTGTATTAATAGACTGGTTTTGCAGATGATTATTCAAATGAACCACTTTGTAGTCCTTGGTTTGACCGCACCTATCATGATGCGCTATGTGTTTACATAGGCATTGATTGGACCATGATAGGTTTGAGGGGTGCAAGTCAAAATTACTCAGACTATGGGAGACATGGGGACTAGTCTCTCGACGGTCAGTGCACATATGGTCTGTGAAGTCCTTCATAATAAGACCACGTGTACGTTGAGTGGTGACCTTAGTGCCTAATGTTCATTGCCAGTGACTTGACAATTATAAGAGTGTACGCGTACCTACAAACTGCCAATTTGAATAACGTTATCGTGTTTGATTTTGCATCAAATATTTTTTATTTATAAATATAAAATATTATTTTTATTTTTCTTTGCAAAATCTTTTTGATTTTATGAAAAATGACAGTTTTGTATTTTGTGTCCCTATTTATTATTTAGGGGCACTTGTGGTAATTGTCAAGGTATGCCAAAAGACAATCTGGATATGACATTAGGAGGCTAGCATCTCACTTAGGGATGGACTTTATGACTGGTCATCTCCACCCTAGAGATATAAAACATCTCAAGATCACACAGGCAAGAGGAGGAAAAAGCTTAAAATACCAAGATATGGTATACCTGTCCAGCTGGGGTGAGCACCCTGATTGCTTGTGAGATCCTTGGACATCAAGTGGTTTTTTTTGTATAATCATCAAGGGTTCTTCAACAAAAAGAAAGAGTTCTTCATCACAGGTAGAATGCTTCAACAAAAGAAATTTTCAAATCGTCAATAAAAGGTATGACATTTTTCTTAATTTCTTAATTTCTTAGATTAAACAAGTGACATGATATTCATGATATGTTTTCATTTTTGGTATGAGGTTAACAGTAACATTGAGATTCATCTAGGATGTTTTTTCTAATAATGTTGGTAGAGGTTCAAGGTGTTCGGATGGATCAGTGTCAGCAAGCACTTACAGTGGAGAACCGATTCCGGGGTCTCCATCCTGCTCATACGATTAACTCGGATTTGGACGAACGCTCTTTGGACCGAGTTGAGACATCAACAAACAGCTTTGGTGAGAGCCGGCATCATGCCCACCGATGACTCCAACAAGGCAACGACACCCCCTCCTGCTCCGAGAGTCTTCCCCACCTTCTGATCCTCATTAGCACTCCCCTTTTTGTGGTTGAAATTTGATAAAGTAATGATTTGTATTGTGAACCATATCTTGAATGAATATTTTCTTAACAATACAATGGTTCTTAACTTTTATACTTCTTTTCTTTTCATTATATTGGTGGTTTAATATAATAGTTCATGTCAGTTTTAATATATTATCAGGGATTTGAGAGGAGACTCGACTCCCATCAATCGATGCCTGACACATGACGTCGACTGAATCCCAACCGTCCATTGCGATTGGAATATGATTGTTAGAGAAGTTCAAATCCTTCCCAGTCACAAGGCACGATTTTACCAAAACAACCCTTATAATGTCAATAATGATAGCGATCAGTTCATAAAATGTAAGTACTCCCGCGCTTGCTTCGGCGAGGTAACCGCGTCATCTGCCATTGTCACAATGGTTCTGTTATGGTCCTTATGGAGGAACGAGAGAGAGAAAGAGAGGGATTCACAGGCCCTCAACCAACTTCCTCTCAATCCCTTACAGCTCCCGTCCTTGTCGCTTTCTTCCTCAGGGCCTTGTCTCCCTTCTCAACCAGGAGCATCTCAAGTTCAAGTCCTTTCCCCTCTCCTGCTAGCCCGACCAGCACGGCTTCTAATCCTTCGATTGGTCGCTTCTCTTTCTTGGGTGAGTTAGTTCAGTTTTCTCTTCATATTAATATTTCTTGATAAATCATATTTTTTTTAGATTTTCTGATGTTTTCGGTTTGGCATTGGCTTGAATTCCCATGGTTGATATCTTACTAGGGTCTCCATTATAATTTCATTATTTAGTTTGATGTCTCTGGTTCTTTTCATCGATGATATGGTAAATATGTCTAACATTTTGTTTGTTTTGGAGAAATCTGCCCCCCACTTTTTTTTTTGTTGGCTTTAATCTTTAGTGTAGGGATTCTAATGAATTTGGAAGCTATACTCGATATTGGAATTATGATTTATGAATCCATTCTGATTGATGAATAGGGCTAAAATGGGTTTTGGCTAGGTTTCTGATAATCTCACATTACTTACTGTACCTTTGCTGATTCAACCTTTTATACAAAGATACCAATAACAAAGGGTGCATCTGTCTTGAAGCCGATCCTTTGTTTTAAGTCTTACCTTTACCGATGATTTCTGCTTCGTCTTAGTTGATTTCTCAAGTAAGATTAAGCTTCTACACCACCAACTCCAAATAATTCAATTTTTGACTATAGGTTGATTTCCGTCTTGGCAAAAGTCAGAGCAATTCCATCAAAATCCTCTAAAAGCTTGTAATATCTGGGGAAATTATGCATAATTGTTTGAAATTTATTTTGTAACTTGTAAAGGGCCTTATTTTGTGCATGAATAAGCGATGCATGAATGATCAAAGCTCCAAAAAGCCATTCAAAAATGTTTTTCTGGTTTTGAAGACAGCTGCAGCTTGCCAGAGCTACATTACAGAGCGGTTGGTCTCTCTTTTTGACCTGCAGCTCTAGTTCTCGAGCATTACTGGAGGGAATTATGTGGGCTGCACTATGCTTCCAGTCCACTGCTGAGGAACTCATCTTGGCCGAGGGTGTATGAAGATGCTGGGAAAGTGAAACATGACTTCATTCTACATTTACAGTTCCTGGTTTCCCTATATTAAAGATAGTGTTTTCTCCTTAAAATCTATACATAGAAAATTTTTTTCCCCAATTTTTCATATTTTCCGTTTAGAGATTCAGATAAATATGTTTCCTTTCTTCTTCTTGAACGTATAACTTCAAGTGCAGAAGCTCAGTGAATGCCTTGACAATTTAGTCTCACCCGTGAAAAGGAATCATTTAAATCAACGTTAATGCCATAAAATTTGCAGATTGGATTAATATTTCAGAACAAGTAAAAACACTGGTCCACTTCCTCTATTCATGGGTTTTCTGCTCCAGCTGGAAATATGTCCTTCATTCTCACACAAATGGGAAAAGTTTCCATCAAAATGGAAAGCTTTGTTGATGAAGCAATCTCTGAAAACTTGAAATGGCAGCTCTGGGAGGTCCGCCAGAATGAAATGATGAAAAGGTGCCAACCTTATTTACAAGTTACATGGAATACTCTGAAGAAGAGTACCTTGATCGTCCTCCTCTCTCAGTTTCTGATGGAGAGATGATATCAGTGCTTTGTTCACTGATCTCGTCACCACTTCCCCGTCATTCTTCTTTTGGCCACCCATTAACCGCGGGGAAGGTAAACAGTGCTTAAGCCACCAAAAAAATAGGGGAAAATAGTATAAAAAAAAAGAAGTACACAATATCGCCCCAATCCCTGCAGTAGATCCAGCACTGTTTTGTGTATTATTGTTATACAAATCTCTGATGTGGGAAATTAAGTGGTTTGAAGATTTGGCTGAGTATTTGGGCAATTATCTTTCAATTTGGGTAATCTACTAACTTTCACTAATTTCAATGTGGGTAATATATTAATTTGGTTATTTTGATTGGTATCCATATCTATGAAGAGTTTGAAATAGTTAGGTTTTGATGGGAATCTGGTATATTTTTGTATTACATTCAGATCTACTTCGACAAGTACTGAAAGTGACATAATTTTGGCTGAAATCAGCACCTCATTCCATGCTCCCATTTTATAGGATCACACCTAGTGACGGGATGTAGAACAGCCTAGAAATTCTAGGGCTGAACTATGAAGAAAGGTGATGGGAAAAAAGTTATAACTGATTTGGGTTTAAAGTAATAGAAGAGAATAGAGAACCAGACTGAGCATTTCCAAGAAAGACACAAGTGGTTACTGGGACAATTTCTGTCTTAACTGTGCAGGAACACTCGCGCCTATAGGTGCTAGTTGTTTTGGGATCGTGAACAGTACCCTTGAACACTAACTTTGGAGAAACTCTTCAAAAAAGAAACTTCCTAACTACTACTTAAGCTTTCTTAACTTGCATGAGTGTCCCTTGAAATAAAGAGACTTAAACGTAGAAACTCCTAGATTTTTTTTGTACTCAACCCTAAAACTCATCTAAAAGATAGAAACTAAGCTTTCTAAAAACATATGAAGGTCCCCAATATTTAAAAGTTACCTGATTTGTGCTTTCCCCTAATACCCAATATTTTGACCTTATAATATGCCCACAGTCAAAATTCATTAAAAGAAAAATTCAATCACGATTAGCTGCAAAACAGCCTTTGATTTTGATTTGTGATGATATCAGAAAGTCCCCCCGGGCGCTGCCATCTGGTGAAGGTGGGATTTGATCCCCAACATGGTGACAACATGCCCCAGTCCTTACCATCTGCAAAAGCTGCCACCTTCCACAAAAATTCATTTACTTGGTTCATAACAGTCAACTTCATTCGTTTCAAGATTAGCCCTCCATATTTTTTTTCCATTTTTTATTGCTTCCAAATTATGTGGCTTCAACTTATCTGCGAGCATCACCTAAAGTTTAAACCATGTATCTAAGGAAACCTACAATTCGTAGTCTTTTGCTTGGTTGAAGTTTGCAGATGAATCTCAATATGTGTTAGAGCTTAGTTGTTTGGATGCAGTTTGGGGTTGTCCCTGGGACATTTTCCTCACGTTTCCCATTTTCTTGTTAATGGTAGATCTCATTATTGGGTAAACAACAATGATGGAATGTTTCCTGGAAAATTGTACTTTTGTGTCTTCTCTACCATTTTGGACCAACTTCTGATCTTCTCCCTTATTGGGGGGCAGGACCTCAGTTTCAATTTAGAACAGCTTAATCTTCTACAAATTCAACACGGCTTCTAATTATTTCATGACAATTCAATTTTTATTTTTGACACAAAAAACAACTGCTATATTTTCCATTCTTTGTAGTTGCCTAGTTGGTGACTTCATTTTATAATTTCAAATTATATCTATCTGCTTGCAGAATCAGAGTGTCCATGGTGTTCTAAAACCTGATGGAACTTAAACAACAATTCATACACCAGACTTGTTTCTTCATTCAGATGGGCTTTATGATCAAATCTTAGTTTGATATATCCAAAATTCCTACTAACAGTACTTTTCTGAATTCTTGTGTTTCAATTTTAGAAATTGTGTGCTCTGATTTATCATTTTCAGCAAGGTTAAATGTATGTGAATTTAGTATTTCATATGCACATGCAGGTATCAACTAATAAATATATAAAAATGTACAAGTTCTTTGTAAGCAGACAGCTCTCTCTCTCTCTCTCTTCTCTCTCTCTCTCTCTCTTCTTCCTCCTTTCCTTTTTACCCTGGATTAATTGATTTGTATTGATCTGATTCATTTCCTGTTGATATTTCAGGGGAGGAGCTGGTTACTGGGTTAGTTAGATCAGAGACACAGGTTGATTGGACTTGTTTTTCCATCGATACATTGGGTTTAAGGGTTTCTCATATAAACACTGATTGTTTGCAGCGGTGGAAGATGTTCATCTAAACGATGACAGATTTACTTTCCAGATGAAATTCACAAGTTTTGAGATTTAAGCATTGGGCAACATGTGAACTATGTGTTTCTCTATACAATTATGGTGGGCATTAGATATGGTTTTGAAACAGGTCCCAGCTACATTTCTTTGAAGATGGTAGTCGGAAATTCAAATTTATTGACTGTAGTACCTCTTACCCTGTAGCTGAAACTTCTGGATCAGTATAAAATTAACAGATTGATTTCAGGTGGTTGTAATTTGAAAAGCTATTTGCAACCAGATGGTGGGTTGGGAGATGAATATATGAATTTATATTTGGAAAGAGACAGAAGTATTCTGAAATTTCTAGTGTAGTCTCTTCCCTTAGTTGTTTCAAATGGCTGGTGGATCAGACAATGTGAAAGAGACAGTGGGTGAGGGAAATGAGGTGCTTGAGAAAATTCAATTCTTGCATGGAAATTTAGATCTATGGATTAAGGAAGCAAGATCTCTTCCTAATTTGGACTTAGCAACTGAAAGGATGAGAAAATGTTTTACGATGTTTGGGTCTTGTATGCCTCCGTCTACAGGAAAAGACAGTAAGAATCGTGTGCGTCAAGTTATAACAAGTGATCCTTATGTGTCTGTTTGCCTGGCTGGGGCAACGGTAGCTCAAACTAGAGTAATTACGAACTGTGAAAACCCATCGTGGGAAGAGCATTTCTGCGTTCCAGTTGCCCACCCTGTATCAAAAGTGGAATTCCAGGTTAAGGATAATGATGTTCTTGGTGCTCAGCTAATTGGAGTGGTGAATATATCCGTAGAGAAGATCCTGCAAGGGGACAAAATTGATAGTTGGTTTCCTATTGTTGGTCCATATGTCAGTCAACCTAAAACATCTCCTGAATTGCATCTTTCTTTGCAATTTAAGCCTGTCAAAAATGATCCTTTGTACAAAGACGGTATTGGTGCTGGGCCAGATTGCTCAGGAGTGCCTGGTACATACTTTCCACTCCGCAAAGGAGGTAATGTGACCCTTTATCAAGATGCTCATGTGCCTGATAAAATGCTACCTGAGATCCTATTGGATGGTGGAAAAATTTTTCAGCAAGGTAAATGCTGGGAAGACATCAGCCATGCCATATTGGAAGCTCACCACCTGATTTACATTATTGGGTGGTCCATCTTCCACCCTGTAAAACTTGTAAGGGAGCCAACGAAGCCATTACCCACAGGAGGAGAACTATCACTTGGTGAGCTCTTGAAGTACAAGTCACAGGAAGGAGTTCGTGTGATGATGCTGATTTGGGATGACAAAACATCACATGACACCTTTCTTCTGAAAACGGTAGTGACCTTTACTTGTTGAATAACTATTTGTATTGGCTATTATTTTATATAAGTCTCTATTGTTTGAATTTTTTTTTCTCAACGCTATCACCTTGTGCAATTATTTTATTAGTTAATCGTGAACTTTTGGTCCCATCCAAATGTATGCCAGATCAATGTCAATATTGTAACAAAATAGAAAAATAAGAGAAGTTGAAGAGAGTTGATGTATTTCATGGAAAGAGAGAGTATGTGTGCGCTTCTCTCATTGTAGCTTGTATTTATAGAAAATAGAGAACAACTATTGGATAGGATCTAGGACTCTACAAGTCGGAGTCCTAGTTACAAACTAAAGACAAAGTAAACTCAAAATAGGAAAAGAAAACTAATAAGTCTAATTTGGTAAATGAAACTAATGAAGCAAACTAATAGACTAAAGGAATCCATATACTAATGGGAGTCCAAGTCCTGGAAACTAGCACTAACTACTTTGACTAAGTTAAAGCAGTGTATGGTTACAATTCTATTACTCTAACATCCCCCCTAGTTGGAGCATGGGGGAATGCGAGAGCTTCAGCTTGAAATAATATAGCAACAGAAGCAGTAACTATAATTGTCAAGGCGACAAGGCGATCCAAGGCGTTTGAGGCCATCTTGGGCGCCTAGGCGACCAAGGCGTTCCCAGTGTATTTTTTTAATTTTTAAAATATTAATGCTATATTAATGTTTATATATATATGTAGCATTCTACATAAATAAATATTTAAGACATAGCTTAATTAATATAAGAAAACCAACAAAGAAACAAATAATTGAGTTAAGTAGGCAACACGTATTTATGACTAACATTTGCTTATTTCTAACAAATTTTACCGGAGCGTAACTCCTTTAATATACTTCGGATTCAAGCAATCTCAAATTCGTTGCAAAGCTAGTATAATCAGTTTTCCAACAAATCCTTGATTGCTTGAATCCTAGTTATAATGAAGGAGTTACACTCCGGTCAAACTTTGTTCGAAGTACGCGAATGCTGTTAAAAGTCGTCTGAATGTAAATTATTTTTTGGGCATCAAAGCAAGAGATTATTTTGGCGCGCTCTTGGTTTTTAGTGATGTTTTACTATAATAAGATTTATGGAATTTTTATATTTGGGAAAAAACCTAGTATTTTGAAGTTGAAAATCACCCCCGTACCCGAAAATACGGTTTTTGTTCTTGAACTGGAGGGTTGACTTTTTATTCTTCTGGAATTTGAATTTTAAACTATTTTTATTGGATTCAAATAGGAGGTATTTGCTTATTTATGAATAATGTCTTAAGTAAATGAATATTTACTTAAATGATATTAGTCATAAATAAGTACTGGCTGATAAATGTTGTTTCTGTCTGGCATAATAAATCCTGTGAAGCAAATTCAGAGATCAAAGGGAAAAAAAAAACACATATAAGACCCAAGGCGACCGCCTAGGCATTCTGGGCGCCCAAGGCGTCCAAAGCGGCGCCTAGGTGACGCCCAGAGAGCCTGGGCGACCGCCCAGGCAACACCCATAAGGCGCCCAGGCGCCCAGGCCTTGGAATCACGCCTGGACGCAGCGTCGCCTGACGCCTAGGCGACGCCTTGACAACTATGGCAGTAACAACAATGAGAGCTTCAGCTTGAAATAATATAGTAGCAGTAGTAGTAGCAGTAGTAGTAGCAGCAGCAGCAGCAGTAGTAGCAGTAGTACTGGCACCAGTAGTAGTAGCAATAGCAGTAGTTGTGGCACTAGTATTAGTGGCAATTGCAGTAGTAGTGGCAGCAATAGTAGCAGTAGCAGAGCTAGTGGCAACAATTTTAGTAGTAGCAGCAACAATAGCACAATATAGATCATTACGAACCAAGCAGCACAGTATAGGTCACTATGAACCAAATAGTTGTAACAACACAATATAGGTCACTATGAACCAAGTAGTAGTAGCAGCACAATATAGGTCACTGTGAACGAAGTAGTACTAGCAGCACAGTATAGGTCACTGTGAATCAAATAGTAGTAGTAGCACAGTATAGTTGGCTAAGCTCTCTTCAATGAGAAGACACAAACTTGAGCAGATATATGTATAATCTTCCCCTCACATGGAAAATTCCATGTGGAAAATTTACAAAATAGAAAGAAAGAGAGAAGGAGAGAATGTTGGAGGTTAGTATCAGTAGTATGATAAGGTAGAACAGTAGCAGATAAACAACTTAGTAGTAATATAATGAAGATGTAAACAGTAGATCAGATAAGATCAGATCAAGGCAGATCTGATCAGATCAGTATCGATAGCAGTAGTTCATCAATGGTAGATCGAGACCAATAGCATAGATAGGTACTGGTCAGATCAGGCACTTGCAGTAGAGAAATAATAGATTAGATCAGATACATCTGAGCAGAAGATAAATATCGGCAGATCAGATTGATGGGTAGAAATCCAGGTGGAAACAGTAGTAACTTGTAGTAGATCAGATCTATGGTACATCAGATCAGAGAATTGTTGCAGTAGTAGGTCAAAGGCAGCCGTAGACCAGTAGCAGTAGTCAAAGGCAGCCGTAGACCAGTAGCAGTAGTCAAAGGATCAGATCAGATCACTTCGATTGTAGAGCATCAGATCACTTCGATTGTAGAGCAGTAGTTTTGCGGGGCTAGAAATAGCAGCAATGTAGCTGGCAGATCAGATCAAATCATATCTGATTAGAGAAGTCTCGACAGTAACAGATCAGCAATTCAAAGAAGGCCAGCAGCAGCAGCAATGTAGCAGGACAGATCAGATCAGAATCAGATCTGATCAGAGCAGTATAAACAGTAGCAGATCAACAGTTCAAGGAAGGCCGGCAGCAGTAGTGATGTAGCAGAACAGGTCAGATCAGAATAGATCTGATGAGATCTGTATTGACGGTAACAGAACAGACCAGTAGATCGAGACTGGATAGGAATAGTAATAGATCTGTAGTAATAGATCAGCAGGCCATTACAATAGTAACTGGCGACAAGATCACATTAGCAGATCGAAACCAGTGTACAGCAAATCAGATCTAATCAGTAGAGCAGATCAGCAGTAGCATAATAGTAGTAGTAGGAGATCAGTAGGATCGATGCAGCAGGTCAGATTGATGGCAGGATTGAACAGATGCATCAGCAATGGCAAGCAACAACAAACAAACAGATCTGAATGAATCTGATCAGCAGCAGCGGTAGTGAGATCTGGGAGAGATCTCTATGGCACCAGCAGTAACAAGTAGCAACAGATCTACTTCAATCAGCAGCAATAGTATGTCAAATAGATCAGCAAATAGCAGATCTGATCTGATCTTGTCCAAAAGATCAGATTGATAGAAGCAGTGAGAAAATGAACAATAGAAATCAAGGTCAGTTGCAGTAGATAAATTTGAGTAGTAGTATGCAATACGATAGTAGTTTATTTGAAGCAACCGATCTTCTTCAGTAGTAGTAGTAGTAGTAGTAGTAGTAGTAGTAGTAGCAATAATTATGGTGGCTGCACACCTAATGGAGAACCTTAAATGACTCTCAAAATGACAACTCAGGTGATTGCTTTGATACCATTTAACAAAATAAAAAAATAAGAGAAGTTGGAGAGAAGCGATGTATTTCAAGGAAAGAGAGAGTATGTGTGTGCTTTTTTCCTTATAGCTTGTGTTTATAGAAAATAGAAAACAACTATTAGATAGGATCTACGACTCTACAAGTCAAAGTCCTAGTCATAAACTAAAGACAAAATAAACTCAAAATAGGAAAATGAAACTAACAAGCCTAATTGGTGAAGGAAACTAATAAAGCAAACTAATAGATTAATTATGAGTCCATATACCAATAGGAGTTCAAGTCCTAGAAACTAGCATTAATTACTTTGACTAAGTCAAAGCAGTGTACGGTTACAATTCTATTACTCTTAACAAATATATTTGGTCTTTGTTAAAATGTAAATCTGTAACTGTACTGCACTCCATTTTTTCAAATATTCATATACACACCTACATATCTATGCACTCACATGTACTTCCATAGTTCGTGAGTATGTTAGTAATGAATTTGTCTATTAATGATTGGTTCACAGAAGGATGGTGTCATGTAAACCTTGTATTAATATGAAGGATAGGGTTGAATGCAGGAAGGTGTCATGGAAACTCATGATGAAGAAACTCGAAAGTTCTTCAAACACTCAAGTGTCTATTGTGTACTTTGTCCTCGTTATGCCAGCAATAAGCTTAGTATTTTCAAGCAGCAGGTACAAAAATATTTACTTCGAGTACTAAGGAACAGAAATTGTAGTAATAAGAAAAAAATTCAATGCTTTGTTAATATACCTGGACGTTTTGTTAATATACCTGGACGTTTCTTGCATTCCTATATTTTATGAAGAGCGTCCTTCCATCATTTTCTGAAGTCCAGTTGGTTCAAAGTGTATAGAGTGAACATGAGGTAAAATCAAACAATCTTTTTCACTTTACTTCTAACAACACACTCCACTTATAAATTTTCTTTATTATTATTTTTTTTCCACTTCCCTTCTTCTTTTCACATCTAACTGAATGGGCATAAACTTTTATTGAAATTAATAGAAGTTAATGACAAATCATTTTATTTATTTATTTATTTATTTTTTTTAAGTATTCACATATTTCACTGGGCATTTCTAGTTCAGGTTGTTGGAACCCTCTTTACACACCATCAGAAGTGCGTGCTTGTTGACACCCAAGCTGCTGGAAACAATCGGAAAATAACTGCTTTCATTGGTGGTCTTGACTTATGTGATGGTCGCTATGACACTCCTCAACATAGACTCTTCAGTAATCTTGACAGTGTCTTTGCAAATGATTTTCATAATCCTACATTTACAGTAAGTTCTTATCCTGCTACATGTAAATTGATGGCCTTGGTTTAGTTTGATGCTGAGATTTACCAGCATTAGTAACTCAATTATTCCTTATGAACCCTGGGAGGGGGTGTTTACCAAAGACTGCTATCATTTATATGGATTTTTGAGAAAAAAAAAATGCTTGGGTGATTTCCATTTCACTATTGAGGTTTGGTTTAGACCAGTTTAAGTGTTTTAGGAGGCTACTTTGCACTTGCCACATGGGTTCCTGTGCACCATATCGAGTAGTTTTCCTCGATTTTTTTCCTTGGTAGTGACTAATATGATATCTTAACACAATCCCAACATTAATTGTAAATTTTGTTTCATTTCGGCAAAAAATTCCACAAAATCTTATTTCAGTAGCCAAAACGAAGTGGCCTGTTTCAATGATTTTTTGCTTAAATATTTTAATACTTTTGACCATTTTGGCTGAAATGAATATCAATCATGGATTTGGAGTCTTTGAGTATGCATATTATAATATTTTTACTAAACTAAAAAATCAATATTTAATTTTAATTATATATCAACCAAAAAGTATCGCCCAAATGTTTTCACTGAAACAAACGAAATACTGAAAATTTTCATTTTGGAACCAAACTTTAGTGGCCATGAAACGAAACTACCTGATGCAGCAGCGGGCCCACAAGCTGGGATGGGCATGGGTTAAAATCTTTGTTAGATTTAATTTTAATTGTAATATTTGTAATCTTTTATTTTTGGGAATTTTAGATTAGAAGTTTAGGCAATATTTTTATTAGGCAATTAGTAGATTATGGTTTCTTTAATTAGGATTAGGATTAGGATTTTATTTACTTACTAATTTACTTCAATTAGTTTAGGAAAGTATTTCTTTTAAATACACATGTAATAGAACTTTTAATTTAGAGAAGAAGAATGAAAGAATGATTTGAGATTGTGTTTGGTTGCCTGCGGGCAGAAAGAAGTGGCGTGCTCTCTTTCCCTCTATCTCTTATTCATCTCTGCGATCAGGACAGCTTCTTCTGTAGGCTGATCCCCACCTCTTCTTCTTCCTTTTCTCCTTCCTTCCTGTTCTTCTATTACCTTCCCTTGTTCTGGGCGGTAAACCCAGCCCCAATAGAATCTCTCGACAGCTCTCATCTCTCCCCCTATCATTCTCAAAGTCTGGGTGTAACCTTCCCTTCCATAAATGAACTAAACCCCAGAGCTCTAGGCTGATACCTTGCTGGGAAACTCTGTTTCACACAGAAACTCAGGACTGCAACTTCATCTTCCGCCTAGGCTGAGTTGCAGACTTTTCCCCCTCATCTAACCTCACCGATGTGCTCCAATATCAGTGGGAAACAGTAGGTCTATGCAATACGAATCACCCCCTGAAGTTTCAGACCAAACTGTGGCCTATTGACAAAGTTCTCTCCATTTCTCCTAAATCTGGTCATCGTTCCATGTTTCAGTCGTGAGCTTGAGGAAGAAGTCCTATTCTGGAAAATTACAAAAAAATCCTTTGACCATTATTACTTCATTATTTAAACCTTCTTCATAATCTTATTTCCAGATTTATCCATTGGTATAAGGATTGTTTTTAATTTGGTCCTTAGGTCTTGTTTGGGTTCTTAAGCTATTGCAACTTCTGATTATTTACAAAATTGCCACCACTGGTTGAGGTTTTAAAATATTTACAGTTCTGCCACTAAAATTGTTATTTGATTATCTTATTATTTGGTTGGGCCCATTAGCGGATTAATTAGGGTTTTCTCAACCCGGATCCCGCATCACTACCACTAAGATCCCCCCACTTATTTCAATTTACATTGATTGGGGGACCTATTGGTATGCTAGATTGTTGGCCAAGAGAACACGCCAAGTGAAGTTGGTGCCGGTACAAATTATCTATCTTTTGTGGAATTGAAGGATGTACTTCTGGAATTGGGTGTAAGTCTGTAAGATTTTACTTATTCTAATCACTAAATGGCATTGAAGTTGCAAAATAATTTCATAACTAAACGATGTGATGTTAGTTGTCTCCATAGAAAAATAGATATGGTTGTCAAGTCTCTTCTTCTTCTTCTTCTTCACACCTTGAGTTTTTCCCTCTCTTTTTATTGTCTTCCTTTTCAGGGCAGACAAAGGAGAATAAATGACATAGTTAGTTCCCAGTTCCCCAATGGCCATATAGTATCACTGTTGGGTTGTTTGCTTTCTGGATGTCTTCTTGTAAATGTTGAAGATATAAGCTCTGATCTTTGTACCATGTTTAACAACTGTTAGTGCATATTTCTTGAGGATTACATTGTGTTTCACTGTCTTCCTGGTCTGTTTTTCATGGTAAAAGCAATATTTTCAGCAACTATCTTGAAGAATGTGCCCTCCAAGATCTTTATTTTTTACAGCTCCATTCCTGGTTAATGTTTGCAGTCCCGCGCCCGAGGACCAAGACAACCCTGGCATGATTTACATTGTAAAATTGATGGTCCTGCTGCATATGATATTATGACAAATTTTGAGCAAAGATGGAAGAAATCTACAAAGTGGCGAAACTTTGGGATAAAGAAAGCTATGCGTTGGCATGATGATGCGTTGATAAAGCTAGATCGCATTTCATGGATACTTAATCCCTCTACTTCTGAACCTGATGGCGATCATAATGTTCGGGTTTCCGAAGAAAGCGATCCAGAGAATTGGAATGTCCAGGTCTCTCACTCTCTCTCCTTCTTCAAATTCAAATTATTTCTCTTTTTTATATTCTGCCTGTAAATACAGATAAATCTTGATTCGTGATACTCTAATTTTTCTAGGTATTTCGGTCAATTGATTCAGGATCAGTGAAGGGGTTCCCAAAAGTTGTTCAAGAGGCTGAGGCACAGGTTAGGATGGATACCCTTGGACTTGGCTTTTTCAATGCCCACTACTGCTTTATGGAGCTCACTATCTACTTTCAATTTTTTTCAATCAGGTTTACGTCAATTCAGTTTACATATCTAGGTCTATTTCAGTATTAAAAGGTGTTATTATTCAATCTTAAACTCTATAATAGTATTATTATTATTATTATTTTTTTTTGTAGAATCTTATTTGTGGAAAGAACCTGAAAATAGACAAGAGCATACATTCTGCATATGTGAAAGCAATAAGATCAGCACAACACTTTATATACATAGAGAACCAGTATTTCCTCGGTTCTTCTTACTACTGGCCAACATACAAAAATGCAGGTTTGTGTATCTCAAGGTATCTTATTTTTATATTTTGGTTTTGCAGAAACATATTATGTTAACAAAGTAACAGAAAAAAATATTTTTAATCAGGTTGTATTGATTTTTTGGTGAGGTATGTTTAGATTTCCGTATTTGTCTCCATTTTTAGTTGTTGACAATGGAATCCATTTCCATGATTTCTATACTTCATTGGATTTTATAAAGGTTTTCTAGGATCCTTAAAGAGATGATGTGCATATGGTTACTTGATGTCATTTCGATTTTCAAGTTTTGAAGGCTCTGTTTAAGTTTGGTCAGGGGTGATCATTTGCAGAAATAATCAGGCAGTTATGTCAAAGTTTTCGAGGAATTGTAATTATCTTTACCAAAAATAGTGGAAAGAATGTATCATGAATCATTATCAAATTTATACTTGGGATTAAATAGTTTCCAGTGGCTAAGAGATAGTGCCAGTAAGATATTTCAATTACACAATAACTTCATAATGAGGGAAACGGTTATGATTAGGAAAGGGGATAATCTGAGGATTTTGAGTATTTGTGTTGTCAGACTTCCTACAATAACATCTTTTAGATTTCTATTTAAGTTGCTGTAGATATAGAAATTCAGAGGCTAGGAAAAATTCTAGTGGTTGAGAAGTGGAGTCTTTCACCAATACTTCCTGTTGAGAATATTACGTATTTCATTTTTTGTCTAGATTCATTATACTACCTGTATTGTACAATTGTACTACCTGTACTACCCTCATTGTACTACCTGTACTACCCTCATTGTACTACCTGTATTGTACTACCTGTACTGCCTCTTTCTTTCTTTGTATTCATTCTCACATTATAAATAAGAGGACCTCTGTCTATTATAGACAAGTCATTCCATCATTCAACATGGTATCAGAGCCAAGTTAGTTCTACCGCCATATCCCTCCGCCGCCTCACCACCGCCGCCGCCAACCTACCACCGCCGACCACCGACTTTCCTTCTTTAATTTTCTTTTTCTTTTGTTTTTTTTCCCTCTCCCCACTAGGGGCAACAACCAAAGAGGGAATCATACAATGATATAGGTACTGCCCTTCTTTTTATCCCTCATTACGGATCATTTTTTTATTCTCTTTATTGGAAATCAATTTTTTTTATGAGTCTGGATATTAATAATATGGTTCAGTCTGGTCGGATATCTATGAGTTTTTGAGTTTACCCCAATAAACAAAAAAGTGGGTGCAAACCAGAATTGATTTCCATATATTATGTTGCACATGGGACAAGTTAGGATATCTGACAAGTGATATTTCTACTTTGATCTCCATATATTGTGCTATAACCAAACAGGGAGGCTGTTCATATTGTTTTTGGGTGTTTGTTTTTGAATACACAATTCAAGGATGACATCTGAAGTAACCTCTTCTGGGATAGAGAGTTTTAAAATGGACAATTTTACTATTCCCACTAATACCACTAAACTTGATGGTGGTAATTACCTAATGTGGTATCGGGCCACCCAACTCTCAATTACACTTCGGGGATTATCGGGATATCTCACCGGCACCAAGGAAAAACCTCTGACCAAGGACATTGTTTTGGAGAAATGGCATGCTGAAAATTCATTGGCAATGCAATATCTCCTCAATTCCATGCAACCCATTATAGCCGAGGGCTATTTGTTATTGGATACTGCTGCACAAATTTGGAAGTCTGCTAAGGACACCTTTCCAAGTTGGAAATGCTGCTTTAATTTATGCCATTCAAAAAAGTGTTTATGAAACTATCTAAAAAGAATTGACTGTATCCCAATATTATACTAAGTTGAGGAGCTATTGGCAAACAATTGATTTTTATGATTCTATTCATGCTAAATGTGAAGAAGATGCTACCCTATTTCACAAAAGGGAAGAGAAATACAAGGTTTATACTTTTCTGGCAGGACTAAATGTGGAGCTTGATCCTATTCGCTCATAGATTCTCAGCAGGGACCCTTTCTTCACCCTCAAACAGACTTATTCCATGGTTCAGTTAGAGGACCAACGACGAATAACAATGTTGTCCCCTTCTGTTCCGGATAGGTCTGCTCTCCAGACAAATACTCAGACATACAAGAATCCTCCTGTTTCCCGTGATGCTATCAAATGTGAGTATTGTAGCAAGCTTTGACACACCAAAGACACATGCTGGAAACTTCATGGCAAACCGGCAGATTTTGAAGCAAAACGCCGGAAAAAAAGGTATGCACAAGGCAAAGTCCTCCCACGAACCTCAGGCACATCAAACTGAAGCAAGTCCTCCTATTGGTCCTCTGCCACAACTCTTTGCACAAGAACTTCAGACTCTCCGGCATCTCCTTCGACTACCTCCTGCGACTACAAATCAATCATCTACATCTGCATCTACCAATCCAGGTTTTTTTTTTTGTTTAGTCAGGTATTTCCCATGATGGTCATTGTGCTTTCTCTATCTCTAGCCCTTGGGTTATAGATACTGGAGCCACTGACCACATGACTGGTTCGTCTGAGTCTTTTTATTTATACTCTCCTTCTTCTGGACATAATACTGTGAAGGTCACTGATAGATCCCTCTCTCCTATATCTGGAATTGGATCCATCCATTGTTCTTCCTCCCTTGATTTGAATTCCGTTCTACATGTTCCTAATTTATCCACAAATTTACTTTCCATTAGTAGTCTTACAAAGTCTCTAAATTGTAAAGTAACATTTTTTCCTATTGTGTGATTCAGGATTTGGAGAACGAGAAGACGATTGGACATGGTAGTGTGCATGGTGGCCTGTACTTGCTTGACAATGGTCGTTCAGCACCTTCCTCCCATTCCACAGTCAGTACCCTTCAGCAGTGGCACCGCCATCTTGGGCATCCCTCTTCTGCTGTTCTATCTCATTTTTTTCCAAAATTATTTAAACAATGTAATAAAGACGAGTTATTATGTGAGGCTTGTGTTTTGGCCAAACAGGCTCGTATTTCTTATTTACCTTCTGCTTCAAGAAGTTCTTGTATCTTTGATTTAGTCCATTCTGATGTTTGGGGTCCAACATGGACTACCTCTATTTCTGGTCATAGGTGGTTTGTAACCTTTACTGATTGTCACACTCGTACTACATGGGTCTATCTGATGCGTCAAAAAAATGAGGTCTTTGCATGCTTCTGCCATTTCCACAATATGATCAAGACGTAGTTTCAAACTCAGTTGAAGATGCTCCATAGTGACATTGGTAAGGAATATCTTGAAGGATTTTTTCAGCAATACTTGGCTGATAACGGGATAATTCATCAGACAAGTTGTATGGACACTCCTGCTCAGAATGGAGTGGCTGAAAGAAAGAACCGCCACTTACTCGAAACAGCTAGAGCACTAATGTTTGAGATACATGTTCCCGCTCAATACTGGAGTGATGCTGTCCTCACTGCAGCATCCCTGATCAACCGCCTTCCTTCTCGAGTTTTAGACAACAAGGTTCCCTTGGACATCTTACGTGGAAATTCTGATTTTGTTCTTCCTCCTAGAGTCTTTGGTTGTCTTTGTTATGCTCGTAACCATCGTTCCTGGCAAGCTTGATCCACGTGGATTAAAGTGCATATTTTTAGGGTATTCTGCAACACAGAAAGGATACAAGTGTTATCATCCTCCCTCTCGTCAGGTCCTTGTTAGTAGAGATGTCATTTTTCATGAGCATCTCTCCTATTATCAGGCTTCTCTTTAGGGGGAGACACAGACAGTTGAAGATGCACCTGATATCCCTAATGTACTTATACCAGATATACCTGATGTACCAGAAATAGTCCAAGAACAAGTGCTCGATACAACTGCACCATCCAAGCATCAACCACCAAACCACCTCTGCAAGTTTATAGCCGTGCCAAAGACAAGGAAATGCCACTACCGCTCTTACATATGTCCCTTCGCTAGCCCTGAATCCAGAAACTGAGTCTACTGAGCCTTCTTCTGGTAAGGAACTTACTCCTTCTGATCTTGATCTTCCAATTGCACTTTGAAAAGGAACTAGGGCCTGCACCCTACATCCTATTTCCAATTATGTTTCCTATGACTCCCTTTCCCCTTCTTTCCGTGTTTTTGTGTCTTCGATCTCTTCTGTGTCTGTTCCTCAAAAATGGCAGGATGCAATTATGGATGAAAGGTGGAAAGCTGCAATGGTGGAAGAAATGAGGGCTCTGAAGAAAAATGGTACATGGGATCTTGTTCCATTTCCTGCAGGATCAAGGTCAGTAGGATGCAAGTGGATCTTCACAGTGAAACAGAAACCAGATGAGACTATTGATCGGTACAAGGCTAGATTGGTTGCACGGGGATTTACTCAAACATATGAGATTGACTACCAAGAAACCTTCGCTCTAGTGGCCAAAATGACTACCATCAGGGTTTTACTGTCCTGTGCTGTACATCACAACTAGGACTTGCAATAGTTAGATGTAAAAAATGCATTCCTTCATGGAGAACTTACTGAAGATGTCTATATGGAATGCCCACCGGGTTTCACAGATGATAAAAGCCAAGGAAAAGTCTGCAAGTTGAAGCGATCTCTTTATGGTCTAAAACAATCCCCTAGAGTATGGTTTGGAAGATTTAATAAAGCTATGGTAGCATTTGGCTATGTTCAAAGCAATGCTGACTATACTTTATTTATAAAACATTCCCCTAACACTTTTACTGCCTTACTTGTATATGTAGATGATATCATCATTGCTGGCAATAACAATGATGAAATCACGAAACTAAAGGCATTTCTAGGGAAGGAGTTTGAGATCAAAGACCTTGGCAAACTTAGGTACTTTCTTGGGATTGAAGTTGCCAGATCTGCAAAAGGCATCTATCTGTCTCAAAGAAAGTATGTTCTTGATCTTCTCTCAGAAACAGGGTTACTTGGGGCTCGACCTTGTGATACTCCTCTCGATCCCAATACCAAGCTAAGGGCAAAAGAAGGCACACCAGAAGACAAAGGAAGATATCAAAGACTTGTTGGCATACTCATATATCTTGCCCACACACGGCCAGATATTGCATTCGCAGTTAGTTTGGTAAGCCAGTTTATGCACGACCCATACTCTACACATATGGAGGTTGTCTATCGGATACTGCACTACCTAAAGTCAGCCCCTGGAAGAGGAATCCTGTTATCTCCTAATGACCCTCTGAAAATGGAAGCATATACCATTTCAGATTCACCAAATAAACAAATCCAGGTGGAGGCTTATACTGATGCAGATTGGGCAGGAAGTCTTGATTGTAAGTCTATCTCTGGTTATTGCACATTCTTGGGTGGCAATCTGGTAACCTAGCGTAGCAAGAAGCAAAATGTGGTTGCCCGATCCAATGCAGAAGCAGAATACAGAGCAATAGCGCATGGAATATGCGAACTACTATGGTTATAACGACTACTCAGATTTGAAGGTTATGTGTAACCAGTTCATGAAATTATTCTGTGATAATCTAGCAGCCATTAGCATTGCTAATAATCCGGTTCAGCATGATAGGACAAAACATGTTGAGGTAGACCGTCACTTCATTAAAGAGAAACTGGATAGTGGACAAATTGAGATTCCGTTTGTCAGATCAGAGGACCAACTAGCAAACATTTTCACCAAAGGTCTGCCAGGGAAATCCTTCCATATGATACTGTCCAAGTTGGGCATGCATGATATATATGCACCAACTTGAGCGGGAGTGTTGAGAATATTACGTATTTCATTTTTTATCTAGATTCATTGTACTACCTGTATTGTACAATTGTACTACCTGTACTACCCTCATTGTACTACCTGTATTGTATTACCTGTACTGCCTCTTTCTTTCTTTGTATTCATTCTCACATTATAAATAAGAGGACCTCTGTCTATTACAGACAAGTCATTCCATCATTCAACACTTCCTTAACCAAGTTGAGGACAATAATGTTTAGATATGGGTGCTAAACAGGTTATGTAACAAGGACATGTTGGTATGATACAAGCAAAACTGGAAGGTGCAAGGGAGGATGGTTCATATGCGTTTTCTAAGAAAAAAATTGAAATAATGGGTAGCCTTTGTGGAAAGACAAAAATGTAAAACAAGAGAAGGTGAAGGTGAGGTCAAAGATGGAGGAAAAGGAATGTGAAGGATAATCTATAGCCATCAGATGGAGGCAAACCATCCAAGGGAAAGGTTCAACGGAATCTCACTGCCCAAAGATAAGATCTTGTAGGACAGCCATGTAGTAAAGCTCCAACAGTCTTAATACCGATTGGTGTAGAATTAGGATCTTGAAACCTTTGCTGTAGACAAGGTTGAATATGACAAGCATCTACATGCATAGAAGATCTGGAACAAGACAGACGCTGATGTAGAGCAGGCCAAATAACAAGAACAGAAGATCTGTTGAAGCAAAGTCTTCATCAGCTATAGAATTTTCGTTTTTCTAGAATGAGCTTTATTCTTGTAAAATCCTATGTACTTGATCTCACAAAGAATGTCCAAAGCCTAATAAAGGTCACTAAATTAACCTGAGAATATATATCTGAAGGACAGATGAAAAGGACTTAGTTCAGAACATAAATTCTACTGTTTTTCAAGTGGCTAGAAGGTCAGACAGATGCCTAAGAACCTAAAAGTGTATTTTATTGAAAACAGACTGGAGCTTCTGAAGGTATTACAGGCGCCTAACACATCTGCTAAACTTATGCCTTTTAGAGAAGTGTCATTGAGAACAGAGAAAAAGCGTCTAAACGAGCAGTTTAGAAGATCGCCTCTGGGAAACTTAGAATTTCCGAAGGGCAGTCTAAATGGTCATTTTGAGAACAGGTGTCTAAGAACTTAGAACAGGCGCCTAAGTGAGAAATAAATTTTATCTGTCATCGACTGTTTGGAAGTTTGACGAAGAGCATTAAATGCTTTGTAAGGCAATCACGGCGAGGCTGGGGGCCGGGGATTACAAAAAAGACTCCCAAAAAATCCCATAAGCATCCGGAAAGTCCACAACCAGTGCTATTTGTATATCCTATGTGATGTAGGACAGCCTATGATTTAGGTCTCCTACACTTACGATTAAGCTAGGTAATAGGTTCCTAATGACTAACTAGTTAGGAAAGAGGGCAGCACCATACATGTCTTGCATTTAGATTTTTAGAGCTGAATTTTATCAACTAATGAGCAATATATTCCTAACATATGTTTTATCAACTCAACAATGATCACTAGAGTGAAATAGGATTCAACAATATAAGGCAGCATTAAGTTGTTAAGCAGGCAATTTCAATACTCTTAAAATAATAGCAACTATAATTAGTGCTTAGGAAACCCAGTTTCATGTAAATTCAGTACACCTCAATATAAAGAAAATGGAATATTTACCACAAATGATGCTGAAATATAAGTATCAATACAGGTTCTAAACAGTGAAGAATTACTGTTAAAAAGAACAGAAAACTAACATGACATGATGGAACATAAGCTGTCTACAATGGTAGAAAAAAAGGCAAATAAACAGAACCTGAAAGTCTGAAACTGATGTTTTACAGCCCACAGTTGACAGGTATATGTGTAAACAGAAACTCTAGGGAAGGAAAATTACAGCAGGAAAAATAAAAGTTATGTGTAAACAATAATATAAACTAAAAAAAAAAAAAAAGGAAACACAGTAATTTCGATAGCAGAATATTAAAGGGAAAGGGAAAATTCTGTATAAGATTTATTGAATTGGAAAGTAACAAGTAACAGTTTCAGAAATTGAAGAAAGGGGGCAAAGGAGAAGACAGAAATCGATATAGGGAGGAAGAAAGAGAGAGAGAGAGAGACTCCACAAGTATCAATGCTCTTTCGAAAGAAAGAGCAATCATCTATATGCTTAACACAAGCAGTCCAAACAGTGATTAAACAATAGACATGTTTCCGGACAACAAGTGAAGGGGCCCACCTCACCGCTTCCCTTCCCCAGGCCAAAAAAAGAAATGCTTTTTTAAAGACCTATTCTATTTGACCCGGGCCTCCTTTTCTTTTCGATGAAAAATATTTTAACTAAAAAAGAAAACCCTTACTAATAAAGGGCAAAGGGGGCTTGACATAAGAGGGGGAAGGAAAAAGAGAGAGAAATTTAAAGAGAGAGAAGAGAGGGAGACTTACAGTCCAAGAAAGTTTTTTTTTTTTTATTTCATTTCATTGAATAATTTTGTACAGCAAAAAAAAGGCCTTTAAAGGGTTACAGGAACTGTATGGGAGTTAGAGAGAGGGGGGGCAGTTCAGAGGTAGTTGGAAGTTGCAACTACCCAATTTTAAAAATAAAAAAAAAATGTAAGGGGGGGGGGGTAGCTGTTACATTACATAAAAAAATGACAACTGAAACTGAAAAATAAAAAATAACAGGAACTGACATAACTGAAATAACATAAATAACTAAATTAACTGAAATAACAGAAAACAGTAAAATAAAAATAAAACTGCTGATCTGCTGCTCCCCATCGCTACGCCTGATTTTGCAACTTCAACAGTTTCGTCGTTCTGCCAGACTGGAAAACGTCATTCTTTTACCAATTATTAGAAAGCCTTTCTCTGTGGCAAGCATATCAAGTAGGATTGATTGGATAAAATAGGTGAGGATAGCATCAAAATCGAAATTTTGGTTGGTAGGGCTTTCTTCTACAGTTTGGCTGCCCAGATAACTGATTGATTTTGATTATGGCAATCTGTGTCTTAAAGAGGTTCCAAACCTTTGTCTTTCCTAGCACCATGTTTTTTCCTTCCCCGCTTGCCTGTTTGGGGTGCTTATGTTAGGTGGAATAGAATTAGGGCACTTTTCCTTATACGATGGCTATTCCTTCCCTGAGATCTGCATCAGGTTTCTAAACATCCGTACTGAAAGAACAGAGTCTAATGGCTAGTTCCAGTGGCATCCATCTCAGGTCTATAAAAAAAACCTAGGAGGAGTTTTGTGAAACAACTTTTGATGGAAAGAGATAAAACAAGTTTCAGACAAGAAACTAGTGTGATGCGGATCAGGATTTACTCAAGGAAAAAGGGTCGCAAGCAAGCACATGTGCCAGGCCCATTGGGTCAGGCCAATGCTGGTTAAGCAATCAGCCAGTCAAATGGTTACCGCCAGCTCTAGTATTCGATAACATTGATAGTCTTTAACAGAATTAGGACTCTTTTGATTGACAACCATATTTTCTTTCCTAAAATATAGGCTATAATTATTTAGAATTTTCAATTGTTTGGAAACTAGAACTTTGATAAATTTTAGTTTCCTAAAAGTTGTCCTAGAGACTTTCCTAATCTATAAAGGAAGTTTCTATTTATTTCAATTTTAGAATCGTTTCCTTTTTGTTATTTAGGAAGTTTCCTATTGCTGGAAATTCCTATTTTTTAGCTTCCTATTTTGTAGCTTTTCAGAAGTTAATAAATCAGAGGAAACCTAACTCTGGCGGCAGATATTCCAGAAAAAAAAAAGAAAAGAAAAGTTCAACTTTTATTTTCTGGTTGAGTCTCCTACGGTTGTGAGATTCAACCGGCTGCTGATTCTTCTTTCTATTGTTTGTTCTCTAATCTCTTATTGACCATTCTTCAAAGCTCCACTGGGTGACATTGATTCCTGCTGAAACATTACGAAATCCTTGCTGATCTGGTACAAAACATCATCAGATCATCTGCAGCTCTTCCAGAACTGGTGGTAACTAGCACAGTGGCACTGCAGATCCTGTAGGTATCTCAACTCTTCTTTGATTGACTCAAGACTTCAGCTAGTGTTCATAATTGCCCATAAGAGTATCATCTATCAATTTCAAGTGATTTCAAGGGTTGGATTTTCGGATAAGCGGATTTTTTCTCTACTTTATAATTCTGTTTTTTGAGATTGGGCTGTGTAAGATTCTGCAGCAAAGAGGGATCATTGATTTGAATGTGTTGAAAACCCCCCTTTGACATCATAGTGTGTTTTATTTTTGTCCGAATTGTTGATTATTTTCGAGAGCTTGAGTGAGAAAAACAACTACCCTAAATCTGAGCTATTATCTGAGTTTCTATTTTGATTTGGTTTTGTTTGTTCTAAACAATTGACTCTAAGAGGTATTTTGGGAAAAATTCTTTTTTGAAGACTCAAGTGTAAGTGCTTTATTTGTGTTTATCTGTTTTTGTTAGAAGCAAGGTTCAAGGTGCTGGTTTTGAGGTCGGTTTCGAGATCCTCGAAACCTTTCGAGCTCCTCGAAACCTTTCGAGCTCCTCGAAACCGAGTTATCTCGGGGTTTCAACCAAAACTCAGTTGAAACCTGGGATTTTCCCAAATTACCTTGCAACCATGGTTTCAAGGACCAGAACTGTTTATTTTTAGAAATCTTATTTTTTTTTTTGTAGCCTATTTCAACCTTTTTATACCTATTTCATATGTTAGTTTGAAAAAAAGACGTCCAAAATTATAACATGTGATGTGGACCTAAGTTTGCTAGTGTACGCTGAGACCTAGGATTGTGTCCAGAGTTAAGTAGGCAGCACTTATTTATGATTAATATCATTGAAGTAAATGTTTCTTTAATTTTATATTTCATTTACTTAAGATAGTATTCATAAATAAGCAAACACCTCCCATTTGAATCTAATAAAAATAGTCTAAAATTCAAATTCCAAAAGTATAAGATGTCGACTTTCCAGTTCAAGAACAAAAACTGAATTTTTGGTGCGGGGTCGATTTTCAACTTCCAAAGGCTAGGCTTTTATCCAAATTTAAAAATTTCTAAATCTTATTATAGTAAAGCATCACTAGTATATGTCAAAATAATTTCTTGCTTTAATGTCCAAAAAATTATTTTCATCTAGGGCGACTTAAACAGCATTCGCGTACTCTTAACAAGGTTTGACCAGAGCGTAACTTCATATATATAACTCGGATTCAAGCAATCTCGGATTTGTTGCAAAGCTAGTGTATTCATCTTTCCAACAAATCCGAGATTTTTAAATCCGAATTATAATGAAGGACTTACACTCCAGTCAAACTTTGTTCGGAGATGCGAATGCTGTTTAAAATCATCTGAATGGAAATAATTTTTTAGGCATCAAAGCAAGAGATTATTTTGGCGCACTCTTGGTTTTTAGTGATGCATTACTATAATAAAATTTGTGAAATTTTTTAATTTGGGAAAAGCCTAGCATTTGGGAGTTGAAAATCACCCCCGCATCTAAAAATCCATTTTTGTTCTTGAACTAGAGGGTTGACTTTTTTTCCTTTTGGAATTTGAATTTTAGACTGTTTTTATTGGATTCAAATGGGGGGTATTTGTTTATTTATGAATAATATCTCAAGTAAATGAAACATTTACTTAAATGATATTAGTTATAAATAAGTATTGCTAAATAATTGTTGTTTTTCTGTAACTTTGTTTCTATGTACTGTTCCCGCCTTTGGAGTCCAAACCTGGTCAAGTTTCGGTCGAAACCTGTCGAAATAGACAGGTTCGATTGAAACCTAGACTTTTGTAAGACTAGGTTGACCAAAACCAAGTTGAAACCAAGGTTTCGGTCGAAACCTGCTACTTTTTAATACCAACCTAAGGTTTTATCTCGGCATTGGTTGAAACCGAGTTGTGCCAGTTGAAAACACTGGTTTCGATCGGCACCTTGAACCATGGTTAGAAGTCGTATTTGAATTGTATTGCGGTTGAAAAGCCTTATCTTTGAAAACTGTAAATCTATAGAGGACCTTTTCATTCCTCTACCAGTTTAGCTCGAAGGAGCTCAGAAGGTCAATCCAATCATCATAGAGGTGAAGCCTCTCAATTTGGGTTAATTGTTATCCATGTGTAAAAAAAATCCAATGAACATAGAGTGTGCTAACACTGTGTGTGCTCCGTTTTGGTCAATTGTTATCCCTTTCTAAAAACAATCTGTTAAGCATAAGTGCATGCTCAGTTTAGCATGGAGAGTACTCTGTCGTAAAGGTACGAAGGTAGCATCTCAGTGGATGTAGGCTGGTAACTTTAGTGTGAGCCTGGTAACTTTAGTGTGAGCCACTTCAATCCTGGTGTCAAGTTTCTTTCACCCTCTTATCTTGTCTATCTTGTGTTTTTCACTAGTAAAGCTTTGGGTGTTCAAAAGTTTCCGTGCATTTATTCAAAATCGGTTTTGAAATTTTAGTATTAGTCAACACACCCAGTTCACCCCCTCTTGAGTGTTGTCTCAAGCAATGGAAAAGTGAGAGTCCTAACTTTAAGTACTAAGAGTTGTGAAAAATAGGTTTTATTCTCCAACTACCATCAGATTTTGGTGAATTGTGGATTGGTAGATAAAAATAGGTTTGAATGGAGATATATGAACTGTAGTCGATTATGTGGTAAGGGAAGAGAGAATAGAAAGTATGGGAACCCATTCCCCCAAAAGCAAGGGTTAGTGCTTGATGAAGAGATGGTGGCAAGGGCTAATGATCAATGAAAATGTGATGGTTAGGGTCGATAATAAATATAATATGGATTGGAATATGCTGATATTATGGAGTATTAGGGATCATCGTGAAAGAACAGTATAAAAAAAAAACCCTAAAAAACTAGATAGATTTCTCGATGGATTTTTTTCTAATAAAAACCCTAAAAAAACTAGGTTGCAATATCCTCTCTTTCCCTTTTTTTCATAGCATTTCAATAAAAGCATATAAAATGACCAGAATAACCGTAAGAATGGAATGATGGTTTTTAGGGGTACTTTTTCCCTTTGCAAACTCTAGTAACTAAACATCTGTGGAAAGGGCTTAAGGGATAGGTTCTCAAGTTAAATGTTCATAATTTGCCACGTAGCAAGAAATCGTGGACATAGGTAAGTTCTATGTTATGGAGGATTACACACCCATCTCATATGTGAAGTGACAGCCCAATATGAGTTGTAAGTTGTAACAAGGGTCAAAACATGGTTCAAAGTTGTTTCACTGTATGATATTAGGAAATTCCATAAAACTCCATTATGTAATAACAGAGGATAGTGCCATCATGCTGATTGCCAGGAAACAGAGAAGAAAAAAGGCATACAGTGGTATGATCAAATTTTCTAAATTTCAAATTCCCTTTAACCCGTAGGGCATGCTCATTTTGGGTTGAACTTGACAAATGAGATAGCTGGCAAATCAACTTTTCTAAATAAAGAGATGGCTAAGAGGCAGCTCATGATTTGCAAATTAACGTTTCTAAATAATGAGAACTTCTATGATGTAGCAGCCCCTATGAAAAACTTTCTAGGGGATGTCAGCTCTGTTTAACATTTTTAATTTAACTTCAATTAGAAACATGGCAGTTGCTTTACATATAAAGAAATGCCAATTCAGTCGATAATTAGGGCAGAATAGCAACTAGATATTTCCTTAGCAGACTAATATAAACAATCGGTGACTCGGTGATACCAATAAGTCAAATAAATTAGAAACAAAAAGACTGCATATCGAGATGTATGGTCAAAGTCAAATAGTACAGTCAAACCAATCCAAGTTCCTCTTTAATTTGAGTTATGAAACACCAAGAAATTAGATTTGGCTTATAAACCTTATACAAAGGCCATGGAACTCAGCACTCAGTAGCTGTGTGGAAAATGTCCCTCTGGGTATGAAGACCTTTTGCTGCCCACCTTTGGGGATTGGTAGGGTTCCTTACCACCATAGTTGTCAAGGCGGGGGCCTAGGTGATTCTTGTGACACCTTGGAAAATCGGGCGCTTTGGTCGCCTGGTTGGGGGTTCTGGTTGCTTAGGCGCTTCTTCAGGCCTCCAACGCCTTGGTTCGCTTTGGCGCCTTGACAATTATGCTTACTACTGTGGCAATACATTTGATGGATTTGAAATGATGATTCTCATTATTGTATCTTTATGCTGATTAATTATAGATTAAATGGTTGAAAGTAGTGTCTTGTTGATTTATTGTGAACCATTATGCAAGGGTTATGATTGTGATCAAAGTTTTAATTCTCGGATCTCAACCCCATCTCGGCGAGATTTGAGATTTCCGAGATTTTTTGAGATCTCGTTGAGATCTTGAAAATTCTCACTGAGACACTACTTTTTTTGAACATATAAAGGTTGAGATATCCGAGATTTTAGAATCTCGAAAAGGTCGAGTTTTTCCTCGCTGAGATTTGGAACAATGATTGTGATGTAAGTTCTTCTCAGACTTTTTTCCATCTTTTTCTTTGATTGCATATCCTCTTGAAATTCGAATAGTAGGACACTTAGGGAAGAGATGATTGGGCTGTTTGTTTTTCTTTGACAGTGTATACGATATTATTTAGGTTTGTCTTATAAATATGTTTTTTTTGGATGAATAGAGGAGCTGTATAAAAAGAGGAAGAATATACAAGTAAAAAAAAATCTCTGATGAGGGTAGAAACAAGAGTATTGAGAGGAATAATTGACTTGTCTCGAATGATGGAGATCAGCTTCATTTATAAAGTAAAAGGATTTATATGAAATGAAAGATAGAAACGTAAAGGAAAGAACACGAAAGGAAAGTAGGTGAGGTAGGTGAGGAATGAGTCAGTACTCATATCCCCACATACATCGAACCTGGGCATAACCCATATTCCCATATTACAACACTCCCCCTCAAGTTGGCGCATAAATATCATGCATGCCCAACTTGCAAACTATGGGATGAATTAAGTTACCACTTAACCCTTTGGTAAAAATATCAACTAATTGATCTCCAGTTTTGACGGAAGGAACACATCAGTCTTTGTTCCAGCTTCTCCTTGATAAAATGACGATCGATTTTTACATGTTTGGTGCCATTGTGCTGGACAGGATTGTGAGCAATACTAATCGCGGACTTGCTATCACAATAGAGCATCATAGGAAGTGGAACAGGAATAGCTAAGCCATTCATTAGTTGCTGGAGCCACATTAACTCACAAATGCGATGAGACACAGCCCGGAACTCAGTCTCATTGCTAGACCAGGCAACAACTGCTTGTTTCTTACTAAGTAACCAAGTTTCCGCCGACAAATATACCACACCCAGTAGTAGAACGACGATAATCAGAGGTGCAGTCCCAATCAGCATCAGGGAATCCCTCAACCCATAGGTGTCCAATAGAGGAGGGAAACACCCTTTACCAGGAGCCGCCTTCAAGTAAGGAAAGATGCGTAGCACAACTTCCCAATGGGTAGTATGAGGGTCATTAATATACTGGTTGACCATGCTAATAGCAAAAGCAATGTTGGAACGAGTGTGAGAGAGAGAGATCAATTTGCCCACTAACTTCTGATACTGATCCTTATCAACAGGATCCCCCTCTTTGCTAGAGAGACGAATATTAGATTCGAATGGAATATCTGAGTGCTTACCACCAAGCATCCTTGTCTAATGTATATTTCCTCTGGGATAGGAAAATACCCATAGTAGACTAAACAACTCCAATGCCAAGGAAATAGAGTAACTTCCCAATGTCTTTAATTTCAAACCCTTGACCTAGATAAGTCTTTAAATGCATAACCTCCTTTGTATCACTTCCAGTGGCCATAATGTCATCCATGTACACAATAAGAAGAGCAATCTTATCACCAGATCGTGGATAAAAGGGTATGGTTTGCATGGCTCTGGGTGTAGCCATTCGTCACCGTTGCCCTATGAAAGCGACCGAACCAGGCACGAAAAAACTGCTTTAGGCTATAGAGGCTCGCTTCAGCTTGCAGACCTTCACTTGTGTTGCTAAGGTCGAGAACCTAGGAGGACCATCAAGGTATACCTCTTCTTCAAGTTCTCTGTGGAAAAATGCATTCTTGATGTCGAGTTGTTGTAGTTCCCAACCCAAGTAACAACATAGGAGAGAAGTACTCGAACAGTGTTTAGCTTTGCAACGGGTGCAAAAGTTTTCTGATAGTTAAGGCCATAAGTCTGAGTGAAGCCACGAGCCACTAATGAGGCCTTGTACCGATTCACAATACCATCCATGTTCTGCTTTACTGCGAACATCCTCTTACACCTCACTCTATGTTTTTGGGGAGGAAGAAGTCCCAAGTGCCATTCTTCTTCAGGGCTTGCATTTCTTCAACCATGGCCGCCTTCCATTTGGGATCGGTAAGAAGAAGAGAAAGACAAAGAAGATACAAAATCCCGATATGATGGTGACAGAGAGTCAAACACCACCACCTTAGCAATAGGGTGATGTGTACAAGACCTCATTACCTTCCAAACAGTAATGGGTAAATCAAGAAATGGGTCAGAAAGACTTGGAGGAGTAGGTGCGAGACTACCAGATCAAGAAGGACTGGAAGAGGAGGTGCAGTGGTGGTGTTGTTTAGGTGTTGTTGCTGCTGTTGTGGGCGCCGAATATAAACCCGCATAGGGTTTTCTATCTCCCCCTAGATTGGTACAATCACCGGAGACACTCCCTCAGGTAACGGAGCGATGAGCTGTACATCTTCACCGTCACCGAGTACCAAATCCCCCTGGAAGAGGAGCCGGTGAAAAATATGAGACAGTCTCATGGAACACCACATCCATAGTTACGTACATACGCCGAGAAGAGGGTGGTAGCACCGATAACCCTTCTGTGTAGCAGAGTAGCCAACAAAAACACACTTGAGCCCACGAACACATGGAGGGATGGCAAAGTAGGACGACCCCGTCAAGGTAGTAATAGGAGCACGAAAATCCAGAACACGAGTTGGCATTAAGTTTATCAGATAGGTTGCGGTCAGATCAACGTCACTCCAATACTGAGGAGGAACCTGCATCTTAAACAAGAGAGAGAACAACCTCTAGTAAATGGCGATTTTTGTGGCAGCAACACCATTTTGAGTCAGACTGTCGACACAACTAGTCTGATGAAGAATCCCCTGAGAGGCAAGATAAGATTAGAAGGCACCATCCTCATACTCTGAACCATTGTTGCCATGAAGGATCCGAATGGTAGCATTGAATTGAGTGCAAAGCATGCTGTGAAACATTTGGAAGTAGAGGAAAATCTCACTCTTGTGACGAAGGAGATAAATCCAAGTAACCTGAGTGTGATAGTCGATGAAGGTAACAAATCAACGAAAACCAAAGACAAAAGTACACCGGGTAGGGTCCCACATATCAGAGTGAATCAACATAAAAGGAACATACTTCTTTTATTTAAACCAGAATAAAGAGAGCTAGTTTGCTAGGCTAAAACATAAGTGCAAAAAAAATCTTCAGAATAACAGTGCTGAGATAAATGTAGAAAAACTTTAAATATAGTCCTCACTAGAGGATGGCCCAAATGACTATGCCAAAGTAACAACTCAGAAATAAAGTTGGTGTGGAATCAATCTGAAGTGTAGAACGAATAGTAGGAAGCCCATCATCTAGTAGATAAAGACTACCATGCACCCTACCACAGCCAATTATTCGTCTTGTCACCAGATCTTGAAAGAGATAATGGGTAGGATAAAAAGTCACTTTACAATTGAGATCATAGGTATGGTGGCTAATTAAAAGAAGGTAGTAGTAAAATTTGGTACATGAAGAGAAGAAGACAACGGTAAAGTGGGAGAGCACGCAATGGAACCTTTCCTTAGAACAGAAGAAAGGGATCCATCGGCGACACGAACCTTGTCTTTACCATAACAAGGAAAATACCGAGAAAAAAGATTGGGGGCACTAGTTAGAGTGGCACCGGTGTCAATTATCCAAGGTTGAGAGACAACTGATGCACAAGGGTCACAAAGGAATACACCTGAGGTAGCATGGTTGGAGGGAGAGTGAACCGTGGAAGTGGAGACGGCAAAAGCAAAAGACCCATACGAGAATAGCTTTAGACGAGTCATGAGGCATCACTTGTGCTGGTGGCGGAGAGGTCGGCGCCTATGTTCTGGCTCTGGGAGGTGTTCGTAGCATGGCAAGCTCATCCTGGGATAGATAAGAACCGAAACTTGCAGCAGTGACATTGATAGGAGTAGACTCAAAAGTCTCAGAATGATGAGTAGAGGAGCCATGACCACGTGTCGAACCTGCGGCTGGACAACCATGGAGTTTCTAGTAGAACTACTTGGTATGTCATTCCTTACCACAATATTCGCATCGGACAGGCTCGCGGTCAGAAGAAGAGCGGTCACTGGAACGAGTAGTCCTATGAATCTAAGCAGATTAGGTGATAATGTGGCAGTGCGGCGACTGTCTTCCAATTGCACCAAGGAGTAAGACTACTCCAATGAAGGAAAGGAATCACGATTAAGCACCTAAGTGTGAATCTGGTTATAGGCAATGTTCATGTTGGCCAGAAAATTGTACACCTTATATTGTCTTCCCGCTTCTAAAATTTGTTGCATCGACAGTGTAGGTAGCTTGGAATGTATCATAAAAATCCAAATCATGCCATAGATTGTGCACCTTAGAGTAGTACTGAGACAAAGAGAGATCTTGTTGTTTGGTTTCATGAAGTTTTTTCCTGAGTTCATAGATCTGTGCATCATTCCCAACTTAGGAATAGGTATCCTAGGCTGCAGTCTAGATTTTGGTTGCAGTATCTAAAAGAAGGTAACCCTAAGCAATATGTGGTTGCATAGAGTTTATGAGAAAAGACATTACCAATGAGTTAGCAGAGCTCCACTTTTTCTGAGAATCACCGGCGGTTGTAGGTTGTGTCGTTTTGCCATTGATGTAGCCCACATAACCACGAGAATTAATAAATAGATGACAAGATCGTGGACCACAACAGATAGTTGCTCCCATCAAGACAAATGGAGCGCACAGGTAATGAGGGAAAATTGGTATCGTGACCTGTCCCGTCGGTTCCAAATGAGGCGGTACTGATGTCAGACATGATGATGGAACAAAGAGGTCAAGAATCAATCATGACCATAGAAAAAAGTCACTTGATACATCGTCACAAGAATAGACAGCTTTATGAATCTACGCGAAAATAGAGAATTCTGAAAATAGGGTTTCTCAAATCTCCACCATAGTTTGATCTGAGAAACCAGCCTTAAAGAAGGCTCTTAGTGGGCTAAGGCACCACCACCAATAGCTGCTGGCGGTGGCGAACTAAGAGACAGAGAGAGATGCTGGAAGTTGAAGCCCAGAGAGAGAGAGAGAGAAAGAGGGTGACGCTGGGAGGTCGTGAGAGAGAGGGTGATGCTGGGAGGTCGTGAGAGAGAGGGTGATGCTAGGGAGGTGGCGGCGCTAAGAGAGAGGAAAACCTAGAGAGAGAGACTCACTAAGGCTTGGTTCCCAAGGAGGGTCTCTGCTCTGATACCATGTTATGAGGAATAATTGAATTGTCTAGAATGACAGAGTTCAGCTTCATTTATAGAGTAAAAGGATTTACATGAAAGGAAAAAAAGAAACATAAAGGAAAGAACACAAAAGGAAAGTAGATGAGGTAGGTGAGGAATGAGTCAGTACTTATATCCCTACATGCATCGAACCTGGACATAACTCATGTGCCCATATTACAACAAAGAAAAATACAATAAAACCTTAAGCCTCATTAGAAGTCCTATCCATAATGAATTGGATAGGTAAATCCTAAGCATTCACTATAAACCTATTTTTTAAAGAATTTGGACATGGTTTGTCGAAGGGGATGAGGTTCCCACGAACTTCAAAAGTGATAGAATCCCAGATTATTTTGAATAGAATCCCAGATTTTTTTGAAGCTTCTCGATTTTGCATGTCATTACCTTATGTTGTTCTTCATCCAGACGTAAGATGGAAGCACAAAAGACTAGCTTCCCAACATTATCACAAGGAGTTTTTCCTTTGAAAGCCCTAGAAATCTAATCTCCGTTCTCTATCTAGATCTTTGATCCTTCTAGGAACTGGCCAGCAACGGAGGACGATGCCTTTCCAAAGATGAGAAGAGAAGGGGCAGTCGAAGAATAGGTGAGCAATATCTTCGAAAGCTGAGCAACAGAAGCAGCAGTTGACTTGAGAGAAAATTTGTCTCTGTGGAAGGAGAGGCCTGATTGGGAGAGAGCGAGTGAGAACTCTTGATCCAATGAAGCTGTGCCAAGGGATGAAATCTTGGAACCATAAGGCATTGATCCAAGGGACTGATAGTGCATGAAGCGAACCAATTCCCAAGCTGAAGAAGCAAAAAAAAAAAAAAAAAAAAAAGCCCAAAGGAGAGACCAGCCACTTGACATGGTCACCACTACCCCTTGACCTTCTAGAAACTTCAAGAAGGGCTGACTGAACAGAGATGAGTGTAGAAATAGAAAGGCAGCCAGGCTTCCAAATACCAACAGAGATAATAGAAGACACCTTCTCCAATCTATCACGACCTGTCTCGCGTCTAATTCTTTCGCCATATCTGTTGAGAAGAACCCTAGGGGGGTCCAGAAATTCAACCATAGGATGGTGGAGCCATCATCAATGTGAGACTTGATGACATCAACCACTTTGTCTGTACTCCAACATCTTCTTCCAGGTCTAGGAAGCATTCTTACTGCTAGGAACAGTTCAAATTGAGTCATTTTTGAGAAAACTAGCATAAATCCAAACAACCCATATACTTTTCTTCCTGGCAGCCATTTTCCAGATCAATTTAATTATGCATTATTGACCTATTTCACCCTTCTAAGGCCAAGCCCCCCCCTCTCTCTTCTCTTTGACTTGGGAAGACAAATTGAAGCCCAACTAATAGTGTGCAAAAAAATATTTTTGGTCTGTTCCCTTGCACAAAAATGATTTGTTATGATATTTATGTTTTCAATAAATGCTCTCAAACAGATACATGTGTATGTATACTAGGCATGTGCATGCCAAGAATAAGCTTTTGAGGTTTTGGTTCTACTTTTTAAACAGGTGCAGATAATTTAGTTCCTATGGAGATAGCCCTTAAAATTGCTAGCAAAATTGCAGAGAAAGAGCGTTTTTCGGTGTATATAGTGATACCAATGTGGCCTGAGGGTGTCCCAACAAGTAATGCTGTGCAAGAAATTCTTTATTGGCAGGTGAGTTGCTTTTCTTCCATCTTTAAAAGAAATTCCCTAATGTTAGTAAGATGCTTAGCTTAAACCCTTCAAACTTCTATTCTATGTCATTAACATATAGTTTTCAACTTTACATTCATAAATTCATGAAATAAAAGCTGGAGAATGAGTATTTATTTCCATTTCTTATTCTACACTATTTTTTTATAGAAGGAAATATATATTTCCAATAGAGCATCTATTGGAATTATAAATGGAGGTTTTAGAAGCTTCATTCTAACTAAAACTTATTGTACTCAAGCTTTACTTATGAAATGTTGTGATAACAATAATGATTTTATAACTAATAAACTACATTAGGTATCACCTCTTGAGTCAATAGCAATTAACTGTGCAGGGAAAGCATGCAGTGTCACATAAGCTTTTCTTTGGATGTTCATGGAATGATGCTTCACAGATAAAGAACATGGAGGTTAAAAAAAAAAGAGGAACATGGTGGTTGCTGAGGAATTATTTCCATTTTTTTTCTTATGATGAAACATGGGGATTACTGAGGAATTACCTCTTATTCTTCGTGATAAGTGGAATTGATGCTCTCCTTTCTGGTTATTAAGATCTATGACATGATAAAATTTACAAACAAGACCATGATACAAGATGAATCTTATCTCAAGAAAGAGATCCCCCTTTGCTTTTTTCATTTTTCCTTCTTGAAGATGTAGCCTACTTAAGCACAGTTGAATTCCAAGTGAAGCAGCTTGATTTTCTAGATGTACTATTTGTTTGGTCATTCTGACTGTTGGACAGATGGGCAATAGCTTTGATAGACTAATATTTGATTTAAGAGCCTTTCTCAATCATATGGCCCATAAAGCATTTTCCCATTGTTTTTTATGTGGCTTCTGAACTGCACCTGGTACCAAATAATAAAAAAATTACTTCTTCAAACATCAAGATGACATGTGGAGAAATCAGATTGGTATGAAATAAACCCCTAGTTAAATGATGATACGGACTATACGTCCACTAGGTGTGGCCCATCAGACACTTCCACGTGGCCAAAATCCATTGCAGTTGGAAAGCTTTCCAACAGAGCTTCAGTTAGAACTTAGAACCCTGCTTCCACTTACTTTCACTTTCCTCTGGTTGTCTAAAAAGAAAACTTTCTTAACCTTTGTTGGCAGTCACCACATTGTTAGCAACAAAGTAATCCCATTCCCATGTCAGCTTACCACCACCAGCAACTAAACAAGCCTGGGCATCTGTATTTATGCTCTGAACCAGTAGGTGTCAACAAGAGAATATAAATCCATATAGTTCTTGATAATGTTAAGTTTTGTTTTGATTCTGTCATTCCAATTTTTCCCATCTCTATACCACCGTCACTTTTCTTCTGAAATGCAGATTTTGAAGACAATACATTGTACCTACTATTACTTAGTATTATTTTTTTCAATTTCTACAGGCTCAAACAATGGAGATGATGTACAGGATTGTTGCACAGGCACTGGAAAAAGCAGGACTAGCTTATCAATACAGTCCACAGGATTATTTGAACTTCTATTGCCTGGGTAAGCGTGAAGATGGTCCACCAGAAGGGTTCCAACCAACAAATCAGTCTTCTGAAAACAGTGCACTGGTGAGGTGTTTTCTGACCCTGGATGTTTGTCTGGTTACAGGACATTTTTGTATTCTGTTTTTTTCTTCTTCTTCTTTTTTTTTTTTTTTTTTTTTTTTTTTGGGGGGGGATGGGTGGAGGAGGGCGAGGAGAAGAAGTTAACGTCACATTCTTATCGAACTTTTCTTAAACATTCGATGGTTAATCAGTTATCTGAAGATAAGAATTTTGTAATCCATGTCTGCATAGTGTTTGTTAAGTTTCGTGTCCTGCTGCAAGGGTATTATGGGTGTATCATGTTGATTTATATTGGTTTGTGTTGTGTAGCCGAAGGCTGGACCACAGGTATATACTTATCTTTGTACTCCTTTATGTTTAATATTAAAAGCAAGGGGCTCTTGGTTTCTCTGCTCTGTCGAACCAAGAGCACCCAAGCTCTTGCTTGACTTCTTCTCTTTTTATTTCTTCCTTCTTTCTTCTCTCTCTATCTCTCTCCTCTCTTCTCTTCCTCGGTTCCTTGCTGTTCTACTTTATTTTGTTCTGCCACTGTGTTATACTGATGATTCTTCAAAACTCTCTTCTTTGAAATAAGAGGAGGGAAGTCAATAAGGGGAGGGTAAAAAATACAAGGAAGATTTTGGGGTTTGGCAAGTCCAGCACCTTGTACTTGTGTAAGACTTAACATGGAGATAAGCACTTGGAGGCATTTTAAAGGTTTTTATCTCAACCATGTGAGGCATACATGCATGAATGCATATTTACCCCAAATCATCAAAAATAGTGAGCCATGTGATTTTCACGTGGATCCAACTCTATTTTCTCAATCAACATTAAGGCTCCATGTGTTAAGCCTTGTACATTGTATTTCAGACTTCATAAATCCTTTTGTTTCATTGATGATACAAACTTGACCTTAAGTATAGTTGAATGGCGAACTGGATTCATGTAGCAACACCAAATAGTTGGGATAAGGCTTAGTTGAGTTGAGGTGAGTTTGTTTGCATTGAGCATGTACCAAAACTGTTGTTTAATCTTTTTATTGTATGTTTTGCTCTCGTTTCTCTTTTGCCTCAACCAGAGACTGAAAAAAATGTTTTGAATGCATAAGTTTCATGGAAATTTCATGAAAACATCAATGGATACCTCATTGTCCATATCTGTGATCAACTAGGACATCATCAAATTTCTTCAAAACAGTGACTGGTTCATATCACTGTTGAGGAAAAAATTCAAATGCATTGTGTCAGTATTTTTGTCATTTTAAAATGCTTCCTGGATCATGCTCAAGGTACTTTTAGGGAGATATCTGCATCCTTTATGAATACTGTTTTGATGTGTATGATTAGTTCTACAAATGTTTTATGGATTGGGGTTTTGATCTTTCCCAGCTGACTGCAGTCTGGATTGGTTTTGGAAATTTGGATTGCTTCACACTAACAGGATAGGATAATCCATATTCGCCTGGGAGCAATCCTGGCCAATCCTGATTCAGATCAAGGTCTAACTATCCTTGAAATGAGAGAGTAATGAATTCAAGAAGCATTTTCCTGCATATGTAAGAAATGTTCCTTTCTATAAATACACACATTATTATGAGATAGAAAAGTTTGAGTTTCTATATTAATTTTCATTATTTATTTAGGAAGAAAATATTTAATGTACGAGCTTGATTTTTCTTTTTCACCCATGTATGTGGTGGTTATACAGGGATTAGCTCAAAAGTTTCGCAGATTTATGATTTATGTCCATGCCAAGGGGATGATAGTTGATGACGAATATGTAATCATGGGATCTGCAAACATTAACCAAAGATCTTTGGATGGTTCAAGGGACACGGAAATTGCTATGGGCGCTTATCAACCAAGTTATACATGGGCAGGAAAGAAGTGTCATCCACGAGGCCAGGTTTGGAACTTTGATTCACCCATTGAGTTTTAAACAACAGATTACCAAGTTTAGGGTGCTTAGTAAATAAAGTTGAATTACAAATGACACTTTTTCTTTCCCCATTTGTCCTTTAAGGCACCTGCTGCTGCCAAGCATTTGTTAGTTTTCCTTTTATTCAGTGTAACATTTATAATAGTTATGTGGCCCTGTTACAAGATGCTTTTTTACATGGTCCTAACGAAGACTGTCGGATGGGCATCTCATTAGCAGAAACATCTCTTCTCTTTCATCCTGCCTCCTTTCTCTGTGTTTTCTGTCTCTCTCTCTCTCTCTCTCTGTGTGGAAGGGGGTGTGCGCTTGTGTCTCTGTATGGAGGGGTCTCTGTGTGTGTTTGTTCTTTAGATGTCTCTTTCTTTGTTCACAGTGGGTTCTTTCTAGCAATCTCTCTGACTTCATGGGGGCATTACTCATATCAGGTCAAGTTTCGTGTTTACAGAGATTTTGCCTGCCAGAGATGAAAAAGCAGATGTTGGGTTTGAGGTTTTCGTCTGGCAATTTCACCAGCTGGAGGTAAAAAAGAACACATTAGGGGGAGTATAAAGTTTCACTTTCAAGGACAGCCATGATTCATATCAGACTAAATCCAGGTGCAAAATTGGACCATTAAGAAGGCTTCAAATAAAACTACTGAAGCCACTCCTATTTTATGGCAGTTCTCTTTTAACATTATACTTTTATTATTTGATACATTTTGTCTCTAAATTCCAAAATTAGGTTATGGGAATAGAAGAAAAGGAAGGTGTGGTGTGTTTTATTAAAGTGACTTCAAACCAAAATCTGCGAATCAAGCGTGTCCTCAAGATTCTTTTACACTTACTGAAAGTGTGTTTGGTACCATGGATTATGGTCTTTGTGGTATTAGTGCATACCCTGGTTCTTCTTTCGCATTTGAACGATGGATCACTACCAAGTAAACTTATCTCTGAAGAAGTTGCACTTTTTCCCTTGCTTCTAGCCTAAAACCTTGGAACTCTGCAAGTCCTCTTCATAATCATA
This sequence comes from Protea cynaroides, assembly GCA_028583415.1. Classification (NCBI taxonomy): domain Eukaryota; kingdom Viridiplantae; phylum Streptophyta; class Magnoliopsida; order Proteales; family Proteaceae; genus Protea; species Protea cynaroides. The sequence goes on from CM053271.1 coordinate 27,483,676, forward strand.
GGTCTACCCTGCTTTCATTTGCAAAACTATGTCACTTCTCAAGCTGTATCACAGTGTCAATTAGACCCTGCAACCTGCTTCCACTATAAAATATAACCTTAAACTCTCATTGGTTATGAAGTGGTCGTAATCATCTTTCTTTTGGTCATCACAATCCTTGATCTTTAGCTTTCATGTTCATTGCTGCAGAATCATGGGAACTGATCATGTGTGGAGTTTATTTAGGTCTTTAGGTTTTCTTTCTCTTTTAGGTGTTGGCCCTATTTTATATCTCATGTATTGCTTTTAGCTGTACTTGAGTTCGGGTAATTACTATGTAATTGAGGTTTTTAAAATCTTTTATTATTCAGAGGAATTTTCAGTGTGTAGATCAGATTGCATTGGTAGTGTTTCTCGATTATATTGTTATTACCACAGAGGGAGAGAGGGCATTTCAAATTTAGTGAATCAAATTTGGTATTACTTCCATAGAAAAGATTTCGGACGACTTAGATACTGCTTATAGATTAGGAGTTTGGTAGTGTATCTTTGATCCATTTATCTTAGAGGTGATAGTTATGGATCCAAATAGTAACCTTGAAGGTTATTGAGGAGGAAGTACTCAGATCTTGAAAGATTGATATAGTATTAGTTTTTATATACCCCAATGGTTACTTGTCCGGACATCATATTTTCTGTTAGTATTGGTGTTAAATTTCGTAAATACTCCCATTCCCTTTTTATCTCATCTAACTTGTGCATTAATTCACTGTAAAGAAGTCCCTGGGCAGCGACTTTCATGTAAGCGGCCAAGCTTTACATTAAGGGATACGCAAACGGCAACACTCTAGGTTTGCCATCAGACAAAATTGCTTTCATTTCTGCTATAGGATTAATTTGTGACCATAAGAAGCTCATAAATTTGTAGCAAGTACTAAAGAAAAGAAGTGTTTCAAGCAAATATGTGGACATAGTCAAGGATATATGCCATAATGTGGTGACCAGTGTGAGAACCATGGGGGATCAAGGTAGTGAATCTCCAATTACAATTGGGTTACATCAAAGATTAATTTTAAGCCCTTATCTATTTGCCCTCATTATGGATGATTTAATCAAAGACATTTTTTAATGAAGTTCTTTAGTGCATGCTTTTTTGCTGATGATATTGTTTTGGTGGATGAGACAAAAGCAAAGATTAACACCAAGTTGGAGCTATGGAGATGAACATTAGAATTAAAAGGTTTTAAGATAAGTAGAACGAAGAGGGAATATATAGTGTGTCACTTTAGTCACATAAAGACGGATAATGAGGTGGTGAAAATTGATGAGAGGGAGATACGGCAAAGTGATAATTTTAGGTATCTAGGTTCAATCATAAATAAAAAAGGTGGTATACAGGATGATGTTTCACAGAGGATTAAAATATGATGGATGAAGTGGAGAGGTGTGTTTGGAGTGCTGTGTGATTAGCGTATTCCTTTAAAACTTAAAGGAAAATTTATAGGACAGTCACTTGATTGGCTATGATATATGGTGCGGAATGTTGGGCAGTTAAGAAGCATCATATAGATAAACTTAATGTAGCTGAGATGAGGATGTTGAGATGGATGTGTGGCAAAACTAGCAAGGATAAGGTAAGGAATTATATTATTAGAGTTGATTTGGGAGTAGCATCAATACATAATAAACTACGAGAAAGTCGTTTGAGATGATATGACTATGTTCAACGGAGGCTGTTAATGCTCTAATACGGAGGAGTGATTTGATTCAGATTGAAGAATCTAAAAGAGCTAGGGGCAGACCTAAGAAAACTCTAGGGGTGGTGGTGAGGAAAGACATGCATAGCTTAGGCCTTGTTTCAAGTATGACATTGAACAGAGCTGAATGGAGGACAAGAATCCATGTAGCGGATCCCATTTAGTTGGGATAAGGCTTTGTTGTTGTTGTTGTAAGAAGCTCATAAATTTCATTTGCAATAGTCTATTCCAAACCATTTAAAGCTTGTTATTGTTTAGAAGCAAGCCACAGAAGATCCTTAACAGTAGGTTCTTGAAAAGTTTCACTTACCATACACAAGTATCATCATCAGCTATTTCTGCTATTTTGAGGGTTTATTTGTTGTTTTGAATGTTATGGGAAATTCTCTGGAATGGCGACATGCCGAATTTGGTGGTCTGGTTTCAGTTTTGACTGGTTAAGAGCAGTTTGTTCTAGCCAGACCATGGTTTGTATATATATATATATATATAACAACAAAATAAAGAGAAGGGGGGGGGATATTAGTAGGAGTTGAGTTGGTGTAGTGGTTGATGTTCTGATAATCAAGCAAGAGGTCATTGGTTCATGTCCTTAGACATAAACCTTGTAACGTTGATTTTGCCAAGAAATCCATTGATACAAACCACCACCCTGTTTGATTCAGGTTTTTGAACATGGCAGTTCTATGTTGATACCGAACTGAAAATGTCGGTGGTTCCATTTCTGCCCCGTTTTCGTAACAACCCACCGTGTATGAGATTCTCCCATTGTTTCAACAATTCTCATGAATGAAAAGTGGTAGACTTTTCAAAATTCTCAAAGCATTATTTTGACACATGGAACATTCCGATTGGAAGGAAAATAACACATGACTAGACGATTAGATAGACTTGTCAACCAAGTTTGAGACTAATCAACTGCCACATGGCAAATATAGCTTGCATTTTCAGGCCACCATTTCAGAGCCACATGTGGAGATGATCTGATCAAGCCAACCACTGGATGGTAGTCTAGAGTCTAGACATTGGATTAGCCACATGTCAAGTCTCAGGTGCCATCTCATGACCATATGGCCTATAATGTATTGAACTTTTATCCTTGTATTTTTTGCCATTAGCCAAAGCCAACTTCAAGCTATTTTTAAAGCAATAGAATATGACTCTACACTGAACTTTCCGTAAGAGATGAATATGTACATAAAATTTGAGCACAAACTGAGCTGCCACATGGCAGATATTTAGGGATGTGAAGACAACGTTATCATGAGTGGCTGTCTTTTGTTAGGTAAGCATTTTCTTAATATCATACTGTGGTTCTTTGCATGTCACCCCTCTATCTTTGTATATTGTGCATTGCTTGTGGATCTTGGGTAATAGATGTCATCCTTTTTTTTTTTTTTTTTAATTATTATTTTTATTCTTTTATGAAACATTGTAAAGCTTCTATGAATTTCTTTTGGCTAATTGATCTATTGCAACAATACCAATGGTGCAGGTATATGGTTATCGGATGTCTCTTTGGGCTGAGCACCTTGGTCCACTAGAGGAATGTTTTCGTGAACCACAAACTCATGAGTGTGTTATGCGTGTTAATAAATTAGCACGACGTAACTGGAGGTCATTTGTGTCGGAGGAGAATAATGAAATGAAGGGACACTTGATGTCATACCCAATCAAGGTGAGCAATGAGGGGAAGGTTGTGCCAATGCCTGGCTATGAAAGCTTTCCTGATGTGGGAGGTAAGATCCTTGGAGCCCCAACCAATCTTCCTGATGCTCTAACGACATAAGAAGTTCATTGTTCTCCAGAAAAAAAATGCCTAAGGTCAATCCCAAAACCCATAAAAAAAAATCAGACCTTGCATTCATAGAACCATTGGAAGAAATCATAGTGGCTTAGAGACATGGGCAGACTACAAAATGAATGGAATCTGATTCAATGTTGAATTCCAAATGAATGTTACTACTCTGCCATCTGTGGAGTTCAAGTGCCAACCCTACTTGCCTGACTTAGACTCTTACATTCTGTTTTGAGGTAATATGTAAAGTTATTAAAACAAGAAGAAAAGAAGCTCCTATCTGTGTATCATATTTCATTTTAATGATAGTAAGCATTACTACAAAATTCTAATTGGCTGTACTATTGTGGTTGATGGAAGCATATTATCTTGATTCTTAATATATGGAAATCTACTAATATTTTTTTTGTTGGAAACTAAAATATTTTTTGAAATGAACATCTATAACTTATAGATTCAAAATGAATGTACATTTATCTTGAGACACAGCTTCACATATTTCTTGATAAGCTGAAAATTCAGAATATTAACTTATCATGTAGATATTGGGTTGTTAATGCATAAATGCATTGATACATTCAACTCATTGAAGCATTACTCAGGACCAATGCCTCCGAATAGTTCAGTGTGGTCCATTTAGATTTTCTAATTTTGATGAAAAATTTCTTAGTCGATATGCCAAATGAGATGAATCAGTGAAGCAAACAGGCTTAATAATTACTCACTAGGACCGGAAAAAAAAAGTCCAGTCTAAGATACCGGTTATCGATCGATCTGGATTGGATCAATATACGGATTCAACAGAAAATTGACATATGGATCATACTGTATATAAAAATATTAAAACAGGATCAGATCAGGGATCGATCAGGCCTAAAACTGATACGAGTCAGCCGATCTAATACTAATTACTTGAATCATAATCAGAATCGCACAACCATTGTTCTAAGTGGCAAAATTAGCCATGCCCATCTATGAAACCATCTAGATTTGCCCATCTAGGGATAATTTTGCCAAATCAATACAAGGGATAGAATTTTTCTTGAAATTTTTTCTTCCCATCATTTTTACCTAGAAACAATGGGGCCTTAATTGTCTATAAATTCTGGATATAATATATTGTAGTGAGGTGTTTTCAAGGTTCTAAATCCAGGTATCGGACAGGCATAGGTCATGTCCAAAAGCGATCTTATCCGAATCATATCGATGTATGTATTCAATTAAAAATTGACATGTGTCTGATCTTCATAATAATATTAAAACAGACTGGAATTGATGATCAGCCATGTCCAAAATCGATGATCCTCTTTCAGCACAATAATGAACTGAAACCCATTAATTGATTGCATCAATAAGATACTCCAAGGATCAAAAGCTTATGAGTTGTTCACTGGGATTAAAGATTCTAAATTTCTAATGCAACGCTATTTAGGAACTATTGTGAATAATTATTAAAACAAAGAAGCACATACCCGTAATGACCGCATAGCGCAGTGGATTAGCGCGTTTGACTTCGGATCAAAAGGTCGTGGGTTCGACTCCCACTGTGGTCGATAGTAAATTTATAATAATTTACAAGCTTTATTTTTTCCTTTTTTTAATTCATTGTTTATAACTATTTATAACAAAATATTCAGTGACCATTTCATAAGTCACTTTGGCCGAGTGGTTAAGGCGTGTGCCTGCTAAGTACATGGGGTTTCCCCGCGAGAGTTCGAATCTCTCAGGTGACGAATTTAATAATTTTTTTCCCCAACCTTCTTTTCTTTCTAATCCTATTAAATTTTGTAACAAATGTCATCTTGGTCTTTCTAAATGTCACTAATATACCCTATTAACTTTGTGACAAATATCATCTTACTCTTGCTAAATGTCACTAATATACCTTATTAACTTTGTGACAAATACCATACTCTTGCTAAATGTCACTCCAAATTAGTGACTTGCAATTGTTTCTAAGTAACTTCAGTGACAATTTTTAGAGAGAGAGAGAGAGAGAGAGAGGTCTTTTCTGCATGGTGAGTAAACTTCTGTGGAAAGACTAGCAAAAAACATGTGAGCAGTTAGCAATAAAAGTTTTGATGATGCTAACAAGTTTATTTTGAGAGCCAAAAGGATTTGCATTAGAAGAGAGAGAGGGTCAGGAAGCAACAAACTTCGTGTAACTCCTATGGTGTTTTTTCTTTCTTTTTTTAGTAAATTAATAACAAGTGTCAATTGAGAGAGAGAGAGAGAGAGAGAGAGAGAGAGAGAGAAATAACAACCCATTTGTGTAATTTCTTTCATTGCTTTGAAGTCCATAGGATTTGCCTATAAAAAGAGAACAAGAGTACTAGAGAGAGACAGAGAGACATCGAGTTTGTAGAAGGAAAGATCGAAGGGGAGAAGGTATTTGGGGGTGTGATTTTTCCAAAGATATTGAACCCTCCAAAGGGAGAGTGTTATGGAGATGGTGAAAGAAAAGAGAGAGTGGTTAAGTGAATTACTCCAACGGCACTCTGCAATTCTTTTTAGGGGATTTGAGGTCTCTACAGCAGAAGAATTTGGAAGGGTTGTAAAGGCATTTGGGTGGGAAAAAATAGATTATGTTGGTCCAATCTCACATTCAAAGGTGACTGATAGGGTCCACACTGCCAACAATGTCCTCCTCCATCTGCCCATCAACTTCCACCATGAGATGGCCCTAGTTCACTACTATTTGTCTTTCTTTCTCTTCTTTTGTTTTTCAATTTTTTATTTTTTTTAAATTTAATGGAGACCGTTTCCCAAGTCACCAGTGTATGAAGAATCTCCCATGCTATATCAATAATGGCCTAGGAAATGGTATAATCCATATGGGCTTATTATATGATCAATTCCTTATGAGACAAGCAGTTTGGGAAACTTTTTTAATGGCATCGGCCACATGTCCCTACGGAAATAGTCTCTCTGCATTGAGGGGGTAAGACTACGTTCATTTTGTTCTTCCATAGACCCTGTAGTAACGGAAGTCTCATGCACTGACTCCCCCACCCCCACGTGTCCTTACACAATTGACCTTACCATCTATCTATATCTGTATTGGATTGAATGTAACCAAGTCCATTGACAAACCCAAGTTAAACAAGTGAGGCCACATTTTTTTGGAGTTACTGTCTATCTTCATGGATATTGTTTCGGCCCAGATCCGTCCTGTGGGTCCTCCAAGCTGACTAGACCTGCAAGGCAGGGGGAGGCGGGCTGGATGCCCCGGGTCCACTCCGATGCCAAAGTTAGGGCTCTGTGAACAGTCAGTGGGCTCGGTGTCGAGCCCACGAAGATATTATAGAAAAGTGTGGGGTGAGGTGAGATTTTCCGTCCCAAGTGTCAGAGCGTGAATCTCTAGGAGTAAATGAGCAGTAAATGTTGTGTGTACCTGAAAACCTCAGGATTAGCCCTATTTATAGTGAATAGTGCGTAATTCCAAAATATCAATTTTACCCTTTGCTCTTGTGTTTTGAGGAGCCTTCTTATGTCGAATAGGGGATCTCCACGTGGCTCTGAGGTTGAGTCCTACGTGTCAAGGTCGTATTGTCAGCGTGGCATAATTTCCTAACACTTGCCTCGTTGCCCTGCTGAATCTGTAGGGTTCGACTCAGCAAAAAATAGGATGACGGGATTTTCCCCCTAACAACTTGCATCGTTGCTCCGCTGAATCCGAAAATTTTGGTTAGTGCAAAGAAGATGAGCCGAACCGTGCCTTAACCACTTGCCTCGTTGCTTCGTTGTGGTGCTTGATGTGCTGGGGACTGGTGGGGGTCTGGAGTCTGCTGGGGGTGAGTGCCGAGGTGGACCTTGCGGCGCAGCCCCTTTGGTCGATCCGGATGCGTCAGGACCGATGCAGAATGCTTGATGTGAAATAACGGAGGTGCGATACCCGAACCGGGGAATACCATGCCGAGGCAATCACTGCAGCTCACTTACCTCGGGCATCGAAGCTAGGGCGGCTCCGGAGTAGCATGTCCGAAGTGAATACCACCGTGCCGAGATGGTTACTGCGGCCCACTCACATCGGCCGTTTCCTTCAGGGCGGAGCCATGGTGGTATGTCCGATGTGAAGGATGCCGTGCCGAGACGGTTAATGCGGCCCACCCACGTCGACCATTTGCTTCCGAACGGAGCCGGACCAATATGACCGATGTGGGCACTGCGGCCTGAACACATTGGTCCTATTGAAGGTGAAGGTCCGAGCCGATCACATGCTTCTTACGTGATCTGAGCCCACCAGACCGAGGTGGCCGCTGCAGCCAATACACATCGGCCTTGTTGAAGATGAAAGGCCGAGCTGATCACGGGATTTTCACGTGATCCGTGCCATTTTGACCGAGGTGGCCACTGCGGCCAACACACATCGGACTTGTTGAAGATGTAAGGCCGAGCTGATCATGGGCTTCTCACGTGATCCGTGCCATTTTGATCGAGGTGGCCACTGCGGCCAATACACATCGATCTTGATGAAGATGCAAGGTCGAGCTGATCACGGGCTTCTAACGTGATCCGTGCTGTTTTGACCGAGGTGGCTGCTGCGGCCAATACACATCGGTCTTGTTGGAGACGTAAGGTCGAGCTGATCACGGGCTTCTCACGTGATCCGCACCATTTTGATCGAGGTGGCCGCTACGACCAATACACATTGGTCTTGGTGAAGATGTAAGGCCGAGCTGATCACGGGCTTCTCACGTGATCCGAGCCATTTTGACCGAGGTGGCCGCTGCAGCCAATACACATCGATCTTGGTGAAGTTGCAAGATCGAGCTGATGACGGGCTTCTCATGTGATCCGTGCCATTTTGACTGAGTTGGCTGCTGCGGCCAATACACATCGGTCTTGTTGGAGACGTAAGGTCGAGCTGATCACGGGCTTCTCACGTGATCCGCACCATTTTGACTGAGGTGGCCGCCAAAAGTATCGCATTTCTTCGTTCTGTTAGGGGTGGAGCCAAGGTGGCATAACCGATGTGAACTATCCATATTACATCCGGATCAGATCCTGGATCTGGTTTGATTATGTGGATACCGCAAGGTGGGACCAGGTTGACGCACCCGAAATTTACCGTTGGTAATAAATGCACCGACTTGGATGCCAATGGTGAAGTGCCACGTGGAACTCACCTGGTAGAACTTTGTATAAAAAAGGGGTGGTGGGGTATGGAGGTCCCCCCACCTTGAAACTACTGTTCAGTTGCTCACGTCGGTTCGCGCTCTTCACATCAGTACGACCTTTGCATATCGGCCCGGGTATTTCTCATCAGATTGGCTTTCTGACGTCGGTGCTGCCTCCGTTTTTAGTAATCAGTAAGTATTTACTTTCTTGAATCTTTTTAACCATGGCTAATGAGGGTAGGGAGGACGAAGTGGAGGTAGATATAGAGACCGTGGGGTCATCCTCCAGCAGCGGTAGTAGTTCGACCTCGTTTGGGAGTGGGACGGCTACGGGCACGTCCTCCACAAGTGGGTCGGTTGGTCGGGTATCCGAGGGTGGTCCCGAGATGGAGTTGAGGACCGAGGAAGAGGTCGAAGGCGGACGGATCGGACCGATCTCTGGCATTTCTCGGCGGGATCTTATTCTGGGGGTTTCAACCCATGAGGTCAGTTCCGAAGTCTTAATCCATGCCCGAGAGGAGGTTGAGGCTCCCCCGGAGTTTGATGCTCGCGGTGAGGTTTGCCTAATTTCTAAGGCCGAGTTTGACAGTCTCCGGGAGCGATATCAGATACCGGATGGGGTGGAGATTAGATTGCCCACCGAGGGGGAGCGTGCCTGTTGGAGTCGGCGGTCGGAACTGTGCGTCAACATTGAGATGTTCAAGGCCGGCTTCTGAGTGCCGGTGCCGAAGCTGGTGGCCGAAATTTTGAAGTATTATCAAGTGGCACCGATCCAACTGATGCCGAACTCCTGGAAACACTTGATAGCCTTTATCATTTAATTCAGGAGGATGGGGCGAGTACCGACCCTGAACTTGTTCCGTAGCATGTTCACCTTCAATGATTATTGTAAGACGGGGTGGTACTACTTCGCCAAGAAGCCTGACTTCAGCGACCTCCTCGCCGACAAACCAACCTCGATCAAGTTGTGGAAGAACAAGTTCTTCTACATCCGGGTGAAGACGTGTTGTTGGAGAATGTATGGAAGAAGCTGGACGCCGAGACGTTCAATACGGACGTGCCTCTGCTGCCTGAGGAGTCCGAGCTGCTGCGCCCTGCTCGACATTCTGAGGGGGCCCCAATACGCGTGGCCGAACTGAGGGATCCCCTTGTGTTGCATGAGAACCGCCTGTGTGAGTATTATTTTGACATTGAGCTGGCCGATGTCAACCTACTAACCGGGCTGATTCTGTTGTTGTTTCTTGCAGTGAAGCTAAACAAGGACTACCTGATGGAGATGAGGAAGAAGGACGCTGCTCGGAAGGAGGCCGCGGCGAAGAGAGTCAAGGAGGAGCAGACAACGAAGGCCTCAGCGGAGCAGGCCAGTGCCGAGGGGGACCTAACAAGGAGGCCGCCAAAGACAACACGTAAGCTAACTCCCGACTCTGCCTTGGCCGAGGCCGCGCGCATCTATGCGATGCCACTGATCCCTCGGTACCGTGTGCTCTATTTTTTAGGGAAGGGGAGTACTCCGACTGGGCCTGAGGCAGTCCTTGCTCTTGGGGAGGCGGCTGGAGGCAGTGCGGCCCGACAGTCGACCCCGATCCGGGTGCAGACGTCGCCGGCTTCACCACCCGCGAGGCCAAGGGTACTGCAGGAGCAGGGAGGAGTGCCCAGTGATTTTAGACGACTCCCCTCCTGGGTCCCAGTCCCTGGAACCGAACGGATGACGAGCGGGCCTTCCGCCCGGAATGGGCGCTGACCGAGGAGGACACGGCATGGGTGATATCCGTGCCACGAGGGAATTGATGAAAGGGGCTATCTTGCCCCGAGATCGGTCACTGGTGCGAGAGCTTCCCACGCCCTCGCTGATTTTAGGAGCGGACACCTTGGGTGCGTCGGTAAGTAATCATCGCGTTGTGGTTCCGCCCCTCTATATTCTCCCTTGTTTGTTTGTCTTTTTTTTTCTAATTGTTGCTCTTGTTTTGGCGCAGCTAGGTGTGTACATGGAGACTCTAAAGGAGCGCACCGAGGAAACGGCCCAGAACCTGGCCGAGACGGACAACAAACTACATACGGCCGAGGAGGAACGAGACGATGCCCGGACGCAACTTCGATATAAGGAGCGGGAGGTGACGTCCATTTCCGCCGAGGTCACCTGCCTTCAGAGAGAGGTTGCACAGATGCGTGAGGACAAGCGTCGCCTTGAAGATGATGCGAAGGCGAGGGACGATCGCGTCGGCCAGCTGAAGTCGGCCTTGGACCGCGCAAGGGATCGCGGGGTGAGATTCAAGAATGCTTACACGAAGACGCGGTCCCTTGCTACCAGGGCGGTTTGGCTCTACCAGAAGTCTGAGGACTTCAAGGAGCTTGTGGGGCGCTTCTCCCTCCAAAGCTTCACCGAGGGGGTGCTGGCCCTGAAGGAGTTCCTGGATGAGAAGGTGTCGGGGCTGGACTATACCGGAGCCGAATGGCTCATTCCTCCGGACGAGGAAGTTGAAATCCCAGAAGTGGATGATGCCGAAATGCTTCAGAGGTTAGATGAAGTCTTCGAGGGTGAGGAGCCTCCCGCCTCTCCTGACTTGGACGAGACTCCCACGACCCCCCAGGGTGGCATGACATCTCTGGTGGGTCCTCCGCGTACTCCTGGCAGTTCCCTTCCGCGGAGCACGGACGAAGTAGGCTGCAGCGGGGTGAACCCCCCTGAAGCTCCCCTTGTAGAGAATTAAGATTTTTCTGTATGTATTTTTTTTTTGTATTGATGTGTCAGGTGTCCTTGTAATTGTAATCTTTTTTTTTGAATGAATGAAAAAGTCTTGAATTATCTTGTCTTGTTTTTCCTTTGCCTTTGAATTGACCGATGTGTCTGTCCGTTTCTACCCTCCTCGGCCCAATGTGGTCCACACTTGGTGAAATCTTTGGGCCGCATTGGTCATACCTCGGCACGGGGTCGGGATGGTATTCGTGTCGGCATGGGGCCGTGTTGACCCTCCTCGGCCCAATGTGTTCCATACATGGTGAAATCTTTGGACCGCATGGGTCATACTTCGGTACGGGGCCGGGATAGTATTTGTAAGATCCGTATCAAACTAACCCGGTCTTACCACCTTGAACCAGGTCTACCCATCATGGATGAGCCAAATGGATCAAGTGCGTGAAGGAGATCACGATCCCAGGTATTAAACTGACCCAAAAACACTTAAATTAAGGGGAGGGTCGCATACCCAGCAAGGGAGGGTCGGACCCCCCAAGACAAAAGTTAGACCCCCAGTTTTACATGGGGGGTCAGACACTTCAGGAACAAGGGGTCGACGGGATCTCCGACCCCCCTATCGACCCCCGGTACTCGGTAAATCTGAAAACTAGGAAAGTTTCTTAATTTCGATGGGATTTCTTCCAAATCTCAATGGGACTTGTTTTAGGAGTTTCTACTCTATAAATAGGACGTCCCTAAGCCTCTTCTACTCCTTTTACAATTCTAATTGAATTGAGAGAAAGAGAAGAGAAGGAAGAGAAAGAAAAGAGAAGGAAAGAAGATAAGAAAGCAAAAGGAGAAGAGTTGCAGAGAAGGAGTATTCTTCTCAGGTATGGATATTAATTCCATGATTTGCTTAAGACTTTAGGATAGATAATGCAGAGAGTATGATCTCGGAGAAACTCAAACCATCAACCTATGGTTAGGTTTTCATGGAAAACCATGGGGGAAAATCATGAAAGCCATATAGGTGGTAGAATAATGGTTCTAGACCATAGAACATGTATAGAATGGATTATAGGAGCAAACCATAGGACCCCAAACACGAAGAATGGATTTGAGGAAGAAAATCGACCAAAACCCATAGGGGGTCGCATGGGGGTCAAGCCAATCGACCCTACCAGACCCTGAGCATCGACCCCCAGTGTTCGGGAAGTCCAGAATAGGGGTGGTCGCACCCAGGGTCGATCATTACTCCGACCCTACCTCCGACCCCCAGTTAAAAACATGGTTTTTAAATTCAGAATTAATTCTAATTAAATTCTATCGACTTTGTTAGGTCTTCTAGCAATATAATAACAATATAAATATGATCTTAAAGCTTGTAAGAGGATCTATTAGCAAGCTAAGGTGAGGAAACAGAACTCTAAACTAATTGGTTAATAATAAACTGTTTTATCATTTCTTGAGTCCAATGCTATGCTTGATCCTATGCGAATATGATGTAATGTGCATACAACATGTCATCCAATATTTCTATTATTTGTTCATGCATATTTACTTTATTGTTTATAACATGATGATGATGATGATGATAGGAATAGGCATGTGAATGTATGTGTGTGGTTGGTGTACTTGATGCGAGCGAGTATCAGGGGAGGTGTGATGGAAACGTCAATAAACGTTAACCTTTGGCGGCTCTCAGCACTTTAGCTCTATCTCTAACTCAAGTTTTGTGCATTAGCATCGTCGTATCGCCATTACTTTAGCAGAACTATTACGTCGTAGAGTAACAGGGGAGGTGGTCTCGGTCCTTGTAGTTTCTGACTCTACCGGGAGGCCTTAGCTCTATCTCTATGGACGTTCTGAGGGATGCTGGGGTGAGGCCTTGGATACACTGTTTGGCATTAGGATTGGTTAGTTGCGAGCCCAGTTTGCAAGCCCTCGCCAGCAGGAGCTTACGTGTTGGTATGACACTGTACAACAATAAACGTTAACCTTTGTTGTACAATGTTATGGTAGGGTGGATGGGGACGACAATAAACGTTAACCTTTGGGTGGACTTCCACACCCTGTGTATAGAGGCAGGGTCAATAAACGTTAACCTTTGACCATCCAACCTTTCTATTGCGCATTGTAAACTTTAAACCAGACCAAAGATATGAATTGACTGTATGCATATGTATTGTTGCATTGTTTTGTTTACTCACTGAGCCATGATGTGTGCTCACCCCCTCGACATCGAATATTTTTAGTTGATGATGTAGGTGCTACCGTCGAAGATTATGTCAACGTTCCAGTGTATGGTCACGTGGCGGCGATGGAAGTTGAAGATGAAGTGGATACACAGGACTCCTCTTGCGAGTGCAACTCATGTGTATTCGATTAGATTTTTAATTTTCTTTATTTGGATTTATTAAAGACATGTATTTGATACTTATTTATGTCTTAGTTGATACAGAATAATTTGCTATTTTAATATTAATATCACAGTAGATTCTCAGTTCATTTTACTATAAGACTTTCGCTATTGTGTATTTACTCTAATTATGAATGTGGATATATGAGGTTTAGATCAGTCGGATACCACCTGTACGAGATCCTGGTTGAACCGTTGGTTTGCTAGCGGTTCATCACACCATTCTGAAGTGTGCAGAATTGGGGTGTGACAACTTGGTATCAGAGCATCTTAGGCCGTGTCCGCTAAACTGGCATACATTCACGATAAATTGTGAACTGAGATAGGATAAAAGTAAAAACTGTAATATTAACACACTATAAGCACAAGTGATGTTTGAGACCAAATTTGAAAAGAAAATAATGCATCTATTAAAGGAAGAACAATTTTAAATACAATGAGAGATAAACAAACATGTACAAATAGCTAAAACAGAGTACAGTCCACAACCTGGACAGTTACTCTGTAGTACAAAGAAAGAAAATAAGTACAATCATGAAGCTGGAGGTGAAGGAGGGGGCGATGCCTCACGATCTCTATCATAATCCTCAGCATAGACTCTAGTCAACCAGGCTATCTGAGTCTGGGTCGTCTGAAGACTAGCTGTAAGATTCGCTACCCGCTGATCAGTCTGGCACTGAGCCTCCATGAGCTCTCCCATCCTCATGTCTGATGTACGCTGGGCGTCTAGTAGCTCATCCACTCTCACCCGCTGAGCGTCTAGTAACTCCCCCATCCTCAGATCATATCTGCGCTGAGCCTCTCTGATCTCATGCAATATCTCCATCATATCAGAAGATGGGTGAGAAGGACCAGCCGCATGTGAAGGACCAGTCGCATATGAAGTACTAGCTCCAGCCGCATGCGTAGGTAAAGGAGGTGGTATAGAGTCTACATCCTTGTACATATTGTCATCATCACCAGTAGGCTCCGTATGAACTCCAGCGGCGGCGGCAGCTGCCTCAGCGTCAGCTATCTCTACGCGAGTGCGAGGGTGCACCATCGCGTTCCTCTCCTCATCACTGACCTGAGCATCCTGCATGCCCATCTTGCAAATAGCCTCCCAATCTAGAGGCGAAGAGAAGGACTTCTCCTGAATCTTCTCATCCAATAAATCAACCCCCAGGCGGGTAAGTAGAACAGTGATCATATGTCCGTAAGGAAGGTTACCAGTGTGACTGGGCAATGTAGCAGTGATCATGGTACGCATGATGATGTACGGAAGGCAAACGGGCTGCCTAGTGAAAATACTGTATAGAAGATACTGGGTTAGCTGGGAAACCCTCTCGTAATGACCACTCTGTGGAATCAGGTTATGCTGAATGATCTTGCAATATACCCGTGGAACTGGATGCATATAACATGCCCTCATCTGCCAGCGATCAGGACGAAGGAGCTGGTTATCGATCTCGGCCCTCATTTGTAGAGAGAAGAACTGGGACTCTCCAGGAGCACAGAAAACCATGGGGCCATCATAGGAGATGCCCAGTAGGTCGGCTAGATGACGATAGTCAAACGAGATGTTCACCCCTTTGACGTAACTCGTGATGCGTAACTCGTGACCCCTCTCAACATCATTGTAATCCCCCACCACCTGGAGGTTACAATAGAACTGGCGTACCAAATCGGAGAGGTGCACGCGTCGTAAGTAATGACAGGGAGCCATCCCATATCACCAAATGCTCTCTCCACATTGAACAGGGCTAACTCAGCCAAGTTCACCTTATGACCACCCTCTACTTTCTTGCGAGCGTAGTGGGCAACTGTGCCTCAGCTTCGTTGGAACGAAAACGAAGAGGATCACGAACTCTGGGCACTTTGGTACGAGCCATAGTATCTGCAAATAAGAAAGAGAAACCAATAATGGGTTAGAAAAGAGTAAAAAACCAAAAATTGGGACATTATAATGACGTAAGTTGGCCAAAAAGCCTCACTTGTCACCCATACACGTGGGCAGGAGGACTTACGTAGGTTCTAACAGATCCTACAACACTCACACAGTAGGAAATTCTAACTAATGGAATCCAATTTGAAGAAATTGCGAGAAATCAAAAATTTCGACAAATTAGGGCAAAAAGAGCAAAAATCCAAGTTTTTCAATAACCAACCGATGAAACTCAAAAAATTTTGAGGGCTTTCGTTCCTCGAGTCACCAATAACAAAAGCCCCCAACAAAAATCAAATTTTTTAGGTTGGAAAAAGTTTAATTTGAAAAATACAAGATAAACGGGCAAAAACCTAGAAATGAAAACCTAAAAACAGGTAAAAATGAGAAGACATACCTGTAGGAATGATGTGGACGTCGAAACATGGAACCAAATGACCAATATAGCAGAGTGACACTATAGCAACTCAGAGGTGGAAGATGAGTCAAAACGGGGAAGGAATAATGGGAAATGGACCCAGAATCGGACCTTAAAAAATCTAATTTTTGGTCCGGGGGTCGGAGAATTCGACCAGGATAATCGACCCCTACATCGACCCCCATATCGACCCCCAGCTCTCGGGAACCTGACAGAAAACCAGGGGTCGCACCTGGGGGTCGGACATACCATCGACCCCCGTATCGACCCCCAGCTCCTGGGAATCTGACAGGAAACCAGGGGTCGCACCTAGGGGTCGGACACCCATCGACCCCCGCATCGACCCCCGGCTCTCGGGAAGATAGGTACATTCCCAGGGTCGGATACTGAGGGTCGGACATACCATCGACCCCCACCATCGACCCTGCATAGAAAAGATAGTATTTTTCATAGAATGATCAAAAAATTTTGAAATAACATCGGTTAGCGTGCCTACATGAAGTATAAATGATTGCCTCACGTTTGTTAATGATTTTCAGGCATCACCAATATCAGAGGAAAATGGCTGGACGTAGAGTAACCAGGCAAAGCCGAAACGCAGTACCACCACCACCACCTGTGGAGGAAACTAGTCAGGAAAATATATATGCACAGAAAAATCCACAGGTTGGACCACCAGTAAATCCGGTTCAGGCAAATCCTACAAACTTGCCACCTCCACCACCAGAGTTAGCAACCGTGGATATGAACTTATCGCAACAGCTGCAACAAATGCAATACGCACAAGCTCAAATGCAAGCGACAATGGGGATTATGTTCCAAGCAGCCCATGCTATACCAATGCCGACTGTACAAACCAGTGCAACACAGGTGGGTAACCACCCAGCACCTCAAACACCTCAACCACCAGCTGCACCGATTTCAGTACCAGGTCCAGAAGCAGCTCAGGTTAATTATTAGTACCCACAACCTATGTTTGGGGCATACCCCCAAAATCAATTGGATCACTCTCGACTGGTTGAGAGATTCTTGAAGATGAAGCCCAAGGAATTTAACGGTAAATCGTATGATCCTCTATGGCCAGCACATTGAATCGACGAGATGGAGATAAATTTTCTTATGATGACTATTACAGAAGAAGAAAAGGTATTATGTGCCACCTTCATGCTAAAAGGCGATGCACATCATTGGTGGAAATCGACCAGGACCTATCTATTAACCAAGCACGCCTTATTGACCTGGACTATTTATAAAGAAGCTTTCTTTGAGAAGTATTTTCCCCGAAGCTTCAAAGATTCTATGGAGAAGGAGTTCCTGAGTTTATATCAGGGCCAGATGTCCGTGGATGCATATCAACAGCGTTATGAGGAGCTGTTTTTCTTTGCACCACTCAGTATGCAAGAAGAAGACACTAAGACCCGTAGGTTTGTCACAGGACTTAGAGGGAGCATCAAAGAGCATGCTCTAGGCTTTGAGAAGAAGGTATATAATGAAGCTGTGAAAATTACTCGAGTTATTGAATTGAGCCAGAAGGAAAGCTATTTTACACAGAACAGAGGCATGAAAAGGCCAGCCAGAAATTCTTATAACGGGGGAAATAACAGGACATTTAAACCCTTCCATGCTCAAGGCTTTGATACTGCACCCAAGACTACCCCAGTAATTCAACAGCAGCCAAAGCCAAATTCTGAAGGTCCGAAATGTTATAACTGCAACCAAGTGGGACATATGGCAAGGGAGTGTCCTAAGCCCAAGAAGCAGTTACATCAAGGATGAGTATATGCTGTTACATCCGAGGATGCTGCCGCATCACCCGATGTGGTCATAGGTATGACTGAAAACTTTTAAGTTGTATTACATTGTATGAGCATGTAGACTAAGTAAAATAAATCACAGGTATCATACCTATAAATGGCATACCCGCCAGAGTACTCTTTGATTCAGGAGCTACTCATTCCTTTATATCTGTGTCGTTTGGGAAGAAGCTGAATTACCCATCAAAACATTGGACTACAAAATACTTGTACGGTCACCGATGGGATTAGAAGTGGAGTTAGAGAAAGGTTATGGGCCATGTCCAGTTCTCATTGACGAGAAAACTTTAGATGCAACCTTGATCCAACTTGGGATGGCAGACTTTGACGTCATCTTGGGAATGGACTGGTTAGCTCGGCATTCGGCAAACCTATTATGCGCCGAAAAGAAGCTAACATTTAGAGACAATGAAGGAGCAGAATTCAGTTTTGCGGGAACCAAACTTCCCCGTAAACGCAAGCTCATACTATCAGCACTAAAGGCGAAGAAGTGCCTTGAGAAGGGAGCCATCGGATACCTAGTATCAGTGGTCGACCTTACCAAAGAAGCACCACGGATGGAAGATATTGATGTCGTACGGGATTACCCCGACGTATTTTCTGAGGAACTACCAGGATTACCACCCGACCGAGCCACAGAGTTTGTGATAGATCTTATACCTGGACCCGCACCAATATCAAAAGCACCATACCGAATGGCTCTAACTGAATTGAAGGAATTAAAAGTACAACTACAAGAACTACTGGACAAAGATTATATTCGACCCAGTATATCACCATGGGAGCGCCAGTATTGTTCGTAAAGAAGAAGGACGGTAGCGTTCGATTATGTATCGATTATCGAGAGTTGAACAAACTGACAATCAAGAATCGATATCCACTACCTCGGATCGATGACTTGTTCGATCAGTTGCAAGGAGCAAAGGTATTTTCCAAGATCGATCTTCGGTCAGGCTACCATCAGTTGAAGATTAAAGATGGTGATATTCCTAAGATAGCTTTCAGGACTAGATATGGACATTATGAATTCTTGGTCATGTCTTTTGGATTAACAAACGCACCAGCAACTTTCATAGAACTTATGAATCGAGTTTTCCACGATATGTTGGATACATCGATTATCGTATTTATCGATGATATATTGGTATATTCCAAGGACAAGGAAACTCATATTAAGAATTTAAATGCCGCTCTACAGTGTTTAAGGAAAGAGAAGCTATATGCCAAATTTACCAAATGTGAGTTTTAACTAAGTGAAGTTGCCTTCCTAGGCCATGTAGTATCCGCTGAAGGAATCAAAGTGGACCCCAGTAAAATCGAAGCTATTGTAAAGTGGGAAGCACCAAAGAGCGTTGTAGAAATTAGAAGTTTTTTAGGTCTCGCTGGTTATTATCGGAGATTTGTGGAAGACTATTCTCGGATTGCCGTACCTCTCACCAGTTTGACTAAGAAAGGTGAAAAGTTTGTGTGGACGGATAAATGCGAGAAGAGCTTCCAAACCCTGAAGACAAGATTGATATCTGCCCCGATTTTGACCATTCCCGTTCCCGGACAGCCATTTACCCTGTACACTGATGCATCAGGATTGGGATTTGGATGTGTGCTTATGCAAGGAGAACAAGTAGTTGCTTATTCCTCAAGACAGTTAAAGACACATGAGAAAAAATATCCCACTCATGATTTGGAGTTGACGGCAGTATTACATGCTGTCAAGATATGGAGACATTACCTATACGGAGAGAAGTTCCAGATTAAATCGGACCATAAAAGTTTTACTTATTTATTTAGTCAAAAGGAGTTGAATATGAGACAAAGAAGATGGCTGGAACTACTGAAAGACTATGATTGTGATATCCAGTATCATCTGGGAAAAGCTAATGTAGTAGCGGATGCATTGAGTAGAAAGGCAGTGATAAAATCCCAGGGAGAGATTAGCACAACCGCAGCAATGTGTACTATCGGAATGGTATTCAATCACAACAATGAGCAGTATGTGATAGACACACTTGATGGATCAGCCAACCAAGGGTTTATTTATCGGTTTTCTAATATGTTCGCTGCATTGAAGATTATACCGAATATAATTGATGAAGTAAAGACAGCTATCAAAGCAGACCCTTACCTGAGAACGGTACAAGAAGACATCGAAAAAGGTAGAACTAACCCTGAGTTCACCTTGGACGAAGAAAAGGTATTGAAGTACAAGGGAAGAATATGTGTACCTGAAACAGAAAGTGTGGACATTAGATACCGACTGATGAAAGAAGCCCATACCACCATCTATTCGATACATCTTAGAAGTATAAAAATGTATCATGACCTAAAGAAACTATATTGGTGGAGAGGAATGAAAGCAAATGTAGCTAAGTTTGTGTCTCAATGCCTAAATTGTCAGAAAGTAAAGGCTGAACGAAAAAGACCCGCAGGACTGTTACAGCCGTTACCGAAACCAGCATGGAAATGGGACTGCATCACCATGGACTTCGTCACAGGGTTACCATTGACTCTTCGAGTAGTTGACGCAGTTTGGGTGATTATAAACCGTCTGACGAAAATAACTCGATTTATACCGATACGACCTCAGTATACACTAGAAAGGTTAGCAAAGCTGTATGTGGATAATATTGTTCAATTATACGATGTACCAGAGAGCATTGTGTCCGATAGAGATCTACAATTTACTTCCAAGTTTTAGGAAGGATTGCAAAAGGCTATGGGTACAACATTGAAATTTAGTACTGCATTCCATCCACAGACAGATGGACAGTTAGAGCGTACAATTCAGATTTTAGAAGATATGCTACGAGCATGTGTGATTGACTTTAAAGGATCATGGGATGAAAATCTACCACTGATCGAGTTCGCCTATAACAATAGCTATTAGGCTACTATACAGATGTCACCCTATGAAGCACTGTATGGAAGAAAGTATCGAACTCCTTTATTATGGAATGAAGTTGGGGAACGTAGTCTCGTTGGATCAGAATTTATTGAAGAGACTTGTCGAGTGGTCGACATTATCAAGGAAAGAGTGAGAACAGCCCAGAATCGTCAGAAGCAATATGCAGATACTCGACACAGAGATCTTGAGTTCGTTGTGGGTGATAAAGTATTCTTGAAGGTATCACCTATGCGAGGTCTGAAACGGTTCGGACAAAAAGGAAAACTAAGTCCAAGATATGTCGGGCCATATGAGATTCTAGCTAAGCATGGGAAAGTGGCTTACCAGTTAGCACTACCACCATCTATGTCAAGTGTGCATGACGTATTTCATATTTCCTTATTGAAGAAGTATGTCAAAGATCCAATGCACGTTCTGACAGTAGATCTACCTGATTTAACTGAAGATTTGACTTTTGAAGTAACACCAACTGAAATCACCAGCCGAAAGGTTCAGCGACTACGCAACCGAGATATCTTTTATGTCAAGGTCACTTGGAGAAGTAGAGACATGGAAGAAATTACATGGGAGGAAGAGAATGCTATGTGAAAGCAATACCCTCACTTATTCGACTCAAAAGGTATGAACAATTTCGAGGACGAAATTTTTATAAGTAGGGGGAGTTGTAAGACCCGTATCAAACTAACCCGGTCTTACCACCTTGAACCAGGTCTACCCATCATGAATGAGCCAAATGGACCAAGTATGTGAAGGAGATCACGATCCTAGGTATTAAACTGACCCAAAACACTTAAATTAAGGGGAGGGTCGCATACCCAGCAAGGGAGGGTCGGACCCCCCAAGACAAAAGTCAGACCCCCAGTTTTACATGGGGGGTCGGACACTTCAGGAACCAGGGGTCGACGGGATCTCCGACCCCCCCTATCAACCCCCGGTACTCGGTAAATCTGAAAACTAGGAAAGTTTCCTAATTTCAATGGGATTTCTTCCAAATCTCAATGGGACTTATTTTAGGAGTTTCTACTCTATAAATAGGACGTCCCTAAACCTCTTTTACTCTTTTTACAACCCTAATTGAATTGAGAGAAAGAGAAGAGAAGGAAGAGAAAGAAAAGAGAAGGAAAGAAGAGAAGAAAGCAAAAGGAGAAGAGTTGCAGAGAAGGAGTATTCTTCTCAGGTATAGATACTAATTCCATGATTTTCTTAAGACCTTAGGATAGATAATGCAGAGAGTATGATCTCGGAGAAACTTAGACCATCAACCTATGGTTAGGTTTTCATGGAAAACCATGGGCAAAAATCATGAAAGCCATATAGGTGGTAGAATCATGGTTCTAGACTATAGAACATGTGTAGAATGGATTATAGGAGCAAGCCATAGGACCCCAAACACAAAGAATGGATTTAAGGAAGAAAATCGACCAAAACCCACAGGGGGTCGCATGAGGGGTCGATGGCCAATCAATCCTACCAGACCCTGAGCATTGACCCCCAGTGATCGGGAAGTCCAAAATAGGGGTGGTCGCACCCAGGGTCGATCATTACTCCGACCCTACCTCCGACCCCCAGTTAAAAACATGGTTTTTAAATTCAGAATTAATTCTAATTAAATTCTATCGACTTTGTTAGGTCTTTTAGTAATATAATAATAAGGAAAATTTTCATATACACACCATTAAGGATTGAAAACATCATCTACCTCCACAAGATTGCAAAAACCTCAACCACATCCAACTAACTGACGGAATGATTGAAATACAGTTTTACCCTTAATATTAAAAATTGAAAAATGAAAAAAATATATTGAATGACTAATTTGACCATTGTAATAGAACTGTGTTTCTCTCCTTTTCGCTTTAACCCAAACCTTAACCCCCTCTGCGTTGTCGTCCACGGCGACATCCCATCTCCGGCCTCCTATTCCCAAGAATTCGAAGAAGAAAAAGAGAAAATGTTGAAGAAAACCTTGCGATAAGAATCAAAACCTTGTGATAATGAATGTTTCAGAAACGTTCAAGAAACCAAAAAATCACTAGTTGTGTAAAAGAAACTCATCAGGTGAAATAGCAGAAATATCACTCAATAGACATCTCAAGATCTGAAATTGGAAAAATCGAGAAGTTTCAGATCTGGAACCAAACAAAGACAGATCTGAAATCCGAAAAAAAAAAAAAAATTAAGAGTTCACGAACAAAGAAAATCGGATCTTCACGAACAGAGAAGTGTTTTGGAAATTGCTGGGAAACTTTCTTGGTTTTCATGAGATCTTGTTCATTTTGGTTCTTGAAGGTCATTTAGAAACTAAAACCCTATTTTGCAAGAATTTTCGATGATTTTTTTCCCTTTTTTGTTTTCTGTTTTGGGATTTATCTTGGCTGGAATTGGAAGTTTGTGATCTCTGATCTCTGGTTCTTTTCCTCTGCTTGATTTTTCCTTCCAAAGTTGACAAGATTTGGGATTTAAGAAAGGGGGAACATAACCCATTTGAATAATCCACATTCAATCCTTGATTCAACCCATTTCACAAACATTGATTAAATTTCTGTTTTGTGCTTCTTGAACAGGGATGCAAGCCACCACAAACTGAAGTTGCAGACACTTCAACCTACATCAGTCCATGTTCTTCGCATCAACTGAGCCCAATCTTCTTCATTCCCAAGCTCTGTTCCTTCCTACCATGCAAGCCCAGCTTCTTCTTCCTTTCCAAGCCCTTCACGTTATGATGCCAACGCATCTTCCTTCTACATTCTACCATTCCTCTTCAAGCTGGCCTCTATCCCTCCATCCCTTCCACCTCTGCGCATCTCCAACAACGCACCTGTTTCTGAGGCCTCCAAGAATTACAGAAGACTTTCTAATGAGTTTTCTAAACTGGGTATGTTTGAGAAAGATCTAGGGTTTCATGATTACCATATTATCGTATTATTTTATTTACCATCAATCAAGACCGTTGAAATAGTATAAATTTCTTGAATGAACTGGGTAACAAATGAACAAAGGGTATTTTCGTCTTTTAACAAGCCTAAAAGGGTATTATCGTCCATTAAAATGTTCAACGCATCTGACGTCAGCAACTAACGGAATTTTTGTAACGGAATGGACTTCGTTGATTAACGGAGTAAAGTTTTTGGGTACTAGATGAAGTTTTTGTAATCTTGTGGAGGTAGATGATGTTTCCAATCCTTAATGGTGTGTATATGAAAATTTTTCTAATAATAATATAAAGGTGATCTTGAGGAAACAGAACTCTAAACTAATTGCTTAATAATAAACTATTTTCTCTTTTCTTGAGTCCAATGCCATGCTTGATCCTATACGAATATGTTGTAATGTGCATACAACATGTCATCCAATATTTCTATTATTTGTTCATGTCACACCCCAAATTCTGCTCCAACTAGAATGGTGTGATGAACCGTTAATAAACCAATGGTTCAACCAGGATCTCACAATAGGCTATCCCACATATGATAAATCAAAACACATTCCACATTAATCAGAGGTAATAAAATAAATAGCAGAAGTCTTCCAGATAATGAACTGAGGTCTAATCATGATAAATAATTAATATTCCATTTATTTTCAAGTAACCAAAACATAACTTAATACATATTACAATATCCAAATACGAAAACTAAACACTAAACGTATCCACCGTTGAAACGCTCGCTTAACGAACCATGTTCGTTCTCCATAGCTTGGTCATTCATAGCCTCCACCCAT
Source organism: Protea cynaroides (assembly GCA_028583415.1). Classification (NCBI taxonomy): domain Eukaryota; kingdom Viridiplantae; phylum Streptophyta; class Magnoliopsida; order Proteales; family Proteaceae; genus Protea; species Protea cynaroides. The sequence continues at coordinate 27,508,204 of CM053271.1, forward strand.
CCATATGTTGGTGTGTAGACAAGTTCTTCAATCATAGTACCTGCAACATCATAAACTAAAAAGAATTGCGCGCGCGAGGGTCAGCTCTCCAACTTGAGCTCTGTGAGTAAACAAAATAATGCAACAATCATATGCATGCGATCAATTCATATCTGTGGTCTGGTTTATAGTTTGCAATGTACTATAGAAAGGATAGGTGGCCACCATACCTCTATGCACGAGAGTGTGGATACACCCAATGAAAATAGCACTGTCGCCCACAGCACCCAGAATGACACAATATACACCCCATGAAAACGGCATGGCTGTACCGGTTGATACCATACCAACAAATAAACCCCTGCTGGCTAGGGTTGCAAACTGGGCTCGCAACTAACCAATCCTAATGTCAAACAGTGTATCCAAGGCCTAACCCCAGCATCCCTCAGAGTACCCGTAGAGATAGAGCTAAGGCCCCCTGGTAGAGTATAGGACTCAAAGATCGAGACCCTCCTTGATGCCCTACGTCACAATAGTTCTGCTAAGGTAATGGCGATACGACGACATCAGTGGACATGACTTGAGTAGACCATGGCACAATATAGACCCCATGAAGAACGGTCATGACTGTACCGGTTGATACCATCCCTACCTGCACCATATACATTGGCCAAACACAAACATTCACATGCCTATTCCTATCATCATCACCATCATCATGTTATAAACAATAAAGTAAATATGCATAACAATTAATAGAAATATTGGATGACATGTTGAATGCACATTACAAGCATATTCGCATAGAATCAAGCATGGTATTGGACTCAAGAAAATAAAAGTAGTTTATTACTAACCAATTAATGTAGGTCTTGTTTCCTCACCTTAGCTTGCTAATAGATCCTCTTTCAAGTTTTAAAATCACCTTTATAGTGTTATTATATTACTAGAAGACCTAACAATGTCGATAGAATTTAATTAGAATTAATTCTGAATTTAAAAACCATGTTTTTAACTGGGGGTCGGAGGTAGGGTCGGAGTCATGATCGACCCTTGGTGCAACCCCCCTATTCTGGACTTTCCGAACAGTCTGGTAGGGTCGATTGGCCATCGACCCCCTGTGCGACTCCCTGTGGGTTTTGGTCAATTTTCTTCCTTTCAGTCCATTCTTCGTGTTTGGGGTCCTATGGCTTGCTCCTAATGTCCATTCTATACACATTCTATGGTCTAAAATCATGAATCATTCACCTATATAGCTTTCATGAATTCCCCCATGGTTTTCAATGAAAACCTAACCATGGGTTGATGGTTTGGGACTCTCCGAGATCATACTCTCTTCATTACCTAACCTAAGGTCTGTAGAAACTCAAGGAATTAATATCCATACCTGAGAAGAATACTCCTTCTCTGCAACTCTTCTCCTTTTTGCTTTCTTCTCTTCCTTGCTTCTCTTCTTCTTCTCTTCCTTCTCTTCTCTTTCTCTCAATTCAATTAGGGTTGTAAAAGGAGTGAAAGAGGCTTAGGGACATCCTATTTATAGAGTAGAAACTCCTAAAATAAGTCCCATTGAGATTTGGAAAGAGTCCAACCGAAATTAGGAAACTTTCCTAATTTCAGTTTCGGGCGACAACTGGGGGTTGATGATCCCGTCGACCCCTAAATCCTAAAGTGTCCGACCCCCTCTGTAAAATAGGGGGTCTGATTTTCTGTCTTGGGGGATCCGACCCTCCCTTGCTGGGTATGCGACCCTCCCCTTAATTTAAGTATTTTTGGGTCGATTTGATACCTGGGGTCACGATCTCCTTCACGCCCTTGGTCCATTTGACTCGACCATGATGGGTAACCTGATTCAAGGTGGTAACACCGGGTTAGTTTGCTACGGGTCTTACAACTCCACCACCCTTAAAAGAAATTTCATCCTCGAAATTTGAACGTACGGATCTTATAACTCCCCCATCCTTAAAATAAATTTTGTCCTCAAAATTTGAATTTACTTCGGAGTCAATAGGTGGGAATTCTATTTTCGCGTTGCATCTTCTTCCTCCTATGCACTCTTCTCCATGTCTTGTCTTTGTCGGGTTACCTTTATGTAATAATTATCCCAGCTTTGGAAACATTGTACCTTCCCACTAGTGAACTAGGCTGGTACCACTTCAATAGTAAAAAATTATATCTAATCCAGTGATTCCATGATCAATACCTTTGATATGGATCTCTAATGTACTTCTTCAATAGAGACACACGAAATACATCATGCACACTAGACATGGATAGCGGTAACGCTAATTGATATGCAACTGTTCTACGTCTCTCCAAAGTTTATAAGATTCAACACATATAGAGAATATAACTTTCCCTTCTTGTCTAATCATTTCAAGCTACTCATAAGTGATATCTTCAAGAATCCTTTGTCACTTATGGCGAACTCAAGGTCTTGGTGTCTATTCTGACAACTTGAGCTATCCTGCCCCTTTTCTTTGATCTTGTCTGCCACTCGATAGTTTTCTTCAATAGACTCATGTCTTAAAATCCTTCATTCACCAACTTCATTCCAAAGTAGAGGAATTTGACATTTCTACCGTACCATGCTTTATAGGTGACATTTACATGGTAGCTTAATAGCAACTTCAATTTACGGTAACTTCTCAAATCACGTTCCTCGAAATAAATTTCACAACTTGGGGCATATTTCTTAGGATCTGTATAGTCCGCTCCAACTATCCATCAGTTTAAGGTAAAATGCGGTACTAAACTTCAACTTTGTCCCCCTTGTTTTCTGTAGATCCTCCCAACTTCGAGATAAGCATGAGCCTCTGACCGACACTAAGCTCTCATGCATACCATTCAATCTGGCGATATTATCCACATATCGATTAGTTAGCCGCTCCAAAGCATACAAAAGTCGTTTAGCAATGGAATGAGCTATCTTCATAAGGCGATCAACAATCACCCAAACTGCGTCAACCGATTTAGGAATCAGTGGAATACCGGTGACATAGTTCATTGTAATGCAGTTCCACTTCCAGATTGGCTCCGATAGTTGTTGCGGTGAGCCATGTTGGTCTTTGTCTTTCAGCCTTTACTTGCTGATACTTCAGACACTGGAACACGCACTAACCACCTTTGTTATCATTTCTCTTTACAATCTCTTCAGGTCATGATACATTTTGGTACTACAGGATGTACTGTATATTGAATACAATGGCTCTTATCATTATCCTCTTCGTGACATCTGAATCTTTTTCTTCAGGTATTCAAAATCTACCTCTGTATCTGAGTACCATCTCCGCATCCAAAGTAATTCAGGGTTAGGTTTTTCTTTCTCTAAATCTTCTTGCACCGTTCTTATATACAGATCTAACAAAATTACTAATTTTACTTCATTCATCAATTCCGAGATGATCTTTAATGTAATGAACGCAAGCGAGGAATTATTGCTCCTTAAGTCCCTCCATACATTCTTACTCAATTGGATCATCACGAGTTTCTATTTTATGTTACTCTTCTTTCAAATCTAAATCTATTGCTGCGAAACATAAGGCAACATTTATATTGAGTCCTTCCTTGGACTTCATAATTCTCTTTATGCTTAAGGCCTTAGCTACTACATTAGCCTTGCTTGGATGACATTGAATATCACAGTCTTAATCCTTCAGGTATTCCTAACCATCTCCTTATCCTCATGTTCAACTCTTTCTAATGAAGAGATAAATAAAACACTTGTAATCCGATCTAATCTAAAATTCTTCTCCGTTTAAATAATGTCTCCAAGTCTTGATTGCATGAATCACAATTGTTTACTCCAATCATGAGTTGGGTAACTCTTCTCATGCTCTTTCAGCATATGAAATCGCTTATTTATCTTACATCAACCCGCATCCTAGATCCAATCCGAAAGCTCCGATGGATAGGGTAAAAGGTTCCCTAGTACCGGAACGATCAAGATGGGAGTTGATATCAATCATTCTTTACACTTGTCAGTCCACTTAAACTCATCTCCCTTCCTGGTTAGCTTGGTAAGAGGTTTTACGATCTTAGAGTGGTCCTCAAAAAATCGTCTCTAATAACCAGCTAAACCTAAGAAACTTATGATCTTCACAATATTTCATACAATTGCTTCTATCTGAATAGGGTCCACTTTAATCCCTTTATATGATGCTATGTGATCTAAGAAGATCATTTTGTTTTATCATGTCTCATATTTCTTGGACTTGACATAAAGCTTTTCACTTCTCAGCTGTTGTGAAGCTGTTCTAAGATCCGTTATATGAGTTGCTTCATTATGGGAATAAACCAAAATGTCATCTATGAAAACTATGACCGACATGTCCAACAGGTCATGAAACACCCAGTTCATCAGTTCCATAAAAAATGTAGAGGCATTGGTTAATCCCAATGTCATAATCGAGAACTCAAAATTATCCAATCCCGATTTTAAAAGCTATTTTTGAGATATTTCTGTCCAAAATTCTTCAGCTGATGATATCTTGACTGAAGATCAATCTTAGAAAATACCTTTGCTCCTTGCAACTATTTAAACAAGTCATTGATTTGAGGTAGCAGATATCGATTCTTGACTGCGAGCTTGTTTAGTTCCCGATAGTCTATACACAAACTACACTACCATCCTTCTTCTTCATGAATTGCATTGGCACTTCCCATGATGTAATACTTCGCCAATTAGAACCCTTTTCTAATAACTATTGTAGTTGAATCTCCATTTCTTCAACTCCATAGGAACTACTCTACAGGTTCCTTTGACACAGGTATCATCCTTGGTAACAAGTCGATGACGAACTCTGTCACACCCCAATTCCGGCTGAACCAGAAGTGTGAGTGAACCGCCTCTAAACCACGGTTCACACCAGGATCTCAATAGACCGTGTCAACCAATCATTCCCAAGCAATCTAACATAATCAGAGAAAATAATACATAGCAGCGGAAATAATAAATGAGCCGAGAACCAAATTGTAATTAAAATAAATATCCAAGTTATTCCATCATCCATCAAATTTAAATAATTTTATTACAATATTTATCAGAAAATAAACCCAAGTCACTGTGAGTAGACACAGAACGAGCACTCGCATGACACATCATGCTCGTCATCTTCTGCTTGGGTATATATGGCAGCAACCGTACCATAAGCGGGAGCAGTCACGAAGTCATCAACGGTGTATCCTGCATCCAAATCTGAAAAGAATACAGATATATCTGGTGAGCTCACAACTTAGCTCAGTAAGTACAAAACCAATGCAACAGTACAAAATGCATGAGATAACATTACAATTTGGGCCAGGTATAACTTGCAAATGTGCTATGGTAAGGTTTGGCGGCCACCACACCTCCATGCACGAGAGTGTGAGCACACCCAACAGTCAGGCACCTACCACACTACTGTTGTTGCCCCACATCACTCACTCCGGTATGGAGATAGGACTCGAGTCTGGCGGGCAGGAAGAACCACAATCCCACGTCCTCCCCCTTATACCCCATACCATACCAATACCTAAACCCTTATTGGCAAGGGCTTGCAAGTGGGATCCGTTTCTAACCAATCCTAGATGTCGATACAGTATCAATAGCCTTCCCCCCAGCACGGCTCCCTATGACCTAGAGATAGGGCTCGAGTCTGGCGGGCAGGAAGAACCACAATCCCACGTCCTCCCCCTGATACCCTAGACATACCAAGTCTGCTAAGGTAAAGGCTAAACGAGAAAAGGTGTTAGCTGTGGATATATCCAGGGCACATCCCCTTCACATTCCACATACTAACGAAAACATACACATGCCTAACATACAACAATTCCTCGCATATGAAATGCATGAAGATATAATAATAAAAAACATAACTACATGGCATGTGAGATGCACAGACATCAAGCAATATATGTTTCCAGATACAACTATTTAACAAAGGTTTACTGTTGTTTAGTTATTTAGGTTCGGGGTCTTGTTCCTTACCTGACGCGTGACAATGATCCAGTTGAGCGTCAGAAAGCTCACTCACAGCGTCTACAGGTCCTACATAACCACATTCCTATGTTAGAATTCATTTACTAAAGCTTTAGGGGTCGGAACCAGGTTTGGCCAAGCAACCCAAGCTCGGAAACCTATACCGGTTGCAGGTACCGGTCTCACTATGGTGAGACCGGTATGGTGCAACCGGTATGTATACCGGCTGCATCATACCGGTTGCACATACTGCAACCGGTATGTGCGACCGGTACATACCGGTTGCACTTACCGGTCTCACTCAGATCTCACTGAGTGAGACCTGTATGTGCCTGCGGTGCATACCGCTAGGCCATACCGCTGGACTCATAGTCCATCCGGTATACCCTGCGGTTTGGATCTGAGAGTGAGATCTCAGATCTCCCCTCCTTTTCGGCTAACCGATAGGTCTCCATAGGGTTTCCCCTACATTTTCCAAGTCTAAACCCTTTCTAGGCCTTCGAATCTCGGCTATATTGCAGTATGATCCTAGATTAGATTCAAATGAGGGAGAACATTGGGAGCCATTCTCCCTATTGGATATTTACGCCGCTTCGCGGCTTCGATCCGACCTCATAAATAAAACTTAACAACGCAGAGCACTTACCGGCGTAGTCGGTTGGCGGTGTGCCCTTCCTTCCTGGGCGGGGCTACCTCCTTCCTCGCTCCTTTCTCAGATCTTCTCCAGACGGTGAGAATGTTTGAGAAGGAGGAATGGACTGTCTCCTTCTCTATTAATAGAGGGAGACCGTCCAAGGAAGGTTTCTCCTCGGAATGGAAACTTTTCGAGTTTCCATTCCGAGACGCGGCCTTCGGAGTCTGTCAAAAAGAATACCGGTTGCACATACCGGTTGGAGTCCTTGCCACCGGTATAGTCCAACCGGTATACCATACCGCTGGCACCATACCGGTTGCACCATAGTGCCTGCGGTATGGTGAAGCCGGTATGGCTTAAGAGCATTTCTATGCTCATACCGGATGCACATACCGGTTGCACTATCTACGCAACCGGTATAGTGAGACCGGTATGAGATTTTAGGCATTTTTTTACAGATTTCATACCTGAACTTTGAGTGGTTCGTCACTCGGCTTCACCTTCCGGTCCAGTTATAATTGGAGCACCTGTCATCACATAAAACCATGGTTTAGACCCGGTTTTAGAACATGGTTCTTACAACTCTACCACCCATAAAAAAAATTTTGTCCCCGAAATTTGCATGTAGGTCTTACAAACTCGGTCGCATGATCAGATGGTAACCCCAGGTAAGTCACCTGGAAATACATCAGGGAATTCACGCATCACATCTATACCTTCCATCTGTGGTGCTTCTTTGGTAACGTATACCACAGATACCATATATCCAACTTCTTTCTCTTTAAAGCATCTCTTGGCCTTTAGCATAGTGAGGATCAACTTTCTTTTCTTAGGCAACATACTTCCAATAATACTAAATTATATGTCGTCTTTATTCTTGAATGATAACCTCTTCTATGCACCTAACAACTTTGTAGAGTGTTGAGACAACCAGTCTATCCCCAAGATGACGTTAAAGTCTGCCATATCAAGTCTAATTAGGTTGCGTCCAAATTTTATCCATCCATTAATATGATTCAATCATTGTTCATAATACTCATCTAAAACAACATTTAGTCCCAAAAGGGCTTAAACTAGAGAAATCTGGTGTAAGGGTCTTAAGAGCTTGTCTAGTTCCTTCATCTCTTATGATTTTTTAAAGACTATCGTCAAAATCTCATATCCCAAATCTATTTATAAGCATTAGGGTATATGCTTATAATTTCATTAATTCAGCCAAACTATTTTTTTTTTTTTTTCAAACTAACCCGGTCTTACCACCTTGAACCAGGTTTACCCATCATGGTCGAGTCAAATGGACCAAGGGCATGAAGGAGATCGAGATCCCGAGTATAAAATCGACCCAAAAACACTTAATTTTAGGGGAGGGTCGCACACCCAGCTAAGAAGGGTCGGACCTCCCAAAACGGAAAGTCGACCCTCGGTTTTGAAGGGAGGGTCGGACAGCTTAAGACCCTAGGGTCGACGGGATCATCGACCCTCCCATCGACCCTGGTTTTCGACGAAACCGAAATTAGAAAATTTCCTAATTTTCGGTTAGGATTCTTTCCAAATCTCAATGGGATTATTATAGGACATTCCTAGTCTATTTAAAGGACGCCCCTAAGCCACTTTCACTCCTTTCACAACCCTAATTGAATTGAGAGAAAGAGAGAAGAGGGAAAAGAGGAAGAAAGGAGGCAAGGAAGAAGACTTAGCAAAAAGGAGAAGAATTTGCAGAGAAAAGTAATCTTCTCAGGTATGGATACTAATTCCATGAGTTTCTACAGACCTTAGGTTAGATATGGTTGAGTGTAGGATTTCGAAAAAACCCAAACCATCCATCCATGGTTAGGTTTTCATGGAAAACCATAGGAGGATGCACGAAAAACTATTTAGATGGATTATACATGGTTCTAGACCATGGAATGACCGTTGAATGAATGTAGGAAGCAAGCCATAGGACCCAAACACGAAGAATGGATTTAAAAGTGGAAATTGGACCGGAGTGCACCAAGGGTTGCACCGAGGGTCGATAGGCCATCCGACCCTAGGTGTTTCTGAACATCGACCCTCAGCATTCGGGAAGTTCAGAATGGAGGGAGGGTCGATAGACCCATCGACCCTAGCATCGACCCTAGCATCGACCCTCGCTGATGTAATGGTTTTAAATTCTGAATTAATTCTAATTAAATTCTATCGACTTTGTTAGGTTTGCTAGCAATATAATAACGTTATAACGGTGATTCTAAAGCTTGGAAAAATATCTTTTAGCAAGCTAAGGTGAGGAACCTTAACCCCAAATTAAATTGGTTAATAATAAACTGTTTTCTATTTCTTGAGTCCTATGCCATGTTTGATTCTATGCGAATATGTTTGTAATGTGCATACAACATGCCATCCAATATTTCTATTACTTGTTCATGCATATTTACTTTATTGTTTATAACATGATGATGATGATGATGATAGGAATAGGCATGTGCTTGTATGTGTGTGGTTGATGTGCTTGATGCGAGCGAGTATCGTGGGAGGTGTGATGAGAACGCCAATAAACGCTAACCTTTGGCGGGTCTCAAAGACTTTAGCTCTATCTCTAACTCAAGTCTTGTGCATTGGCATCGCCGGATCGCCATTACCTTAGCGGAACTATTATGTCGTAGAGTATCGTGGGAGGTGGTCTCGGTCCTTGTAGTCTCCGACTCTACCGGGGGCCTTAGCTCTATCTCTATGGATGTTCCGAGGGATGCCGGGTGAGGCCTTGGATACACCGCTTGGCATTAGGATTGGTTAGCAGCGAGCCCGGCTTTGCAAGCCCTCGCTAACGGGGGCTTACGTGTTGGTATAGCATTATATAGCAATAAACGTTAACCTTTGTTGTATAATGTTATGGTAGGGTGGATGGGGACGACGATAAACGTTAACCTTCGGGCGGGCTTCCACACCCCGTATAGAGGCGGTGTCAATAAACGCTAACCTTTGACCACCCAACCTTTCTATTGCACATTGCAAACTATAAACCAAGACCAAAGATATAAATTGACTTTTTGCATGCATATGTAATGTTGCATTGTTTTGGCTACTCACCGAGCCGTGTTGTGTGCTCACCCTCGACGCCGAATATTTTTAGTTGATGATGCAGGTTATACACTTGAAGATTTTATGAACGCGCAACGTATGGGAATGTAGCAGCTATGGAAGTTGGAGCCGAAGACGATACACACGACTCCTTGCGAGTGCAACTCGTGTGTATTCGATTAGATGTTTTTATAGGTTTCTTTATTGGATTTATAAGACATGTATTTGGTACTTAATTATTTATGTCTCGCTTTAAACACGTAATAATTTGCTATTATTTATGAATACCATTTTAGTTCTCGGTTCATTTATTTATAAGACTTCCGCTATTGTGTATTTACTCCGATTATGATGGTGAGTATATGAAGGTTCGGGTAACGCGGGATAGCCTATTTGAGATCCCGGTTGAACCGTTGGTTATTTAGCGGTTCATCACACCATTCCGAAATGCGCGGAATTGGGGTGTGACAACTTGGTATCGAGCATCTCTCAGGCCTTGCCCGCCGAACTATCATACATTCACAAAGAATAGTGAACCGAGATAGGATAAAATAAAAAACAGTAATATTAACGCATTATAAGCACAAGTGATGTTGAGACCAAATTTAAAAAAGAGAATAATACATCTATTAAAAAGGAGAAACAAGTTGACATACAATGAGAGCGAAACAAAGAGTAAATATATATCTAAAACGGAGTACGCGCCCACAACCCGACAGTTACTCAGAGTACAAGGAAAAGTAAAGTACAATCGTGAAGCCGGAGGCGAAGGAGGAGGCGGAGCCTCACGATCTCCGTCGTAGTCCCCGAATAGACTCTAGTCAACCGGGCTATCCGAGTCCGGGTCGCCTCAGACTAGCCGCCGTGAGATCGGCTACTCTCCCGCCGGGCCGCACGCCGGATCTCCATGAGCTCACCTATCCGCGGCCGATGTGTGCCGAGCAGCCAACAGCTCATCCACTCTCATGCGCCGAGCATCTAGCAACTCCTCCATCCTCGGTCCGACCCGCGCCGAGCCTCTCCGATCTCGCGCAACATCTCCATCATATCGGAGGGTGGGCGCGAAGGACCAGCATCATGAGAAGGACCGGTCTCGGGTACCGGCCGCCGCAGCAGCGTAAGTACCAGCCCTATCCGCATGCGTGGGTGATGGCGGTGGTATCGCATCGACATCCATATATAAGCGATCATCGCCGACCGGATCCCCACGAGCCCTAGCAGCAGCCTCGAAGATCAGCCATCTCAACCCGAGTGTGAGGGCGCACCATCGCGCTCCTCTCCTCATCACTAACCTCCGCATCTCGCAGCCCCATCTTGCGATAGCCTCCCAACCTAGAGGCGACGAGAAGGTCTTCCCCCGGGATCTTCTCATCTACTAGATCCACCCCCGCACGGGTCGCAGCACCGTAATCATGCGCCCATAGGGTAGGTTTCCCCTATGACCGGACAATGTAGCACTAATCATCGCCCGCATGATGATGCAAGGAAGGCGGACCGGGCCGACGAGTGCAGATGCAAGATCAAGAACCGAGCCAGCCGAGAGACCCTCTCATAGTGCCCACTCGCGGGATCAGATTATGCCGGATAATCTTGCGTAAGACCCGCGGAGCCGGACGCAAGTAGCAAGCTCTCATCCGCCATCTATCGGGACGGAGCAACCGGGTTGTCGATCTCTCGCTCTCATCTCCATCTCAACAAACCGGGGCTCTCCCGGCGCACGAGACACCATGGGGCCATCATAGGCAATGCCCAACGGACGGCTAGCTGCCGATAATCAAAGGAGATGTGCACCCCCTTGACGTAACTAGTGATGCGCAACTCCCGACCGTGCTCAACGCCATTGTAATTCCCCACCACCGGAGATTACAATAGAACCGGGCGCACCAAATCCGGACAGGTGCACGCGCCGTATGTGATGACAGGGAGCCACCCCATATCACCGAAGGCTCCCCCTACATTGAACAAGGCTAGCTCAGCCAAGTTCACCATGCGACCCCCTTCCACTTTCTTACGGGCGTAGTCAGCATACTGTGCCTCGGCTTCGTTCGAACGGAAGCGAAGTGGATCACGCAATCTTGGCACTTTAGTACGGGCCATAGTATCTGCAAAAATAAGAAGGAGAAAAAGAAATAAGGAGTTAATAGGATAAAAATCCAAAAAATTTAAAATAGAAGCCCATTCCACACTATACAAGTGGGCATAAGAACTTACGTAGGTTAAAACATATCCTACAATCTACATGCAAGAGAAAATTTTAACGGATAAGGTCCAATTTGGAGAAATTCAAGAAAAATCAAAAAATTTCGATAAATTAGGGCGAAAAAGAGAAAAATTTAAGTTTCTCGATAACCAACCGATGAAACTCAAAAATTTTTTAGGGCTTTCGTTCCTCAAGACCCCAACAACAAAAGCCCCCAATAAAAATCGAATTTTTACGGTTGGAAAAAGTTTAATTTGGAAAATACGAGCTAAATGAGCAAAAACCTAGAAATGAAAAACCTAAAAACAGGGAAAGTTGGGAAATTATACCTGTAGAGGTGATGTGGATGTCGAAACTCGGACTAAGAACGATCCACAATAGCGAAGTAGCACGGTAGCAACTCGGAGAGTAGAGACGAGTCGAAACGGAGGAGGAATAGTGAGAATTGACCCATTTGATGATTTTCGGGCACCACCCATCTCAAAAGTAAATATGTCCGGACGTAGAGTTACCCGACGGACCCGAAAATACAGCCCCACCACCACCACCGGCGCGGAGGAGACTAGCCAAGAGAATAACCATGCACGGGGTAATCCGGAACCAGCAGGCCCCTACAAATTTGCCACCTCCACCACCGGAGCTAACAACCGTGGTTATGAATCTGGCACAACAACTACAACGAAATGCAACACGCACAAGCTCAAATGCAGGTTGCAATGGGAGTTATGTTCCAAGCCACTCGGCCGCAACCATGCACACCGGGCAAGCTAGTGCGGCACCGGCGGGTAATCACCCAGCCCAACGCGGACACCTCAACAACCGGCTGCACCAATTCCGGGCAAGTCCCGTAAGCAGCCCAAGGGAACTATCGCGATCCACCCCCTATGTTTGGGGCATACCAAAATCAACCGGATCACTCCCGACTAGTGGAGAGATTTTTGAAAATGAAACCAAGAGAATTCAACGGCAAGCCGCCCGATCCACCGTGGCCAGCACACCGGATAGACGAGATGGAAAGGAACTTCCTTATGATGACTATCACCGAGGAAGAAAAAGTGTTATGCGCCACCTTCATGCTCAAAGGCGACGCACACCATTGGTGGAAATCTACAAAGACATACTTATTGACCAAGCACGCCCTACTGACATGGGCTATATATAAAGAAGCATTCTTCGAGAAGTATTTCCCAAGGAGCTTCCGAGATTCAATGGAGAAAGAGTTCTTGAGTCCGTACCGTGGGCGATGTCCGTAGACTCATATCAACATGCGTTTAAGAACTGTTTTTCTTCGCACCGGCTAGCATGCAAGAAGAAGATACAAAAACCCGTAGGTTTGTCGCGGGACTAAGAGGAAGCATAAGAGAAAATGTTCGGGTTTGGAAAAGAAGATTTACAACGAGCTGTCCAAATTGCTCGAATAATTGAATCGAGCCGTAAGGAGAGCTATTTCTCCCGCAGCGTAGGCATCAAGAGACCAGCCGGAAACTCCTACAACGGAGGCAATAATAGGACGTATAAACCTTTTCGTCCTCGAATTTTGCAACTGCACCAAAGTCTACCGCAGCAGCTCAACCACGGCCAAAGCCAAATTCCAAGCCCCGAAGTGCTATAACTGCAACCAACCAGGGCATATGGCAAGAGAGTGCCCAAAACCCAAGAAGCAACTACATCAAGGATGGAAATATGCTGTTACATCAGAGGATGCAGCCGCATCGCCCGATGTGGTCACAGGTATGACCTAAACTTTTAAGATTTTAATTTCAATTGATTGAGCATGTAGACTAAGTAAAAACGGATCACGTGTATTGTACCTATCAATGGCATACCCGCCAGAGTACTCTTTGATTCGGGAGCTACTCATTCATTTATATCCGTGTCGCTTGGAAAGAAGACCAATCTGCCCATCAAAACATTAGATTACAAATTACTTGTACGGTCACCGATGGGATTAGAAGTGGAATTAGAGAAAGGTTATGGACCATGTCCAGCTTCCATTGGAAAGCGGACCTTGGATGCAACCTTAATACAACTTGAGATGGCGGACTTTGACGCCATCTTGGGAATGGACCGGTTAGCTCGGCATTCTCGCAAATCTGTTATGCGCCGAGAAGAAGCTAACGCTCAAAGACAAAGAAGGAGCAGAATCGGTTTCTGGAACCAAACTTCCCGGAGACGCAAGCTCATACTCTCCGCATTAAAGGCTAAGAAGTGCCTTGAGAAAGGGGCGGTCGGATATCTAGTATCGCTGGTCGACCTAACCAAGGACGTGCCACAAATGGAAGATATTGATGTCGCGGCGAGATTTTCCCCGATGTATTTCCGAGGAACTACCCGGATTACCGCCCGACCGTGCCACGGAGTTTGTAATAGACCTAATACTTGGAGCCGCACCAGTATCAAAAGCACCGTATAGAACGGCTCCTACTGAACTGAAGGAATTAAAAGTGCAATTATAAGAACTGCTGGATAAGGGTTATATTAGACCCAAGATATCTCCATGGGGGAGCACCGTGTTGTTCGTAAAGAAGAAGGATGGTAGTGTTCGGTTATGTATCGACTATAGAGAGTCGAATAAGCCGACAATCAAGAATCGATATCCACTACCCAGATCGATGACTTGTTCGATCGCTTACAAGGAGCGAAGGTATTCTCAAAGATCGATCTTCGATCGACTATCATCAACCCAAGATTAAAGAAGGTGACATCCCGAAGACAGCTTTCGGACAAGATACGGACATTATGAGTTCCTAGTGATGTCCTTTGGATTAACTAATGCACCGGCAACATTCATGGAACTTATGAACCGGGTTTTCCATGATATGTTGGATACGCCGGTTATAGTATTTATTGATGACATATTGGTGTACTCCAAAGACAAGGAAACCCATGTTAAGAACCTAAACGCAGCCCTACAACGCTTAAGGAAAGAGAAGTTATACGCCAAATTTTCGAAGTGTGAGTTTTGGCTAAGTGAAGTCGCCTTTTAGGCCATGTAGTATCCGCCGAAGGAATCAAAGTGGACCCCAAGAAGATCGAGGCTATTGTGAAGTGGGAAGCACCAAAGAGTGTTTCAAATTAGAAGTTTTCCGGGTCTAGCTGGTTATTATCGGAGATTCGTAGAAGACTATTCTCGGATTGCCGTACCCCTCACCGCTTGACCAAGAAAGGAGAAAAGTTTGTATGGACGGATAAGTGCGAAAAGAGTTTTCAAACACCGAAGACCAGATTGATATCCGCCCCAATTTTGACCATTCCCGCTCCAGACGGACATTTACCTTATACACCGATGCATCGGGATTGGGATTAGGATGTGTGCTTATGCAAGGAGAGCAAGTAGTCACGTATGCCTCGAGACAGTTGAACGTACATGTGAAAAATTACCCCACTCATGATTTGGAGTTAGAGGCAATAGTACATGCTGTCAAGATATGGAGACACTACCTATACGGAGAAAAATTTCAGATTAAGTCGGACCATAAAAGTCTTACTTATCTATTTAATCAGAAGGAGTTGAATATGAGACAAAGAAGATGGCTGGAATTATTGAAAGACTAGGATTGTGATATCCAAGATCATCCGGGAAAAGCGAACGTGGTAGCGGATGCATTGAGCGTAAAAGCAATGATAAAATCTCAAGGAGAAGTTAGCACGACCGCAAAGAATGCATACCAACGGAATGGTGTTTAATCACGGCAACGAACAATATGTGATAGATACAACGGATGAATCAGCTAGCCAAGGGTTTATTCATCGATTTTCAAATATGTTCGCGGCATTGAAGATTATACCGGATATAGTGGACGAAGTGAAGACAGCTATCAAAGCAGATCCTTATCTAAGAACAAGACAAGAAGATATTGAGAAAGGTAGGACCAACCCCGAGTTCACCTTAGATACCGAGAAGGTACCGAAATATAAAGGGAGAATATGTGTACCCGAAACGAAAAGTATGGACATTAGACACCGACCGATGAAGGAAGCCCATACCACCATCTACTCGATACATCCCGGAAGCACAAAAATGTATCATGATCTAAAGAAACTGTATTGGTGGAGGGGAATGAAGGCGATGTAGCCAAGTTCGTGGTCTCAATGCCTAAATTGTCGAAAGGTAAAGGCGGAACGACAAAGACCCGCAGGACCGTTATGAGCCATTACCGGAACCAGCATGGAAATGGGATCTGCATCACTATGGACTTCGCCACAGACTACCATTGACTCCTCGAGTAGTTGACGCAGCTTTGGGTGATTGTGGACCGCCCGACTAAGACAGCTCGCTTCATACCAATACGACCCCAATATACACCGGAAAGGTTAGCAAAGCCGTATGTGGATAATATTGTTCGGTTACATGGTGTTCCGTAAAGCATTGTGTCCGATAGAGATCCACGATTTACTTCCAAATTTTGGGAAGGACCGCAAAAGGCTATGGGTACAACATTGAAGTTCAAGATCGCATTCCACCCACGCATGCACGGACAATGGAGCGCATAATCCAGATTTTAGAAGATATGCTACGAGCATGTGTGATTGATTTCAAAGGATCATGGGACGAAAAGTTACCATTGATCGAGTTCGCTTACAATAACAAATTATCGGCTACTATACGGATGTCACCTTATGAAGCACTCGTATGGCGGGAAGTGTCGAACTCCCCTTGTTTTGGAATGAAGTTGGAGAACGTAGTATTGTTGGACCGAATTTGTTGAAGAGACTTGTCGAAAGTGGTCGACATCATCAAGGAAAGAGTAAGAGTAGCTCGGAACCGTCGAAGCAATATGCGATACTCGACGAAGAGATCTAGAGTTCGCCGTAGGTGATAAAGTATTTTTGAAAGTATCGCCTATGCGAGGATTGAAGAGGTTCGACGAAAAGGAAAGCTAAGTCCAAGATACGCCGGGCCATATGAGATTCTCGCTAAGCGTGGAAAAGTAGCTTATCGGTTAGCACTACCACCATCTATGTCAAGTGTGCATGACGTATTTCACATATCCTTATTGAAGAAGTATGTCAAAGACCCAACACATGTGTTGACAAGGGATTTGCCGGAATTGACCGATGATTTGACATTTGAAGTAACACCAACGGAAATCACTAGTCGAAAGGTTCAACGCCTACGTAACGTAGATATTTACTATGTTAAGGTCACATGGAAAAGTAGAGACATGGAAGAGGTTACATGGGAAGAAGAAAATGCTATGAGAAAGCAATACCCTGACTTGTTTGATTCAGAAGGTACGTACAATTTCGAGGACGAAATTTTTATAAGTTGGGGGGAGTTGTAAGACCTGTGTCAAACTAACCCGGTCTTACCACCTTGAACCAAGTTTACCCATCATGGTCGAGTCAAATGGACCAAGGGCATGAAGGAGATCAAGATCCCAGGTATAAAATCGACCCAAAAACACTTAATTTTAGGGGAGGGTCGCACACCCAGCTAAGCAGGGTCGGACCTCCCAAAAACGAAAAGTCGACCCTTCGTTTTGAAGGGAGGGTCGGACAGCTTAAGACCCTAGGGTCGACGGGATCATCGACCCTCCCATCGACCCTCGGTTTCCGACGAAAACTGAAATTAGGAAATTTCCTAATTTTCGGTTGGGATTCTTTCCAAATCTCAATGGGATTATTATAGGACATTCCTAGTCTATTTAAAGGACGTCCCTAAGCCACTTTCACTCCTTTCACAACCCTAATTGAATTGAGAGAAAGAGAGAAGAGGGAAAAGAGGAAGAAAGGAGGCAAGGAAGACGACTTAGCAAAAAGGAGAAGAATTTGCAGAGAAAAATAATCTTCTCAGGTATGGATACTAATTCCATGAGTTTCTACAAATCTTAGGTTAAATATGGTTGAGTGTAGGATTTCGGAGAAACCCAAACCATCCATCCATGGTTAGGTTTTCATGGAAAATCATAGGAGGATGCACGAAAACTATTTAGATGGATTATACATGGTTCTAGACCATGGAATGACTGTTGAATGAATGTAGGAAGCAAGCCATAGGACCCAAACACGAAGAATGGATTTAAAAGTGGAAATTGGACCAGAGTGCACCAAGGGTCGCACCGAGGGTCGATAGGCCATCCGACCCTAGGTGTTTCTGACCATCGACCCTCGGTTTCGGGAAGTTCAGAATGGATGGAGGGTCGATAGACCCATCGACCCTAGCATCGACCCTAGCGTCGACCCTCAGTTGACAGAATGGTTTTAAATTCCGAATTAATTCTAATTAAATTCTATCGACTTTGTTAGGTTTGCTAGCAATTTAATAACATTGTAACGGTGATTTTAAAGCTTGGGAAATATCTATTAGCAAGCTAAGGTGAGGAACCTTAACCCCAAACTAAATTGGTTAATAATAAACTATTTTCTCTTTCTTGAGTCCTATGCCATGCTTGATTCTATGCGAATATGTTTGTAATGTGCATACAGTATGCCATCCAATATTTCTATTACTTGTTCATGCATATTTACTTTATTGTTTATAACATGATGATGATGATGATGATAGGAATAGACATGTGCTTGTATGTGTGTGGTTGATGTGCTTGATGCGAGCGAGTATCAGGGGAGGTGTGATGAGAACGTCAATAAACGTTAACCTTTGGTGGGTCTCAGCACTTTAGCTCTATCTCTAACTCAAGTCTTGTGCATTGGCATCGTCGTATCGCCATTACCTTAGCAGAACTATTATGTCGTAGAGTATCAGGGGAGGTGGTCTCGGTCCTTGTAGTCTTTGACTCTACCGGGGGGCCTTAGCTCTATCTCTATGGATGTTCTGAGGGATGCTGGGGTGAGGCCTTGGATACACTGTTTGGCATTAGGATTGGTTAGTAGCGAGCCCAGTTTGCAAGCCCTCGCTAACAGGGGCTTACGTGTTGGTATAGCATTATATAGCAATAAACGTTAACCTTTGTTGTATAATGTTATGGTAGGGTGGATGGGGACGAAGATAAAAGTTAACCTTCGAGCGGGCTTCCACACCCTGTGTATAGAGGCGGTGTCAATAAACGTTAACCTTTGACCACCCAACCTTTCTATTGCACATTGCAAACTATAAACCAAGACCAAAGATATAAATTGACTTTTTGCATGCATATGTATTGTTGCATTGTTTTGGCTACTCACTGAGCCGTGTTGTGTGCTCACCCCTCGACGTCGAATATTTTTAGTTGATGATGCAGGTTATACAGTTGAAGATTTTATGAACGCGTCAGCGTATGGGAATGTAGCAGCTATGGAAGTTGGAGCTGAAGACGATACACACGACTCCTCTTGCGAGTGCAACTCGTGTGTATTCGATTATATGTTTTTATAGGTTTCTTTATTGGATTTATAAGACATGTATTTGGTACTTAATTATTTATGTCTCAGTTTAAACACAGAATAATTTGCTATTATTTATGAATACCATTTTAGTTCTCAGTTCATTTATTTATAAGACTTCCGCTATTGTGTATTTACTCTGATTATGATGATGAGTATATGAAGGTTCAGGTAACGCGGGGATAGCCTATTTGAGATCCTGGTTGAACCGTTGGTTATTTAGCGGTTCATCACACCATTCTGAAATGCACGGAATTGGGGTGTGACAAGTAAATCAGGTATAATTCAGAAGATGTACGCTCAACACGATTAATCATTTAACTATTCATTCAGTTCGTATCTCTGTCATGTTGTCGATCATGAGAATGGTTCAGATTGGTATAATCAGGACTAATACTAAAGAAAAAATATCTATAACTCCAATTGACAGGATAAATCGATAAGGTATCTTGTCAAGGTACGAGAAATTAAAATCTGGTATGTGCATCATCTATAATCATTAGAGTAAATCAATAATGCACTGCATCCTATAAAAATATATCTAGTTACATGGCCACAATAGATTTGATCCTTTGCTGAAAACGTTTAAGGCTTCGTCTTCAGAAGACATTCTTCAATCCTTATCGGATCATTCTGTCTTGATGCAACCATCCCATACATCGGTGGCTGATAAGGTTAACCACCTTGATACACTGCTTGTTGTGCACCAAACTTCTACACTGGGGTGTGCATTACTGGGACTTGCTGTATGGTAGGCACTATGTTATAGCTAACCGATATTGGGGTACAGTGTTGCTACCAATTGGTATCGTACTTGGTTTGACCCGGAAGTGTTGATGTAGCATTGGCAATTTGGATAGCAACTTGCATAGTTGGTCTCATTTGTGGTTGCTCTTGTATTTTATTGGGCCAAGTTTATTACAACTGTGACCAAGGTAATTGGTAGTCCAGGTGGTTGGCTGGAGTGGCCTAATTGTCCACTTTCTCTTATTTGCTCTAATCCGATTACCAACTCAGATGAGTTTTCATTACCCGTTCTCGACCCAGATAGTGGTGGGGTCAAGTTGTAACCTCATCTTAATGCTCAGCGGGTAATGGATCAGCGTGTAGTGGATTTCACTCTGAGTCTCCATGTCACACAGGGGTATAGCTTTATCTTCTTGTAGTTACTCTTATTCTTAATGTATGTCCATTATTCTCTTATCTCTGTTGGATTCGGCCCGAGATCTTTCCCTTTACCTTTGCAGGGAATTAGGCATTACTAGCCATTTTCTCCTTCCTTTGTCATACGTCGAGTTTCACATCTTGTGAGTACTAACTCGGCATTCAATTTTTCTGCTTTACAGATGCTTCCTTCTTGCTACAGTACTATATCCCTAGAATGGTACAGTGTTGCTACCAATTGATACCGTACTATATCCCAGAATGGTGTGATGAACCGTCAATAAACCAACGGTTCAACCAGGATCTCACAAGGCTATCCCACATATGATAAACCAAAACACATTCCACATTAATCAGAGATAATAAAATAACTAGCGGAAGTCTTACAGATAATGAACTGAGGTCTAATCATGATAAATAATTAATATTTCATTTATTTCCAAGTAATCAAAACATAACTTAATACATATTACAATATCCAAATACGAAAACTAAACACTAAACGTATCCATCGTTGAAACGCTCGCTTAACGAACCATGTTCGTTCTCCACAGCTTGTTCATTCATAGGCTCCACCCGTCCATATGTTGGTGTGTAGACAAAATCCTCAATCATAGTACCTGCAACATCAGAAACTAAAAATAATTACGTGCGCGAGGGTCAACTCTCCAACTTGAGCTCAGTGAGTAAACAAAACAATGCAACAATCATATGCATGCGATCAATTCATATCTGTGGTCTGGTTTATAGTTTGCAATGTGCTATAGAAAGGATAGGTGGCCACCGCACCTCTATGCACGAGAGTGTGGATACGCCCAATGAAAATGGCACTGTCGCCCACAGCACCCAGAATGACACAATATACACCCCATGAAAACAGCATGGCTGTACGGTTGATACCATACCAACAAATAAACCCCTGCTGGCTAGGGTTGCAAACTGGGCTCACAACTAACCAATTCTAATGTCAAACAGTGTATCCAAGGCCTCACCCTAGCATCCCTCAGAGTACCCGTAGAGATAGAGCTAAGGCCTCCCGGTAGAGTATAAGACTCAAAGAACGAGACCCTCCTTAATGCCCTACGTCGCAATAGTTCTGCTAAGATAATGGCGATACGACGACATCAGTGGACATGACTTGAGTAGACCATGGCACAATATACACCCCATGAAGAATGGTCATGGCTGTACCGGTTGATACCATCCCTACCCGCACCATATACACTGGCCAAACACAAATATTCACATGCCTATTCCTATCATCATCACCATCATCATGTTATAAACAATAAAGTAAATATGCATGAACAATTAATAGAAATATTGGATGACATGTTGAATGCACATTACAAGCATATTCGCATAGAATCAAGCATGGCATTGGACTCAAGAAAATAAAAGTAGTTTATTATTAACCAATTAATGTAGGTCTTGTTTCTTCACCTTAGCTTGCTAATAGATCCTCTTTCAAGCTTTAAAATCACCTTTATATTGTTATTATATTGCTAGAAGACCTAACAAAGTCGATAGAATTTAATTAAAATTAATTCTGAATTTAAAAACCATGTTTTTAACTGGGGGTCGGAGGTAGGGTCGGAGTCATGATCGACCCCTGGTGCAACCCCCCTATTCTGGACATCCCGAACACTGGGGGTCGATGCTCAGGGTCAGGTAGGGTCGATTGGCCATCGACCCCCTGTGCGACCCCCTGTGGGTTTTGGTCAATTTTCTTCCTTTCAGTCCATTCTTCGTGTTTGGGGTCCTATGGCTTGCTCCTAAAGTCCATTCTACACACATTATATGGTCTAAAACCATGAATCATTCACCTATATAGCTTTCATGAATTCCCCCATGGTTTTTCATGAAAACCTAACCATGGGTTGATGGTTTGGGACTCTCCGAGATCATACTCTCTTCATTACCTAACCTAAGGTCTGTAGAAACTCAAGGAATTAATATCCATACCTGAGAAGAATACTCCTTCTCTGCAACTCTTCTCCTTTTTGCTTTCTTCTCTTCCTTGCTTCTCTTCTTCTTCTCTTCCTTCTCTTCTGTTTCTCTCAATTCAATTAGGGTTGTAAAAGGAGTGAAAGAGGCTTAGGGACGTCCTATTTATAGAGTAGAAACTCCTAAAATAAGTCCCATTGAGATTTGGAAAGAATCCAACCGAAATTAGAAAACTTTCCTAATTTCAGTTTTGGGCGGCAACTGGGGGTCGATGAGGGGGTCGATGATCCCGTCGACCCCTAAATCCTAAAGTGTCTGACCCCCTCTATAAAATAGGGGGTTGACTTTCTGTCTTGGGGGATCCGACCCTCCCTTGCTGGGTATGCGACCCTCCCCTTAATTTAAGTGTTTTTGGGTTGATTTGATACCTGGGATCACGATCTCCTTCACGCCCTTGGTCCATTTGGCTCGACCATGATGGGTAACCTGATTCAAGGTGGTAAGAGCGGGTTAGTTTGATATGGGTCTTACAGTTCATGCATATTTACTTTATTGTTTATAACATGATGATGATGATGATGATAGGAATAGGCATGTGAATATACGTGTGTGGTTGGTGTACTTGATGCGAGCGAGTATCAGGGGAGGTGTGATGGGAACAACAATAAACGTTAACCTTTGGCGGGTCTCAGCACTTTAGCTCTATCTCTAACTCAAGTCTTGTGCATTAGCATCGTCGTATTTCCATTACATTAGCAGAACTATTACGTCGTAGTATCAGGGGAGGTGGTCTCGGTCCTTGTAGTCTCTTACTCTACCGGGGCGCCTTAGCTCTATCTCTGTGGATGTTCTGAGGGATGCTGGGGTGAGGCCTTAGATACACTGTTTGGTATTAGGATTGGTTAGTTGGGAGCCCAGTTTGCAAGCCCTCGCCAGCAGGGGCTTACGTGTTGGTATGGCACTGTACAACAATAAACGTTAACTTTTGTTGTACAATGTTATGGTAGGGTGGATGGGGACGACAATAAATGTTAACCTTTGGGCGGACTTCCACACCCTGTGTATAGAGGCGGGGTCAATAAACGTTAACCTTTGACCACCCAACCTTTCTATTACGCATTGCAAACTTTAAACCAGACCAAAGATATGAATTGATTGCATGCATATGTATCGTTGCATTGTTTTGTTTACTCACTGAGCCATGAAATGTGCTCACCCCCTCGACGTCGAATATTTTTAGTTGATGATGCAGGTACTACCGTTGAAGATTATGTCAACGCTCCAGTGTATGGTCACGTGGCGGCGATGGAAGTTGAAGATGAAGTGGATACACATGACTCCTCTTGCGAGTGCAACTCATGTGTATTCGATTAGATTTTTAGTTTTCTTTATTTATTAAAGACATGTATTTGATACTTATTTATGTCTTAGTTGATACAGAATAATTTGCTATTTTAATATTAATATCACAGTAGATTCTCAGTTCATTTTACTATAAGACTTACGCTATTGTGTATTTACTTTGATTATGAATGTGGATATATGAGGTTTAGATCAGCCGGATACCACCTGTACGAGATCCTGGTTGAACCGTTGGTTTGCTAGCGGTTCATCACATTATTCTGAAGTGTGCGGAATTGGGGTGTGACAGTATTCGTGTCGGCATGGGGCCGTGTCTACCCTCCTCGGCCCAATGTTTTCCACACTTGGTGAAATCTTTGGGCCGCATGGGTCATACTTCGGCACGGGGCCGGGATGGTACTCGTGTCGGCATGGGGCCGTGTCTACCCTCCTCAGCCCAATGTTTTCCACACTTGGTGAAATCTTTGGGCCGCATGGGTCATACTTCGGCACGGGGCTGGGATGGTACTCGTGTCGGCATGGGGCCGTGTCTACCCTCCTCGGCCCAATGTTTTCCACACTTGGTGAAATCTTTGGGCCGCATGGGTCATACTTTGGCACGCGGCCGGGACGGTATCCGTGTCAGTTTGGGGCCGTGTGTTATTGACCTTGTCTTGCTGTTGACCTTATGGCCGCTGGTGATGGAGAATGGAGTAGAAGTCGGAATTTGGAATTTCATTTAAATGAAAAGAGGGTTGTCGTGGCCTATTTACATGGGTGGGATAGTCACTGGTAGAATGGGCGAAGGTGCTCCGCGTTCCATGCTCGTGGTAAGGCTTTACCATCCATATCCCTGAGATGATAGGATCCTGTCTGCAGTGCTTGGGTGACGATACGACCCTTCCCAATTTGGAGCAAGCTTCCCTTAATTGTTTGGGTCGGAGGCAATGGTCCGTCTGAGGACGAGGTATCCAACTTTGAACGATCGCGGGCACACCTTTTTATTGTAGTGCTTGGCTACTTGCTGTTGGTTGGTCGTAATTCGGATCTGGGCTTGATCTCGCACTTCATCCACGAGGTCCAAATTTGCACGTAGCCCTGACTCATTGGAGGTTGGGTCATAGTTGGCGATCCGGTGGGATGTGATCCTGACCTCCAATGGGACCCCCGCGTCCGTTCCAAAGGCAAGCCGGAACGGTGATTCCCATGTGGCAGTTTTCGGAGTGGTGCGGTCCGCCCATAGTATGCGAGGCAGTTCGTCCAACCATCGACCTTTTGCCCCATCTAGTCTGGACTTTATTCCTTTCAATAAAATTTTATTGGTAGCCTCTGTCTGCCCGCTAGTGTGCGGGTGCTTCACGGCCCCGCGTCAGTGGTCAATGCGATGCTCTGCACAGAATGTTGCGAAGGCTTTGTTGTCAAATTGCTTACCATTATCCGTGATGAGCACCCTGGGGACTCCATATCGATACACCACCGACTTGATAAAAAATTCACGAATGGCGCTCTCTGGTATGCTGGATAATGCCTCGGCCTCGGCCCATTTAGTGAAATAATCCACCGCGACGACCACAAACTTGCGTTGATAGCGGGCCGGTGGGAACGGTCCCATGATATCCATGCCCCAAGTGGCGAAGGGAACGAGAGCTGCTTCGATGGATCGGAGTGGTGTGGCGGGGAGGTGAGACACCGGTGCGTACATTTGGCATTTGGAACACTTCTTGACGTAGTCAATGCAATCTTTTCGCATTTTTGGCCAATAATATCCCTGACGCAGTATTTTATGGGCTAGGACCCTTCCCCCCTGATGTGCACCGCATATACCCTCATGGACTTCCTTGATGGATTGGGTTGATTCGGAAGGTTGTAAACATCGTAACAGGGGAAACGTGAAGGCTCTCTTGTAGAGGATATCCTCCTCAATGACGTAGTGATTGACTTTGGATTGGATCCGCCTTGCCTCCTTATCCTCTGGTAATTGACCAGTTTTGAGAAAAGACAGGATTGGGTCGATCTAGGACGGCTCTGATGTGGCTGGCAGTATGGCCTTGGAGGTAGGATCCACCGATGAATGGGCCAGAACTTCGGTGTATACGGAATGATCCAAATCACTCAAGTCCGATGTGGCTAGCTTGGAGAGGGAATCGGCCAAGGTATTTTGGTCCCGGAGTACATGGCGTAACACGAAATATTCGAATGTTGATGCGGCCTCCTGTACCTTTTTCAAGTAGGCGAACATGCTGGCCTTTTTCGCCTCGTATTCGCCATTGACCTGACGCACCACCAGCTAGGAATCGCTGGATGCTTCTACCCTCTGAGCCATTACAGCCTTGGCCAGGCGAAGTCTAGCAATGAGCGCCTCATATTTGGCCGCATTGTTGGATACCTGAAACATGAAACGGAGGGCGCACCGAATTTCAAATCCGTCCAGACTGGTGAGGATGAAGCCTGCGCCATAGTGAGTTTTGTTGGAAGCGCCATCGACAAATAAGGTCCATGGCAGCGAAGGTTCTACCAAGGCCGAGGTGTCTGTGACTTGCTCCTCTTGAGGGGAGGATTCGATTAGGAAATCTGCCAACGCCTGAGCTTTGATAGCTGTGCGAGGCTTGTAGCTAAGGTTGAATTATCCTAGCTCGACTGCCCAATTGATTACCTGACCAGAGATATCAGGTTTGGACAATATTTTCTTGAGGGACTGGTCGGTCAGGACGGTAATGGAATGTGCCTGGAAGTAAGGTCGTAGCTTTCGTGCGGATGTCACCAGCACCAAGGCGACCTTCTCGATAAACTTATACCTGGTCTCGGCCTCCAATAAGATTTTACTCACATAATAAATGGGACGCTGGACGCCCTCCGCTTCCTTGATGAGCACCCCACTCACCGCTTTTGATGACAGCCAAATACAACTCCAAAGTATCCCCGGTTTCTAGCTTAACCAATAATGGGGGAGATGCCAAGTAGGTCTTCAGTGCCTCGAATGCCTGTTGACACTCGGTCGTCCACTGGAAGGTTTTGTTGCCCTTGAGGGTCTGAAAGAATTGTAGACATTTATCCGCCGATCGGGACATGAATCGACTGAGCGCGGCCACCCGCCCGGTGAGCTCCTGTACCTCCTTTATTCTGGTAGGTGTGGGCATGTCAAGAATGGCCATGATTTTTGCGGGGTTTGCCTCGATGCCACGACTGGAGACCATGAATCCAAGGAATTTCCCAAAAGTGACTCCGAATGCGCATTTAGCTGGATTGAGGCGCATCCTGTGCCGGCGCAATATTCCGTATGCCGCTTCTAAGTCCCGTACATGGTTGCTCCTGACCAAGCTCTTCACCAGCATGTCATCCACATAGACCTCCATATTCTGGCCTATCTGTTCGGCGAAGATCTTGTTAACCAACCTCTGGTAGGTTGCCCCGGCATTTTTAAGACCGAAGGGCATTACATCATAACAGAAAAGGCCGCGGTTGGTCACGAAGGCTGTCTTCTCTGAATCAGCTGCGTGCATTCGGATCTGGTTGTAGCCTGAGTAGGCGTCCATAAAGCTCAATTGCGCATGGCCGGTAGTAGCATCAATGAGTTGATCAATCCTGGGGAGAGGGAAACTGTCCTTGGGGCAGGCCTTGTTGAGGTCAGTAAAGTTGATACAAATTCTCCATTTATCCCCAGCTTTCGGGACCATGACGACGTTGGCGAGCCACTCTGGATAGTGAATTTCTCGGATAAATTTAGCATCTAGCAATTTTCCCACTTCCTCATCAATGACTCGCTGACGGGAGGCGGCGAATGACCGCTTCTTCTGTCTTATTGGTCGACGCTGGGGATCTACATTAAGGCAATGCTGCGCTACGTCCCTTGGGATACCTGGCATATCGGCTGCCGACCAGGCGAAGATATTGGCATTGGTCCTTAGGAAGTTTACAAGCTCCGTCCTCTGCGGCTCTCCAAGGGATGATCCTATCTGGATCGTCCTATCTGGATTCTCCTCTGTTAGCGGGATTTGGACTAGGTCTTCTGCGGGTGCGCCTCTTTGCTATTTCGGATCGTCTCGCAGATCCTCAATTTGTACTTGTGTGGCCTGGGTCGGCTTCTTGAGGTCGGTAAACTCGACCGAGTAATCTTTACGGGACACCAGCTGATCTGTCCTTCGCGGAACCGACTTTTTAAAATCTGTTAGCTCGATCGAGTAACATTTTCGGGACACTAGTTGATCTGTCCTGCACTCCCCTGCTCCTCTAGGGGTAGGGAACTTGATGACCAAATGATAAGGAGACGGAACTGACCTAAGAGCAATCATCTCGGGCCTCCCCAGTAATGCATTATAAGAAGATGGGACATCGACCACCAGGAAATTCATGGTTATCCTCGACTCCCGCATGTAAGTACCCGCCCTGACGGGCAACCGAATTGATCCTTTTACACTGACTAGGTCACCCGAAAAATTGACCAGAGGGTAATCCACGGGTAGCAACCGCTCCAACGGGATCTCCATCCACTGGAAGGCTTGCCAGTAAATGATATCGGCGGAGCCGCCTATGTCCACCATGATTTTGTGAACATCACTGTCTTCTATCCGCATAGTGATAACTATGGCATCCTTGTGAGGCAGCTCTAATCCGCACAGGTCTTCGTCGCTGAAGGTCAAGAAGTCCCCTGTACGGGCTCTCTTTCCTGGTCATTCAGTCGATTAACGCTTCTTGCGTATGCCTTTCTGGCCTTGGCCGATGTGTTTCTTACCGCTGGACCACCGATGATATTCATGGCCTTCCGCCCTCGTGTGGAAGGGGCTCGAATTTCATTATCTTCTGAATCTTCTAAGGCCGAGGTGATCGCTTCGGCCACTCGGGGTTGGCGGATTTTGATAGTATCACCCGCGATCGAGCTGGCCGTCTCGGCCAATACAGGTCGGCTGCTCGGCGGACTCTCGCCGCGCCTTGATTCGATTATTACTGGTCTAGGAATGTCACGGCTAACCGTTGAACTATATCGAGGCGTCACGCGCCTGACCATGTACACGTGCTCGTAAGGAATGTCCTCCTCTGAAGACGGATCGATGACGTGCAATGGAGGCGGCGGTCGCGTTTGGTCCAGGCGTTGTCTTGCCAAATTAGGGTCAGTCCTCAGCTTTGTCCTCCCTCGGGTTTCCAATGAATTCAGTACTCTGCCTCGTTCATGTATCTGCTGGGGGGTGCGAGCGAGTTGGCAGAGGATGACACCGATGTCTCGATGTGCCAGGGTAGGTCATCTCTCTCTTCTCTCCACATGTTGAGTGGGCTCTTGATCGAGGTGCCTTTCTTGGTATCGGGGCTCAGCTGCCCTATCTCTTCTTCTGTCCTCCCTAGGAGGATCTCTGCGAACTTCTCTTCTTTCACCCCTCCTGGGTTCTCTTTCCTCTTGCCTTCTCGGCTCTCTCTCTGGAGTCTTCGCCCGAGGTGGGGGAGGTTGTCTTCTTCGATCCTCGACTGCAGCAGCCGAAACTCTCGGAGCATTATGGTCCACGTACTACCTATAATATCCTCGTTGGATGAGGTCTTCTATTTCAACTTGCAGGTTTCGGCATTCATCGGTAGTGTGGCCGAAGTCCCTGTGATACTGGCAGTACTTGTTCGGATTTCTCCTTTTTTCTTCGATTACGATTTTCTAGGGCTTCTGTAGATACCCGTCATTAGCAATGAGAGTGTACACGTCCCCGAGGGATCGGTTGAGTGGGGTGTAATCACTCAATTTCTTCTGAAGTAACCCTCTAGCCCACGCTTCTTCTCTCCTCGACCTCTTGTTCTCCCCTGGCCGTGTGAGGTCTTGCCTCTCCTCCATTCGTTTGTGGGGAGTATCAACTAAGCCTTTGCTTGCTTCATAGATTTTGTTGGCAGTGGCGAACTTCTCGCATCGTGCCAAGAGCTCATGCAAGTTTGCCGGTTCCTTTTTGGCTATAGAAAATTTGAGCTTTGGGTCGGTGACCGCTGCTCTCAATGTGGCAAAGTGAACTACCTCATCGATGTCCTTGACTTGTAGTACTTCAAGGTTGAATCTGGCCAAGAAAGCCCTCAGGGTCTCACCGGACCTCTGTCTCATATTCATCAGGTGTGCGCTGGTCTTCCGCTGCACCCTGCTTCCTTGGAAGTGCATCCTGAATAGTCTGCCCATGATCTTAAAAGAGTCAATAGACTGTGGTGGTAGGTTGTTGAACCACATCCGAGCCGCGCCCTTTAGTGTAAGGGGAAAGGCTCTGCACATAATGGCGTTGGGGTTCGCATGGAGGACCATCGCACCCACGAAATTGTTCAGGTGGTCGACAGGATCTGTAGATCCATCATAAGAATCCACCGGCGGCATGGTAAACCGCTTGGGTAGGGGTACCCTCATGATAATGTCCGTGAGAGGGTTATCTGTTGAATAATCCCTATCTTCGTCATGGGTGACTCCGACCTTCGCCATGGTCTCGACCTTTTGGTGCAATGCCGCCAGTTGGTCCGCTAATGTCGCTGCTACCTCTGGGCCCATGGGAGCATTTGGTTTGTCTGCGCCCATGACAACCTCTGGTAGCGTTATGCGCCGTGGGACCAAAAGCTCATCCATTGCGTCTTCATCCAGTCAAGGTGCTGCCCCAGGCTGTGGGCCGAGCCTTTCTCGGGCGGGGATTCTTCCGCTCTATGAAGTTGATCCTGTACCACTCAACTCCGGGACGGGGCGAGCGCTGGTTCCTGGTCTCGCGGGTCGAGCTCCGTCTAGCCCCAGGTGGTGACGGGGCTCTCGGGGGAGGTCCGTCTCCCTATGCGGGTCCGCTTACGGGACAACTCCGACAGGGGGACGAGAAGTGGCTTCTGCGGCTGGGGACTGTAGCCCTTGTACAAACCGGGTTAGCACTGCAAGCTGCTGTGCCACAGTCTCAAACTGTTCGTATGTGACAAAGGATTCGTGCGCGGGGACTGGGTCAGCCGCGCATTTTCCTCGGTCCCTGCTAGACCGCATTTTAGACCTGTCTCCTTCCTCGGGATTTACCCGTTGATCGATCACGGGGGGGTTGGGACTAATCATCTGGCTTCGAGTTCTTCTTGGACTCATGACTAAGGATTCCTCTCTGGCTTTATCTTACGATGTCGAATCTGACCGGCCCCACGGTGGGTGCCAAACTGTTTCGGCCCAGATCCGTCCTGTGGGTCCTCCAAGCTGACTAGACCTGCAAGGCAAGGAAAGGCAAAGAAGGGGGGAGGCGGGCTGGATGCCCCGGGTCCACTCTGATGCCAAAATTAGGGTTCTGTGAACAATCAGTGGGCTCGGTGTCGAGCCCACGAAGATATTATAGAAAAGTGTGGGGTGAGGTGAGATTTTCCGTCCCAAGTGTCAGAGCGTGAATCTCTAGGAGTAAATGAGCAGTAAATGTTGTGTGTACCTGAAAACCTCGGGATTAGCCCTATTTATAGTGAATAGTGCGTAATTCCAAAATATCGATTTTACCCTTTGCTCTTGTGTTTTGAGGAGCCTTCTTATGTCGAATAGGGGATCTCCACGTGGCTCTGAGGTTGAGTCCTATGTGTCAAGGTCGTATTGCCAGCGTGGCGTAATTCCCTAACAGATATCAAGGTTGATATAAGTAGACTTGGTTGGTTGTATGCAGATCAAGAAATTCACTTCCAAGATATTATTCTTCTGTTCCCAGCCTTCCCCAGAAGGCGGAGAGACATCAATTGTGCCTAGCTACATCGTTGTTGAAAAGATGGAACAAAAAAAATACCAGAATTCATGGCCAAGTTATCTGAATTAGGTTTTGTTTTCCGGCTTAATACTCCAAAAGAACACGATCCTGGTACAGTGCTTAGCAAAAATGGAAATGGCTTCTCAAGACTGAAGATGAATTTGAAGCTAAAAAGCGGTAAAGATGAATATCTTCACCTCAGGTTTTGACTGGGTCATTTAATGATTCTATCCCTTGGTCAAACTGATCTTAAACCCTAAACCATAAATCCATATGATCTCAAAGATTGATTTTTTTTTCCTATTGTAGGGCTATGGAAATGCTTTCTTATAGTTTAATCAAGTTCAACAAGGATGGGAGGGCAAAAATTGTTTATGGACCCATGAGTCCAATTAAGGAGTTTGGAGGAAGAAAAGTTTGGTTCTATACCATCTTAGGATACTCTAGTAAGGGAAAAGTGAGGGATATCAGCTTTGGGGAAGGAAGTGATTTTCCAACAGAAGCCTTTGATATTTATAAACAAGTCTTGAAGGAGAATTGTGTTGATCTGAAGTGACAAAAGGGAGACCTATTGGTTGATAATCTGACTGTTAAGCATGCTACGTGTCTTGGGAAGCTGCCACATGGCATATTGGTGTCTCTTTGCAAATAAAATAAGTCAACCTTGATGTAGACCATAATATTTTCCTTTCTTTTTTGCAATAAGGTGCATGTAAGCCTTGATCATGGAAGATAGAAGTTTTATCTTATTTAAATCTTCTTTGCTTTTCTTTATGATGTGCTTGCATCTTGGTAATTGAAACTCATAGGAACTGGTGTAGTTTTATATATGTTGAATCTCAAAACAGTATAGGCGATTGCAGATGATTTTTAACCAAATGAAATGATGATTAATAGGGAAATAATTTAAAATTTTATGCAGAATTAAACCATGATCAAGCTTCATGTAAAATTAGGGTTTCAAACCATATAATAGAAGGGATAAAGTTGCTTCTTACACCACAAATGTAGTGTATCCTAAGGAAGAAGATGATCTTTTTCTACTTTGGTCTGCAACTAGGGTTTTTACAAAACCCTATGGACATACAACTGGAGAGAGAGAAAGAGAGAGAGACTACTAAACTGTGAGAGTGTGGGCTTTTCTCTCTCATGTCTATCTTCCTTTTATTGCATGAAAGTTGCTCTAAAATCTCTGTGTATTAACATGGCAAGACTTAGGATCACCTTAGATGATCTTCTCTACTTGCCTTAAATCAAATCTCCTAGATTGCATTATTTACCATTAAGTACAACATGTGGGAAATATAATCATTATGTGTCCGGTGTAGTAAGATGTGACAATCAAGTCCCTTCACTTAGCAATTCAACTGAATATATTAGTTTACTGTTACTACCCTATTCCGTTGGAAAGACATACAAAGAATCCTAACCATTGATTGGGCATCAAAAAGGTTTCTAAAATCTTTTGAAAAATAACTATTAGTCTTTAACATAATTTTGAAAACCTTTACAAATAATGTCATTGAACCCAGTATTTCATTTAATCATGTTCAAACAATATCTTTCTCGATATTCACTATGTACCGGAAGTGGATTCCTTATTGAGCATCTTTTTCGTTTACAACCATTCGGCCTTGGCGAAGGATGGAACCTAGCTCTTCTCTACATCAGGCTGTTTGTCAAACCAGATTAAGATCAAATAGAGTAAAGGGCGACTTCTTGAACCTCAACCGAGCTGAATCATGGGAAATTCAGATTAACCTCTAAAATAAAGTAATTCCAGCCTAGAGGAAACACAACAAGAGCCAATTGTGTACCAATGGAATGATCCTATAGCTGAGTTATGAAAATTTTAAAAAAGAAAAAAGGGCAAATTTTTATTCAGTTTCTTGTCATGTATCTTCCATGCCAAAAAAAACTCCTGTATTTAGCTATCAAATTTGATATTCACATTAATTTAAAATTTATGGAAAAAAATAAGCCCTCAATGTAAAAATAAACTATGAAAAACAATAAAAAGAATTGTTTCCATGAGAATACCATTTATCTATATCAAACAGCAAATATAGTATAATTACATGTAAGTTGGACCCAACAACTTATGAAAACAACAAACAGGGAACAATGCAATTGGCTGATCATGACCATTCCCACCACACCCACCCTCCTCCCAAAAAAAAAAAAATAAATAAATAAAAGAAGGGCATCCTTCAACCCTACGTTTACCATTAACAAATTCTACATGGTAAATAAAAATATGGATGCAACTTTTGGAACAAAATTCTGTACAGGTATAAAAATATCATGTAATGTATAAAGACATTTTCAGTTAAAGATGCAGTTAGTTTGTGTATAAACATGGCACCTTCTCTCTTAAAAATTCTTTCTTCTTCTTCTTTTCTTATTTTTATTTTTATTTTTATATAAGTTTTTGGCCACTGAAGCACACTTGCATGTGAAGCAAAAAGATCAATTCCTCTGCGGCACCTTCTCATCTCCAATAATCCACCTAGTCAACCTGCTTGGATCTTCAGCTA
Organism: Protea cynaroides; assembly: GCA_028583415.1. Taxonomy (NCBI): domain Eukaryota; kingdom Viridiplantae; phylum Streptophyta; class Magnoliopsida; order Proteales; family Proteaceae; genus Protea; species Protea cynaroides. The sequence continues at coordinate 27,542,027 of CM053271.1, forward strand.
AGAATTTACATGTGGTTGGCACAATCCCAAGGTCAGCGCCGATCTGATCATACTCTTTAAGAGCGGCTTCCATCTCTGCTTCAACTACTGCATCATCTGCAATGGCCACACTGCCCATACTAAGAAGATCTGAGTAGTGATTCTCTTTCTCAGGATCATATTCAAAAAGTTCCAGTGCTGGGCCCTGGTAGTTTCAGACATAAGTAAGCCATATGCTTATTCATCCATGTATGAAGGCACATCTCCATAGGGACTATTTAAGATGTCAAAAAAGTCCAACATAACATTGGCAAATAAAAAAAGTGTTGAGTTGTGTCTTGTATTCTATGGGATCAACATCGTTATTGGGTTGTATTTGTATTTGGTTTTGAGTCAATTACATATATAAGGGTTAATTAGTAATTGTGGGAGATTAGGGTTTCTAGGGATCCTATATACTGTCTTTATAGGAAAACCCTAAGTAAGGTCTGAGCAAAGAAGAACATTTTGTTAGGTAGAGAGAAGTGTAGATCTTTCTGATGAATAAAAAAATTCTCTGATTCTTTGTGGGGCAGGTAGGCATTCAGGATTGGGTGTTGAATCACGGTAAATCCTGTGTTGTGTGTGTTTGCTTGATCTTTGTTCTTTTGCTCTGGTTTGTGCTTTCATCCATAACAAGTGGTATTAGAATAAGGTTCGGCAGATTAGTTACAGATCTGAAAAGAGGGATGTGCACAAGGTTTCATAGAGGAGGAGGAAGTTTTTTTCTCTCAAGGATTGGAATAGAAAGAATTCGGGAAGAATGATTTGAGAGGAAAAAAAAAATAAAGTAAAAGAAGATATGTACAGTACGAACCTTACTTTTTTTTTTTGGTTTTATACAGGGTGATAGTTACACATTCGGTTTGACTTGACAGGTGAATCATCATTACAAGTAAAGTGTTTTTTCTTTGTTTTATTGAGGATATCATTACATTGTTTGTGCAAAGAACAAATAATATAAAAAAAAAAAAAACTGGTTTTTCCTCAAACTGGTTTGAAGTTTGTGAGTTTTTTTTCATTGAAACCGAGGAAAAACGTATGGGTTTCAGTGGTTTTTTCTCTTTTGGTGAAATCAAAAAAAGAAGAAAAAAAACAAAAGGTTTTTTGAAAAAAAAAAAAGGTAAGTACATTGTACGGTATCGTATTGTACATTGTATCGATCACAAAAAACAAAAAAAAAGAAGAAAGGAATAGATGTAGAGATTGTTGTTCCAAGGGTTCTTGGATGCTATGGATTCATTGAAAGGCACAGATTAGACGGATTCGGTGTTGTTGTGTCAATCGGGTAGTCTTGTGCAAGATCAACGATGATTAAACTCTTTGAAGTTGATGGCAGGCACAGAAGGTAAAAAACGGGTTAATCGAATGGTGGCCAAGGGTTCAAACTTTCCCATAGAATCCTTCAATGGCCATAATGATTTCACCTTGTGGCAACAACGGATGAAAAATATTCTTATGCTAGAGGGGACTGTTAAAGCTCTTAAGAAGAAATCTGACAAGCCGAGAAATATAACGGATGATGAGTGTCTAGAGTTGAGGGATCTAGCAAATAACATGATCCAATTGTTTCTAGCGGATAACACTCTTCGTGAGGTCATTGGTTTGGAGGATCCAGAAGAAGTTTGGATGAAGTTAAAGAGCAGGTACAAGTGAAAATCATTGACAAGTCGGTTGTTTTTGAAGAAATAGTTATAAGGCCTTCGTTTGTCAGATGGAACGAAATTTGAGGTGTACATTGATGAGTTCAACAAAATCCTGAAAGAGTTATTTGCTCTTGATATGAAGATCGAAGAGGAGGACAAGGCACTTCTCTTGTTGGCCTCATTACTTCATTCATTTGATCACATTGTGACTACACTCTTATTTGGTAAGGATACTCTCAAATTTGATAACACTATTGCTGCTTTGCTGATGAATGAGACACGGTGGAAAAATAGTGGTGAAGGGACGTCAGAGGAGGGTAATTCCTTGGTCACAGTTAGTGGTCAGGGCAGAGGAAGATCGAATGTGAGACATGAAAATGGCAAGAATAGGGGTCGCTCCATGTCACAAGATCACAGAATAATTTGTTATTATTGTGAGGAGGAAGGTCATATGAAGAGGAATTGTCCAAAGCATAAGGAGGATAGAAAAGAAAAAGAATACAAGGAGAGTGGAGAAAAATCATCTACTGCTGCTTTCATGAAAAAGAATGATGGAATAGTGGAGTGACGGAGATGTCAATCTTACTACTTTATTAGTTACGGATACTTCAGATAGGATTTTAGATTCGGGTTGTTCATTTCATATGTGTTCAGCTAGGGAGCAGTTTGCTACACATCATGCAAGTGATAAGGGTACGGTCAGAATGACAAATGATGCTAAAAACAAAGTTGTCGGGAATGGGACTATACGGATCCGCATGTTTCATGGGATTGTGCAAACTGTAACTTGGGTTAGACAAGTGCCGGAACTAAGGAAGAATCTGATTTCATTGGGAACACTAGATTCAAGAGGCTACAGGTGCTCATCTGAAGGTGGAGTTCTCAAGGTCTCCAAAAGGGCCATGGTTGTGATGCAAGGACAGATGGTTGGGAGTCTATACAAACTTGCAGGGAGAGTTGAAACAAATGGTGCTTCTGTTGGAACTCAGGCAAGGGGTAAAGATGTAAGACAGAGATTGCAGGAAGTTCAAGTTGTGAACAAGTGCAAATTTGGGAAGAAGTGAGTTTCTTTCGTTTTGGATTTTGTGAGTGGAAGTGATTTTTCCGGTGATGCTACCTCAGTGGGAGAGGTGGAAACCCATCACATCGTATGGTGGTGAGCTGTGCAGGACACCGGGAAGGGGTGGGCTATACCGGTTTGGGTTTAGTAGTTTGACAGAGAAAATAAACAAGTTTACAGAATTGACATCAATGGATTCTTCTTCAAGGAATTTTGTAGAATTCAAGCTAGGTGGAGATTTGTAAGGTTGTGTCTTATATTCTGTGGGGTCCACATAGTTATTGGGTTGTATTTGTATTTGGGTTTGGGTCAATTACATGTACAAAGGTTAATTAGTAATTGTGTGGGATTAGGATTTCTAGGGATCATATATATTATCTCTATGGAAAAACCGTAGGTAAGGTCTGAGCAAAAGAGAACACTTTGTTAGGTGGAGAAAGGTGTAGAGCCTTCTTCTTAATAAAGAAATTCTTTGATTCTCTGTAGTGGAGGTAGGCATTTCGGATTGGGTGTTGAACCAGAATAAATCTAGTGTTGTGTATGTTTGCTTGATTTTCGTTCTTTCTCTCTAGTTTGCACTTTCATCCCTAACAAAAAGATGGGACTAAAATGAAATAGAGAATAAAAAAATGGTTTATAAGAAAGGATAAAGAAAAGAAAAAAGAAAACACCTAAAAAAAATGCCAATATGTGCTCCGAAAAGAGTGTATACAAAGAGCATTATACAGTAAGTCATTAACAAATCATGAAACTAATGAGACTAGTGGATGCAGATAAGATGAATTAGGCTTATTTTAGTGGAAATAAATCTTGAGTTAGGTTATATATATGTTGGGCCTCTAGTCATTGAATTTTCATTGTAATGAACTACTTTAATGGGCCTAAATTATGGGTAGAAGGTAAGAATACTGGATTTATTTATTAATTAAGTTGTAGGGTCTAATTAGAGTCATGTTCCTTTATTTATAATTGTTATCAAAGCTCTATTTGTTTTAACGTAAAATTTTGTGGTAAAATTTTATTTGTAACATTTTATATGTAAAAAAATAAAATAATTTCAATGTTTGTTTCCAATAGGTTAAAAAAAAAGAAAAAAAAAGACGGAGTTCCTTTCCCATCCCCCTTATAGATTACTATATTTTACCCCTTGGAAACAAACATTTAAAAATAAAAATTACATATAAAATGTTACTCGTAAAATTTTATGTCAACACAAACAGAGCCCAAGTATTAGTAGTAGGCTGGATTAGGGTCTCTATGAGTCCAGCTTTGTATTAACTGTTTTCCTTAATTTTAAGCCAAGTTTTAGTAGCAATAGACTACCTCCAAGATAAGCTATTGGCTGGAGGAGTTACAAGACTAGTTTGATTCTTGTTTTGGGTCTTTTATATAAGTTTGTGGTTTACAGCCCTAGACACAACTTTGATTAATGAAGAAGCTTTGCTTTGTCAGTCTCTGGATTTCGGACCTTTGCTTGGGTGAAGTTCTTAAGTTGCTCGGTGGATTCAAAGTATTGCATCTGGGGAAACTCTTGCTGTGCATTCATTAAGAAATGGACAGGTGGATTCTTGATCCAATATCACTGCACTTCAATTCAATATCAACTAAATGGCTTGGTCTAGCAGTTTATACCCAGTTTGTCGCAGCAGGGCCTGAGGCTTGGTCTTGGGTTCAAGTCCTCCCTCCTGCATATAGGGTGCCCGTGGTATAAATGTATATTTATATACCCCTCGGTCCCAACAGGGAACCCAATCCCCCTTCTGGGACACCACTATGGAGAGCTCCCCTGGCACACAACCCCCCACCCCCCAAAAAAAAAAAAAAAAAAAAAAAAAAAAAAAAAGGTTACATTTACTTATATTTCTTTTCAGTATCCATCTTTGGCCCCACCGGGCACCAAATCCCCCTCTGGGCCACCACTGTAGGAACCTCCCTCGGCACCCCAAAAAAAAGAAACAGGTTAGTATTTACTTATTCTGTTATTTCTTTTCAGTTTCTAATTCCAGATCTGAGTTTTGTTCCAAGTTTCTGTGCATGCCATAATTCTGGAAATTTCAATTTCTTTCTTAATACTTCTGATATTTCTATTATTTTGACTTCAGATCTCACAGTTAGATTCTGTTCTAAGCCTATTCATGGTTTTAAAATCTGGTTCTGACTTAGATCATTAGAATCCTGTTACGGCTGGGATTTCGGGAGTTTTCAGATCTGTTTTCCTGATAATCTGATATCCAGCTACTATTTCTGATCTCGGTTTCTTACCATAGTTCAGATGACTGTTCTGATCAATCCCTATTCTGAAATAGATTCTCAGTTCTAAAGATTCGTGATCTGATTAGGATTCTTCTATAATTCTGAATCTGACCATAGGATTGGTACCAGATTCTGATATTGTATTTTCTTAACAGAATAGTATATTCTATTAAATTCTGGGATGCAACTGATAACCAGGTTTCAGTTTACTGTTATTGTCGTATTTCATCAATGCGATTCTAGTTTGTTCTGAATTTCTGAACCTATTCCTTAGGATACCAGAGAACAAAAGAATCCATCATTTTATAGGACCAAACCAATGGTGCATCAATATTTTACCTGACACAACTCAGAGTAGTGCTTGTATATATCACTGCTTTCATCTTGATCGCATAGCAGTGTGCCACCAGATGCTTCATTTAGGTAACTGGCAATCAAACCACACAATAAATCTATTGTCTTAGCACCAGATGAATGAATAATAAACAATATATAATTCCTGTCAAAATCCCAGGAATTAAGAAGAGTTCCAAAATATAAGAATCATCTAGATTCCCTACTACGAAGTTTGAACAACTTGCTTTTAATAATCCTGCGATTCAAAATGTCAAGCTTACGTTAAATCACTACCACAAAATTGCAGATGATCAGGAATTGGTACCTCAAAAATCATCAAGATTTTTGTGTACAACAAACAAAGATAATACACAATTACAAGATCAAAGTCACAGTGAACGACAATATTTGTGTGTTCCACAAACAAAGATAATACACGACTATTCGATCAAGGTCACGGTGAAGGACAATGACAGAAGTGACCTACGACATGTAGAGTACAACAACCAAAAAAAAAAGAAAAATTGGAGGGTAAGTAAGAACAATAAAATTAAGGTATCCAAAGTCTATGGCTACTGAAGCCATGGATGGTCCCACGGCAATCAGATTTTCTTTTAAACATTTATAAAAAAAATAAAATAATGAAAACACATTTTTCCAAAGATTAAGCATATATAGAAGAAAGAAATAACAACTAATCCATCAGTGAATTAAAAATAAAATTGATTTAAAAACACAATTCTAAGGAGAATAACGAGAACATCCTCAATTATAGAGAAGTAAAGCAGTTATAAGAAGAAAACTAAAATCTTCTTCTTCGTTGGCAAATAGAAAGTGAGTCAGAGAAAAACATAATAAGTTCAGCAGTAACCCTAAGAAACCTTATTTGCCTCTGTTACATTAAGGTTACCTTTCGTACCCAACTTAACAGCTCAAGAAAACAAGGTGCCATCACAACTACTAGGGTTCAGCTGCCTGAATTCTGACCTTAAATTCCACTCCATATATAGACATTCTCTATTACATTACATCCAAATCTTATGACACATCTTGATACCACAACATTTGTACATTCTGGCCTTTCCGTTATCCTTTGAAGCCTTCAACTAAATTGAACCATCATAGTTAACCTTCCATCATTCTCTCATCTATTGGTGCTACAAGCTTAAGTGCCGAAAAAACAGTGCAAGAGCAAGAGCAGGTACAGGACTAAAAGCATGAGCCAATTAAATATAATCTAGACCAAAGTGCAAGAAAAAGAATGAGTGCAGCAGCAACAGTGTTTAAAGTGGAAACATGAGATATAAGGACAAGTGCGGCCCCAATAATAACTAGGTTCCACTACGTAAATCCCTAGACCCCTGTGCAATGATAGGAGTTGGGCTACATGACCCCGAAAACAGAAATTTAGACCATTTAATAGAGAAGCCAATATCACAAGGACCAAGAATCGGGAAGAGGGGAGTACAAAGACCACAATATCATAATCAAGTGCTAGATTTGGAATGGCTAAAGTACAGGACGGAAAGACCTAGGGAACTTCTATACACCAACAAGATTTGGAGTGGCTAGTGTAAATTACCTTTTAAAGATATCTTCCTCAGAGATGTCACCAATCAAAGAAAGCCAATTTAGGTCACATAAACCAGTGGCACTCATCTCATCTGTAGAAACTGCACCTGAAATTTCTTGTCTGGCAACCTTTGGGCCAGAACCACTTTCTTCAAACTTTCTCTTGCCAAAGAGCCAATTAGGGCTTTTGAGTTGTATTTCACTGCATCAGAGGCATAAAAAATTTAAGAGCTTGCAGCATTGTCATGTTTCCAAAATATCACCATCTACCACAGCTTACCACAAACATAATCTGGCAGCATAAAGATTTATTTATTTTTTGGTAAAGAAGCAGCATAAAGATTTGTTAGCTAATAGTAAACTGTGCAGTTGAGTACCAACCATAGAAGGAGGTGAAAAATAAAGTAAAAAATTACTGTTTTCATTTACGAAGCAACCTAGTTTTAGCCCAAATAGGACTATATCTTTTCTAATAAACTTTATTTCTGATTTTCCTATCGAAGAACCACCCCCCCCCCCAAAAATAAATAAATAAATAAATAAAGAAGGTAGGCTTGGTGATTTTCCCTTATTTAAATACATAAAGGCTATTAGCCTCCATACGATTTCGATAAATGAAATATTGGATTCAGCCCTTCTGGTTCTGTGAGATTCAAAATTCTTCTGCTGCGGTAATTCAGTAGAAACCTGGTGGTGATTCCAGGAGGCCTTGGAGATAATTTGAAGGTAGGCTTGGTGATGATTCCAAGCTGGGGTTTGGTGGGATGCCAGCCCTGCAGATCAGTGTATCTGATCTTATTTTTTCTTCTATTTTCTCTTTTCTTTCTTCAATCGCATATCAGGTTAGACCCCTAATTCCATATCTGCGATTTGACTATTTCCAGTTTCAGGTTTTGCTTTAGTTTGACCTCTATTTAATGATTTGAATACTGAAATTCTGCTAAACTTCCCCATTGAATTGTCTAATTATTTGCAGAATCAGATGCCACCTTGCTCTCAGTCTTCCAATTGAGTTTCATAACCCTGTTTCAAGTCTGATTCTTCAAAATCTTAATTTTCTGAATCTGAAATTTTTTGTAACTGGTTCCATTTGCTGAGTTAATTATGATACTGATTCAAATTTTTCTTTCTGTTTGAACCATTCAAACCCTTAGTAATGATTTCTGTTTCAGCGTGGGTTGAGTTTCCTAAATCCAATAGGATTCTTCAATATCTTGTGATCTGACCATTGGATTTCGGTCAGAATTCTCTGGCATATTCTGCCCCAGTATGGCAACAACCGATCAGAGTTTCTGCATAATCCGAATTGTTTCAATTGAACTATCTGGTTTTCTCTCAAATCTGGTCTGTCCCTATATCTGCAACCTGTCACAAGCTAATCTCCCACTGGATACTCCTAGTTAGGGGTTACACTGCATTAGGCTCTAGTAACAGGACTTGAACATAAAACGACTTCACCCAATATCAGCAAGTAATTTCTATTTTGTGTTAGTCTTCGAGGGACTTTTATTATTTCATAGATTGAATTAGTTATAAGAGGCTTGATCAGGAAGGTTAGTCTTGACAAATATGTATTGTTCAATCAAATTCATCCAAACTTGTCACCCCACTTAACCTTAGCACCTAAACCCCAAACTATAACCCCAGCAAGAAAAGAGTTGTTTTCAATTTTAGTGATTTTCTAATTATTAATTTTCCCATCAATATCTCAATTCGACTGTGCCACATATTGACATGCTCCAACTACATAGTTCCTAAGAAGGCCAATTCAAAGCTCCAAACCTGACACTGGTTCACAATTACATTTACTCTTTAAACTGTAGTTTTATGGCCTGTTTTTGCCACAAAAATTCGCTCTTCATCCTATCAAATCTTCTCCTTTCAGCCTAAAAATTCACCCACATTTAGTGTTTGCATTAATCCATTCTTCTAAATCTTGAATTCTCAAAACCCTAGATGTTTCTTACTTTAAACCTCAGTTACCTGGGCTGTTTGTTTCATCCATTTAATGTTATTACAAAATTACAGTAAGACCATTTAAGCTAGTGTAAGTTAAAACGGAATTTCAAAATTAATAGCAACTCACACCCTACACAGTTTTCCACCATTAAAAAATTCAGATCTGTCTTAAACAACCACATGCCCATTATTTAGGGGCCTACAAACAACTATGGCCACAGAATTATGTAGGAAACCAGCAACTTCCATCAAAATAGGAAGTAATAACACCTGACAAATCTTTGATTCACATGACATAGAAATTCCAGGATAGAAATTGGGAAGAAAATTTTATTTCTGGTATTTAAATAAAAAAAAAAAGTTGTCTAACTAAGGAGCAGAGAGAAGATTTATTTATTGGACAGGAATAAAAAAAAAGGTGAGGAATTCAATTTAATTGCTTAAAATGAATAAAAAAATTACGCTGCATCAGGTGCCATTCCAGAATTTCCTGTACCACCACCTGCTTTTTTATCTGAATCACTGAACCTTACGTTCTTTATTGAACTGCATGTTCTCTCTATTAGTTTATCAAAAGATGTCAATTTCACACGAAAGAAGTCCTCTCTGCAAGCAAAAATTGGGGCGAGAGCCTTTCCCATTCCAAACACAGGTTTAGCATCAACAGGTGAACTGCAAAAGAGAAAAGAAATGAACCTCTTCGTATTAATTTTCTTCCAAGGATTAGCAAGACCACAACAGCACTATCATATGAGTAATAGTGGCAGCAATACATGTACAAAAATCACAGAAGATATCCACAGAAAGTATACCTTTGTCCAGCAACAGGCTCATCTCCAACTCCAGAAACACGAAGATAGTAATCAGAATCCAGTTCCCAGAGAGCAGGTTTTCCTTCCTGGGGTTGAAAATAACCTAAAAATCTGGTAAAACCAGCAAATAACTTAAGAACCATGACAGTTAGATGTGTGATGTTTAAAGCAAAGATCAATCCTCACAAAAAGGCTCAATGCCAATAGGATTGAAGCATGTCGTGGTTATTAAGGATAAAAACTCAGAACTACAACAAGAAGCAATGCAATAGGGACTGGAAGCGATATGTTTTACATATAACTTTTGAGTTTGACAGTCAGATAAAAATTATCTGTGTTCAATGTGTCGCAAAAGACGCAAGCAGCAAAGTAAAATATAAGAAAGGAAGAATTACAAATTTATTGCGTCCTGCTTTTCACCATCAGTGTAAGCATTACTGTAGTATCGCTCGATGGACTTCAGAGACTCCCTGAAATCAGTGGTTGCTTTCCACCTTCCTTGCCTCTCAGGGAAAACCTAAGAAACAGGATATAGAAATGGCTACATTACAGACCAATAAAATAGAAGAGTACCTACATAATAACATATGTACATGTACCAATACATTGAAAGGAACTTAGAAAATAAATTGGTAAACATAAAAAATAAGTGCAAAGTTTGGAAGAAATTGTACTTTGTTGAGAGCTGCAGAACCACCATACTGTTGTGCAAGAGCATCACCCATACTCAGATACATATCCCTGAGAACTGCAGCAATGCTACTGTCAGGATCTACTTTGGGCATATTGGTCAAACCCATGGCATGTAGCTGACGGCCTAAAGCTGCCAAACCATAGGCACACTGGGCAACATTTGTACGATCCAAGCAATCAATGCAGTTAGTGCGCAGAACTCCACTTTGAAAACGTGGAGCTGTGCCAGCATGGTCATTTTTCCTGGACTGTTGATTATATTCAGAGTCTCTGTCTCGATTAATGAAAGAGGTCAGAGTTTCACTATTACTACTTTCCATCCTCCCAAGATCAGCTGAGTTCGCTCCGAGAAATCCAAGAGAAGTATCCCTATTTAGATGAAAACAACATTTGAAACTACTCTATACAGCATTTACCAGGTTGCAAAATCAATAATAATAATAAGAGAAAACTAAATGTAATTAGCATCAGTGGCAATGCAAAATTCTTTTTTTGTGAAAACTACTATGTTGCCAATACCTAGAATTCCCAGAATCAAATAACTCATGCAAATTCTTCTAGTTTCAATACACACTACTAAAATAACAAATTTCATGAGTGATTGACACATTTGAGTACATGCAGTTTAAATATCCCAAACTGATTTTAGCATAATGAAATCTATACATGGCACGTAACCCCAATCAAAGCTTTATTGTTTTCATCACTTTTTTAAATCCCCTTGGGACATATCTTCTTTTTTTCTTTTTTTTTTCTTTTTTGGGTAATTGGGACATATCTTTGTTGTTATCACATGCTAATCTTGAAATCTTGAGGTGTTCTTCCCTCACACGTACACACACACACTCAATCTCTACCATCATTCTGAACTATGGTTATTGAACTCAAGCTGCATCCCATCCTTGCCTAATCCATTATATTTTCCCAGACTCCTGAGATGGTCTTTTTACATGAGTTTCTTGAATGGTCTTAAATATAAAACAGAACAATTTAGGTCTTTAATTGCATCTAGCTGACATAAATTATTATTTGTTCTCTGGACCATCATGGTGCCAAAAATTTGGCAAGCAAACTCATAACCTGCTTCAGTAATTTATGGGTTTAGGATATAACAAGTCGTGGTTGTTAACTGCAGCAACAGATGATATGATAAGCTCAGTGAACTAGCAATCCAAAATTTTTCCCTGTTAAAATAACTTGGGAGTGCCACTAATATTATGAGAATTTGATGTATTACCCTTTTATATTCAAAGTATATAATGCATCTTCATGCAAGGACCAGATACCACCTGATTGTCCTACCTCTTGAGTTTCTTGATCCTAAGGGTCCAAATCATCTTAGGTCCACATTAGATAGCTACTGGCTATAAGTTTTTACTGCAAACTGAAAACGCAATGAATAACTCACTGAATATGTAATGACCTTGCCATGCTTGTTCTACTGATCTGGGTTGATCTTTTAACATTTACAGGCTTTCCACTGTAATAGAAACCAGTCAAATCAAGTGCTTCACTTGCCACAGCACCCAAAACTGCCAAAACATTGGCTGACTTACTTTAAAACCACAACAGAAAAAAAAAAATAAAAAATTAGGTCAAATAAATAAGTTCATCTATTGCTGGGAGTCCATGAAAAGAGAAAGCATGCACAATCATACCTCTTTGCAAACTTGTGGTAGTCCCAGTGTATAAATTTCAGATGATTCTCTTCTAAGAGAATCTGGTTTAGATAGCCAACCGCATTAGCAAACTCACGCCTAAGCATCATTTCTCGAGGCCTTTTCTCAACAGTCTGCATTGTTTAACCATAAAGTATGCTTGATGGGAATAAATGATGTGAATCAAGCTTTTAGTATATATTCTAACATTTAGGAAAAAAAAAAAGGTATAACCATGAGATTAAAGGAAAATTCTTCATCATTTGATGTTTATAAGTCACCGCTAATCTGTCACAGATTTAAAAACTTTGATGTTGTTGTGATGTTCATTAAACATATTTTTTATTTCAGGTCTGTGGTTTAGGAAGTTCATCAAGAAACTGCTTAAGTTGTTTCCCCTTTATCTACTCTCCCACAGCATAAACTTCATCTATGCCTCAAAATTGTCAATGTTCATTTTCCAAGTATCTCGTAAACTTCTTGTGAGGGTCACGACATTGCAGACCACCTCTAACAGTACCAATCTCCAATTCTTAATCTCAGTTAATTAAAAGAAAAAAAAGCCACCTTTTACAATTCAGACTCCATTAGAATTTATGAATGCCATTGCTGATCCACCATGATGGCTGTCCAAATAGAAACTACGATATTTTTTTAGTTAATTCACTCATATTTGGAAAATGAAATTACACCAAGTAGGAGTGCATTAGGTTTTTTTTTTTTTTTTTTTTTTTTTTTTTTTAATTTAGAATTTTGGAACATGCCAGTCCAACAATAACAATAGTGATAGTCTACAGACTACAGGTATGCATGTAAGTCAAACTCTAATTCAGTTTTTCATTATGAATTTGTTTATGGATTAGAAAATGGTTTCCACCCAATTGCGGTTTGATGGTTAAACCCTAGAAATGTTCATGTTGAATAGTCCCCTGTATCACTCACTTTCTTCAACTCTCAACATACACAACTAAAGATAAGTTTACTTCTTTTTTTCTATTACTAACTGTCTTGTATAGCTCACTGGACTCAGGGTGAAAGGTAGAAATTGTTTAATGGTCAATGCTATTTTACAGACTTAGGTTGAGAGAGTTCCACAACCTCTATTTGAGTTTAATCAACCTAAAAATTAAAATTCAGACATGGGCAGTCCAAACTTCGCTTGAGTTTGAGCAATTGAATCCAAGTCAAGAGCAGGAAGACATTCAAGTTAAAAGGTTATATTTTATCATCATTCTTTTTCAGAATTCAAGAAGGATCTATGATGATTCACATTGGCAGAGATTGCTAATAAAGTAATTCTAAAATGCAGTGAAATTCAATGTCAATATTTTTTTTTATTTTTTGCCTTTTAACCTAGAAACACAAGGTCAATATTTTTTTTTTCTTTTTAACCTTGAAGTTTAATTCCTGAGCATCCTCATTGCAATTGCATCTATATACCATCTATAGTAAATTCAAAGTTACTATTAATAGTATAATTTTGTAGAATTAACTTATTACCTACAGTAAAATGAAACATTCATATTACCAGTATGAGATTTTTGGTCAGTTTATGCTAGAGCCATATTGGAATTTATGTTTTAGGAGTTTAACTTTTAGAATTCCAGTAATATTGACTATTAAGTATAGATTTCTTTTCCCTTTCCAAGTTGGATCAGTACCGGCCATTAGGAGTCTTTATTATCAGCAAGTCAAAGTCCAATTAGCAGTCCTATGAGGGTATTTTCAATTTAAGAAGGAATTAAAACAATGCAGTTGAAGTATCCGTAATTATGCATGCAACTCAAACTTTTATTCAGTTTTACAGTACGGATTTGTTTATTGGTTAAAAGAAGGTTTCCTTTCTGGTTGGTTTGATCGTCAAACCCTACAAATGTTGCTTTGAGAATTTCCTTTATCTTTTTTTTTTCTTCTTCAATTACCTGCAATACACAATCGCAGATGAGTTTTCTTCTTATACTTTCAGTTTTGTACTGCTGCTAGTGCAAGCTGGTGGGTTGGACTTGCTATTGGAGAGTTTTGCTTTCATACATCAATCCACTTTTGTTTGAAAATGGGCAACATTTGAAAGCCTTGAGTATATATACTCATAAAAAGAATGCATGTGTAGCTATGTTAGTAATTCAACCAAATTAATTATTGAGATAACTACCTAATTTTTATGACTTCAGTCAATTTCAACAAACCTCGGAAAAAAAAATTCCCAGGTTTCATTGAACATCCCCTCTAGATCCTATGACTCAGTGAACAAACTTTCTCCATCCTAAGAAAGAGTTAAAAATATAAATATAAAAATTCAGAATATATATACGCTTAGAACATTGTAACCTTCAAAGGCAAAGGCAGCATTATGCTAGAGGAAAGGGAGTTTAGGATGAGCTTAGAAATAGACCTTGATCAGATTAAGTATAATTATTGGATTTCCATATCTACTAGCAAGGTCCTCAAAATGCAACTTGGTTGCTTCATAGGTAGGATCATATCTTTGCACTGAAGCAAAAGCAGAAAACAAGAATCAAGCATTCTGTCTGAAAAAGTAAACTGTATATTCAAAGAATGGACATCCAAGGTGGATAGCTTAGTTAAAAAAATAATAATAATAAAAAAAAAGAATAATAAATTAATAATAGCATAATATAAATACCCTTACAGATTATATCAGGCTTAGGCCTGAATCTAGATCCATCTTGAGACCAGAAAAGGGGTATTGAGCCCCGCATCTGCAGTACAGAACTCATTTTCCCCTTGCATGATCCAGCCTCTTCATCAAGGACTATCTGCTCAGTTTCAACATCATTTGCAACTCTGCCCAAATCATTTACTCCCCTTTTCAAGTAGCTGCACATGCAATTAGAAAAAAAATTGTTATTACATAATTTACGTTAGATTTTGCACTATTTAAATTAGAAAAGGGAAAATTAAATTACAATAGATATTCAGACCAAACTTGACATCATGTCTTTCTATACTGATTTTTAAAAAAGTAAAAGACCGCTGTGGTCAAAACATTCAAAAAAAAAAAGGGACCTGTACAGGTGTCCATTGGTCCACTTGAATAATAATTAGTTTGGGACTATCTGAATGACACCGCTGTAGGTGTATTTGAAACATGTACCCTTCTTCTGATTGCCCGTTGTCTTAATCCCAAAAGTTCTTTGGGTTAGGAGTAAAAAAGGTTTTCAAAATAATTTGGAACTGTACAATTAAGTGGACAAATTTGCTGTGGAAAAGGGTATCAATGTAAAATCCCACATATTTTACAAACTCCTACACATGACACTCGATCCTGTCGATGGGTAAAATGACTCAACCCTCACACACCATCCCCCCACTCTCACCGCACCCAGTGACCAGTGTGATCAATCCTCCACAAGCCCAATTAATCCATTCTTCACTATGAGCAAGAAAAGCGCAGAACTGCACACAATACAATCATGGCAAGACGATTGAGAGAACAGAGTAAGAAGGCAAAGAAGGCTTTGAGTGTATCCTTGATAGACCTCATAGGAGACGAATCGTCCATTTGATATTTGTTAACAAATATTAATGTAAAAGAATGGCCTTGATCAGCAAGGCCCATTCCCATTCTCAGCCTAAGAGATGGGAGTACTGTTCACCTTATGGGTGGAGTCATTCTTTAATATATCCTATCATCTTATATTGTAACTAGGACTCCACCTTATCTTGTGGAGTTCCCTTCTCCTTATTAAATAGGACTGCTCCTCTTTATCCTTTTAGTCATGAGATTCCTTATCATTCACATGTGGAACTCCCACTTACTTTGTAACTAGGACTCCTTATCTTGTGGAGTCCTAGACATATCACTTTACCTCTTTTATTTTATCTATAAATAGTGACTACTATGAGGAGAGGAATACACATCGATTTTCTCTATCTTCCCTTATTTTCTATTTTGTTATAATATTGATGAGGGATTTGACAATATCGAGTTTGAATCCAATGATGGGTCAGTTGTCTTAATCGAGGAGGCTGTCGATGGTTGAAATGCTGGTTTAGACAATGGCGGGGGTGGCTGGGGAGAAGAGGAGGAGGTGGGAGAGTGAGTCAATATGAAGAATTGGCAAGTAGCGATTGAAATGTTGAGAAGTGTTGCAACGGCCTTCTTTTGACTGAGTGGAGATAAAGAGTAGAGGGTTTTGGTTCAGTGAGGTGAGGTAAGGAACTGCACGTCTACACCTGCTTCAGCTATGAAGGAAAGGTTGTCTAGGTTGTGCTTGGGCATGAAAGGAGCTCATGGAGAGCTGAGATTCAGGTTTTCTCTGAAGTCGAGTTTAGCCTCTTCACCAAAGACAGTTTTCTGAGATTTCTCTGTAGTCTCTCATAGTCTCAATTTATTTAAACAATTAGAGCTTTGAAGCTAAGAAGCTTTGAGAGTTTCATTTCAAGATGTAGAAAAGACAATCAAGGAAAAAAATAGAGAATAAGCCTTCTATGTGATTTCTTTGTAATCTCGCACAAATTCAATCCTTCGATCTCTATGGACAATTGGAAATTTGAAGATGAGAGCTCTGAGATTCTTGAGTTCAAGTTGTATAAAAGACAATGATAAACCCTCCCTGCTATATATGTGTAGTCAATCACAATCTCAATTTCTTTTATCAATTGGAACTTTTATGCCACAAAGCTCTGAGACTCTTGAGTTAAAAATGCAAAAACGGAGGAAGGATTTAGATGAAATGGATGACCATAGTCAAAGATATGTGGACATAGTCAAGGATATCTATTATAATGTGGTGACTAGTGTGAGAACCGTGGGGGGTCAAAGTAGTGAATTCCCAATTACAATTGGGTTACATCAAGGATCAGCTTTAAGCACTTATCTATTTGCCCCTCATTATAGATTATTTAACCTGAGACATTCAAGATGAAGTTCCTTTGTGCATGTTTTTTACTAATGATATTGTTTTTGTGGATGAGACAAAAGCATGGACTAACACCAAGTTGGAGCTATGTAGATCAAAATTGGAATCAAAAGGTTTTAAGATAAGTAGAATGAAGATGGATTATATGGTATGTAACTTTAGTCACACAAGAATGGATAATGAAATGGTGAAAATTGATGAAATAGAGATACAACAAAGTGATTATTTTAGGTGTTTATGTTCAATCATAAATAAAGAAGTTGATATAGAGGATGATGTTTTACTGAAGATTAAAATAGGATGGATGAAGTGGAGAGGTGTGTCTGGAATGTTGTGTGATTGACGTATTCCTTTAAAACTGAAAGGAAAATTTTATAGGACAATCATTTGACCAACTAGGCTATATGGTGCAGTATGTCGGGCAGTTAAGAAACATTATATAGATAAATTTAGTGTAGCTAAGATGAGGACTATGAGGTTGTTGAGATGGATGTGTGGCAAAACTAGAAAGGATAAGGTAAGAAATGATCATATTATAGCTGATTTAGGAGTAGCGCCGATACATGATAAGCTACAAGAATGTCGCTTGAGATGGTTAGCCATGTTCAACAAAGGCCATTAGATGCTCCATTACAGAGAAGTGATTTGATTTAGATTGAAGGATCTAAAAGAGCCAGGGGCAGACCTAAGATAACTCTAGGGGAGGTGGTGAGGAAAAACATGTATAGATTAGGCCTTGTTTCAAGTATGACATTGAACAAAGATGACTGGAGGACAAGAATCCATGTAGCGGACCCTATTTAGTTGGGATAAGGCTTTGTTGTTATTGTTGTTGTTGTAAGTGACCATGTTTAACAAAATCCATAGGGGTTTGGGGTGGGAAATTTTCTGTTAAACATGGGTAGACAATTAAAACAGGGTCTGAGGATCCGTGTACTATTACTGTTATGTCAAAACTAACTATACCTAGAGCTAACATAATATAACCCAATTGAGACATTGTAAAATAGGCTAAATTTCTCTTAATGTCTTTTTGAGTAAGAGCTCTGTGATTCTCAAGAGCTTCCATTGTCTGGCACATCTTTTGAGTACACGTGAAATGATAGAATTTTACCCTCATTGAAGGGAGAAATGTCTGATACTAAGAGAGCCAAAAAATAAGGACACAATTAGTTGACACTGTTGAATCAAAGATTAAGAATGAATGAGTGAGTTGATTTACCTCACCCCCAAATGCCTTTATTTATAATCAACTATAATGACGTAAATAAGGAAAGTAGGTAGAGCTGACCCAGCACACACATTACACATTTAACATGCACATGTTAAATGTGTATACATAAAGCTGTCCCAGCACACACATTACACATTTAACACATGTTAAATGTATGTACATGAGTTGTCATTCTTATCTTCTTATCTTAAACAGATCCACTTAAATTGAACCGAACCATGAATCAGTTCATTACTTACAACACTCCCCCTCAAGTTGGTGCATATATGTCATGCATGCCCAACTTGGACAAAATGACATGAAACTGTTTTCCAGGTAGTCCTTTGGTGAAAATGTCCGCAAGCTGGTCAGTTGATTTGACAAAAGGAATCTGAATCTGACCACTTTCCAACTTCTCCTTTATGAAATGCCGATCTATCTCCACATGCTTAGTTTGGTTATGTTGTACGGGGTCATGAGCAATGTAGATGGCTACTTTATTATCACAACATAAAGTCATAGGCTGAGAATATTGAATCTTCAAATCCTTCAATGGGCTTTGTAACCATAAAAGCTCACATATGCCTTGGGCTATAGCTCTGAACTCTGCTTCTGCACTAGATCTGGCAACTACATTTTGCCTCTTGCTACGCCATGTGACTAGGTTGCCCCCCACAAATGTGCAATAACCAGATATGGACTTCCTATCCGGACTTCCAACCCAATCAGCATCAGTATAACCTTCTATTTTTAAATGATCATTTGGAGTTAACAAAATCCCTTTCCCTGGAGCTGCCTTGAGATAATGCAATATCCTGTAAACGGCTTCCATATGTTTGGTGTAGGGATCATGCATGAACTGACTCACCAGACTGATTGCAAAGGCGATGTCTGGGCGAGTATGAGACAAGTAAATCAACCTTCCAACTAAACGCTGATACCTCCCCTTATCGACTGGCACGCTATCTTTTTCTTGATTTTAATATTAGGGTCTAATGGAGTATTACACAGACTGCAACCAAGCATACCAATCTTTGTTAAGAGATCCAGAACATATTTTCTTTGAGATAGAAAGATCCCTTTAGAAGATCGAGCTACTTCTATCCCAAGAAAATACCTTAACTTTCCTAGATCTTTTATCTCAAACTCCTGTCCCAAAAATGCCTTCGACTTCGTGATTTCAGCATCATTATTTCCTGTGACTATGATGTCATCAACATACACCAGTAGTGTTGTAATAGTCCCACCAGAGTGCTTTATAAACACAGTATGATCCGCATTACTTTGAGTGTAGCCGAATCCTATCATGGCCCTGTGAAACCTTCCAAACCATGCTCTGGGAGACTGTTTCAATCGATACAATGCACGCTTCAATTTACACACCTTGTCACTACCAATATGGTTTGAGAGGCCAGGTAGATAATCCATGTAAACCTCCTCATTCAGCTCCCCGTGTAAGAACGCATTCTTTACATCTAGCTATTGGAGACCCAATGGAGATGCACAGCACATGCTAAGATAATTTGGATAGTAGTCATTTTCGCAACTAGGGCAAAAGTCTCCTGATAGTCGATCCTGTATGTCTGAGTGAATCCCCAAGCTACTAGCCTTGCTTTGTAGCGGTCAACTGTTTCATCTGCCTTCTGTTTGATGGTGAACACCCATTTGCACCCTACCGGCCTCTTCCCTGTAGGGAGTGAAACAAGCTCCCATGTGTTATTTTTCTTCAATGCTCTCATTTCTTCTTCCATTGCTGCTTTCCACCGCTCATCAGTAATTGCATCCTGTCATCTTTGAGGAATGGACACCGAAGAGAGAGAGGACACAAAAGCACGATAGGAAGGAGATAACGAATTATACTTGAAAAAATTAGAGATGAGATGAAGAGTGCAAGTCTTAGTACCCTTTCTAAGGGCAATAGGGAGATTAGAAGCAGAGTCTAGAAGCTCCATACCTGTGGGCTCCTCAGTATCTAGATCCTGGGCTGACGAAGGGACATGTGGAGTAGTTGCGTTGATGGTAGTGGCCCGTCCATGCTTGCTTCTGGCACGGCTATATACTTGCAACGGCTTAGGGCTAGGATTAGATTGGTTGGGTACAGTAGGAGTGGATGGAGACTCTGGTGTAGGAAGAGGTTCTGGAGACTATGGTATAGGAAGAGGTTCTGGTATTTTGTCATTTTTACTTGGTGTATATGAGCTGTCTGAGTCTACACAACTTTGTACCCTTACTTCCTCAGGAGATGCTGATATAAGTAAAGGCACATCTTCGACTTCAACTGGTACGGGCTCCCCCTGAAGATGGGACTGGTAATACATTAAACTCTCATGAAAAATAACATCCCTTGTGATGATCATCCGGTAAGAAGGAGGATGATAGCATCTATATCCTTTTTGAGTTTTCGGATAGCCCAAGAAAATACACCGTGGACTTCGTGCCTCCAGTTTGCCATGTAGGTGATGATTGCTTGCGTAACACACACAACCGAACACCTTAGGTAGCAGTTGGAAGGATGAATCGCCAAGTAACAACTCTAGTGGTGCCTTGTTTTGAAGAAGGCGAGATGGAAGCCGATTGATCAAGGATGTGGCTGTAGGACTGCATCACCCCAATAATGTGCGGGAACATGATCATCCATCATTAAAGCGCGGGCTGTCTCAAGGAGATGGCGGTTTTTTCTTTCAGCCACCCCATTTTGTGCTGGTGTGTCAACGCAGCTCGTCTGATGAATGATGCCGTGATCCAGTAAATATTGCTGAAAATGACCTTCTAAGTATTCTCGACCATTGTCACTTCGAAGTATTTTTAGTGAAGCATGAAACTGGGTTTGTACCATTTTGTGGAACTTGTGGAAGCATGAAAAAACATCTCTTGTTTTGCATCAAGTAAACCCAAGTGGTATGGGTGTGACAGTCAATGAATGTGACAAACCACCGACCAAAAGTAGAAGAAACCCGAGCAGGACCCCAAACATCTGAATGAACCAAGTCAAAAATATCAGTGCTCCTAATATAAGTAGGTTTATAAGAGGTACGAGCCTGTTTAGCCAGAATACAGGCTTTACATAATAACTCGTCCTGATTATATTGCTTAAATAAAAAAAGAAATAACTGAGATAACACGACAGTGGAAGGATGCCCTAAACGACGGTGCCACTGTTGTAAAGTACTGATAGTAGAGTAAAGAGAGTGCGGGGTTGGTTGGGTAATGAGTGGAGGCTGATATGCTATTGGTGATGAAGGACCATCTGCAAGAAGGTAGTGGCCACCATGCATTCTACCATGTCCAATCGTCCTCCCGCTTTCCAGATCCTGAAAAACACAGTAAGAAGGGAAAAAAATAACTTTACAGTTCAAGGATTTTGTAAGACTACTAATAAAAAGTAAGTTTGTAGAAAAATTCGAGACATGAAGCACAGATTGTAAAGTAAGATTTGGGGAGCAACGGACGGATCCTTTTCCCAAAATAGGAGAAAGAGTCTCATCTGCAACTCGGACTGTATCCTGCCCAGAGGAGGGAGAATACAGAATAAATGAAGAGGAAGAACGTGTCATGTGATCAGTGGCTCCAGTATCAATGACCCATGGATGGGTGTTATTGGAAGCACATTGACCAGCAAAGGATGTACCTGACTGAGCAAAGAATGAACCTGATGACCCTAAAGCTGACTAATGTCCAGTGGTGGCAGCAGTGGATCGTAAAAGATTCCTGAAGGCCTGAAGTTCTTCAGAAGTGAGTACAGAAGATACAACAGTTGGAGGTCCGGGCTGTTCACAAGTTTCCGTCTGATGTGCCTGTGGCAGCAGTGGATCGTAGAAGATTCCTGAAGGCCTGAAGTTCTTCAGAAGTGAGCACAGAAGATACAACAGTTGGAGGTCTGGGCTATTCACAAGTTTCCGTCTGATGTTCCTATGGAATCTTCCCAAACTTAGACTTTTTCTCCCGTCTCTTGGCTTCAAAATCTGGGGGTTTCCCATGTAACTTCCAGCAGGTGTCTTTAGTGTGGCGCTCCTTGCCACAGTGAGTACAACGAATAGGTTCCTTAGGAGAAGAATAGTATGCTGAAGGCTATGTAGAGTGAAGCGCAGATTGTTCAACTGGTGCAACAGGCATCATTGAGATACGCCGTAAGTCCTCATTTGTAAAATTGCATTAGTCTGTTCCAAAGTTGGGAGATGCTCACGGTTCAGAATTTGTGAGCGGACGTGATCAAAATCAGAGTTTAAACCAGCTAAGAATGTATAAACTCTGAGTTTGTCCTTAGCACTTTTCATAGCAACAGCATCCACTGCGCAAGCGGCTGTGAAGGTGTCATAGTAGTCTAGGTCTTGCCACAAGCTTCAGAGTTCTGAATAGTAGTCAACCACAGAAAGTTCCTTCTGTTTCGAGGACCCAATCTTGACATGTAGATCAAATATGATGGAGTAATTTCTACTTGTGAGTAAGACTCCTTAGCAGCAGTCCAAATATGGGCAGCATCAGGTAGTAACACATAACCCTGACCTATCTTTGGTTCCATAGATCCAATAAGGTAGGTCATCACAATTGAATTCTCAGAGACCCATTGTAAAATTTATCACCTGGGTCGGGTGCTGTAAGCGCACCATTAATATATCCAAGGAGTCCTCTGGCAGCAATGGCCATATAGACTGTCTTGGACCACATAAGATAATTGGTCCCATTCAATTTCACAGGATTTAAAGCAATGGTAGTCAATTCCAATTTTGGTACCTCAGAGGAAGTCGCATCAGATAATCTAGACATGATGTAATAATAGATGCCACTAATGTAACAACTCAGATATTTCCCAGTGAAAAAAAATGACACCGCAAAATCTGAAAATTCAGAATTCGATGCACTCAACAACCATGATCATGGAAAAATAGGAATTGATTCTTTCCATACCAATTCCGTGAAAAATCCAGCAAAGAGGAATACCTATGTCGGAATGATGATTAGACACAAAAGTTTTGTTTTTTTTTTTTTTTTTTTTTTTTTTTCAGAAGGATTCCGCAAATATGGGCTGCACTGAGATGGAAAAAAATTCCAAGAAGAGGTTGCCGCCGATGATGCTTGGTCCAAGAGAGGCTACTCACCACAGAAAATTAATATTTCTAACCAAAAAAGGACAAACTGCAACAAATAAAAACCCTAGAATGGCTTGTGGCATATGCTGGCTGAGAAATCATCCCGTCTCTGTGATAAATTTAGTTTTTTTTTGTTTTCAAGAGGAAAAAAGGACTACAACTTTGTCAATTTATGACATCCTCTTAAATTGCAGCCCTAATAATGGGTTAGGGGCTAAGAAAAAGAGGAGAAGGAGGATTTACAGGATGTGGTAAAGAGAGAAGGGGTCAGATACACCTTGCGTTCAGGTTCTCTTGAGGAAGGAGCCTTGTGGCAAAGAGAAGAAAGAAGGGAGGGGAGAGGTGGATTGCGGTCAGCTTCTCTTAAGAGGTGGCTCTGATACCATGTTGAATAAGAGATTGAGAATGAATGAGTGAGTTGATTTACCTCACCCCCAAATGCCTTTATTTATAATCAACTATAATGAGGTAAATAAGGAAAGTAGGTAGAGCTGACTCAGCACACACATTACACATTTAACACATATTAAATGTATTTACATAGATTTGTCCCAACACACACATTACATATTAAACACATGTTAAATGTGTGTACATGAGTTGTCATTCTTATCTTCTTATCCTAAACAGATCCACTTAAATTGAACCGAACTGTGAACCAGTTCATTACTTACAACAAACACTTTTAGGGGTGCTGATAAAAATCCCAATTAGATTATTGTTATTGTTTACCGTAAAAAGTGAAAACCACTTTGATAGGCCAATCAAATGCCTTGTGAGCCAAAGATTTAAAATTAAAATTTAGCCCAATTAATATATACTGCAGATTATTCTAATAAAATTTAAACCCCATTACATTTTAAAGACAATAAGAGAAGGCCATCCAATATTCACCTCTTACCTTAATTTGTAGTATTCTAAATACAGATTTCTCAAATATTAAAAAAAGTAAGATTAAAATTGAATTGAGTCAGCAAACAGATCACCCAAAATCTTTGATCTGTGACATACCGTGTGCCCGCAAAATGCCGAGAACGCCTAGAAACGAGAACAACACTGAATTCCCTCCCAAAAAATGATAACCTGACCTGCCATCACCAAAAATATCTGTGCTGCCTAAAATACCAGAAATACTGAAAATACAATCATGATTTGATTTTCTTTTCCTTTCTTTTTTTCTTTTTTTTTTTTTTTTTTTTGTGTGGGGGTGTTGCATGAGCCTTTTTGTGTAGTCCAAGCATTCAGATAAAAAAAGTACATCTAATTTGGATCACAGATGAAGACAATGTCATATTGAGAATCGAAAGACAGGCTAACACCCTATCTACATTGAGATTATTTCCTTGGAAAAAGCTTGTAAATTAGAACAGATAAAAAGAAAGAGTTAAATAACAAAGAATATATATATATTGTAATCATTTGCTGACCTTAAATGCCTTTTAAGCTCTCTATTCCTCCATTTGCAGGAGTTCTGGAAAGACTTCCAGTAAATAAAAGTAGGTTCATCTTTAATTTCTATAAAGCCTGTTTTGATTTATTAAATAATTTTTCTTTTGTAAAACAATGAAATCCTATATTCACAGAAGCTTTAGAAATTCATAAATAAAGGCTGCTAAGATGAGTCTACTTTTAAAAGTTATAATTTTGTGTTGATTAAAAATCAAAAGTCAGAACTGTCTCAAACTCCAGTTTTGAAGTCAATTTCCAAGGTTTTTTTTTTCTTCTTTTTGTTATTCGCAACGAATTCTATTGTCAGCATGTTTTATAACAGTTAAATGCAATCTCTAAACTTCTAGAATTTTTGGAAATCATCAATTGAAAAACAAAAGCTGATGGACTTCATCGGACCCATCTGTATCTTCATGGGAGTAGTTCTAAGTCAAATATCCACTTGCCATGTGGAGTAGATGTCATTGCAAATGCTAGAAGGATGATGATCCCATTTGTATAGAAGAGTGTGTAAAATGTGCATTTACCAAAGCATTACTGGGCTGAAACATACTTACAGGGAAAATACACACACACGCACTGACTCATAAGTTAACTCCAAACCCATTGTTTCCACCATATCAGCTGTCACACCTAGCCAACTTCTGCTGCATTGCCAATTTGGAAAATCTTTCTACTTTCGAAAACTCATAAGTTAACTCCAAACCCAAATTTTTTTAATGAAATGTCCAGTCATTACAAAATTTTTCAGAAAATCTTCAAAGAGAGCTTTAAAATCCTCAATATTTTTCATGGTGATTAATTAAAAAACAGCATAAACTGAGAAGAAAGCAAAGATGGATTAATCAGATTACTATATCCCAGTCCTTATAATGGTTTTTTACTTGAACATCCAGTCAAAAACAGACTAAGATGACTAACTTTGGAAGCTGTATCTATTTGCACTTGAATAATGACAGCAATACTTAGTGTGAATTGCAGAATCCTGTTAACCATCAAGTCTTTGAACGCAAGTTGTGCCCTAAGCCATCGGACTGAGGACACGCCTGCCTGGGCGTCACGGATAGTCAAAAACCCCAAGGGGTTAGCTCAGTTGGTAAATACCAATACCTCAAAGAGGTCATGAGTTGAACCCCTTGGGGCTTACCTAAACAAAAAAAAAAGGCTAAAAAAGGGAAGGCTGTGGAAAAACTATTTTGGAAGATGAATATGGTATAATCAAGCCAATAAGGAAGAGCAGAATAATCCAAGAAATTCAGATTTCTGAGCCCATTGGTAACATATGTCAAATCTATAAGTAAAGAGGTGAAACACAAAACAAGAGATAAATGTGAAGGTATAAAAGGTCAAATACCTGCTTAAAATACCCATGAACCAATGCAATTGTCCAAAAAGTGTTATTACATCTAGATCGAATTGATTGAGTTAGGTATGTGTTCCATACAAATATGTTTTCATATGGCATCCTTTCCTCACCCATTGCCAAGACATTTTTCTGTAGACTTTGCATTATAGGATACATATAACTATAGAAAAAATCTTTTGTAAGATCAACACTCGATAAGAGCTTCTTGTACCTGCATTAAAGAAAAATGTTTTAAGGAAGAAATATTGAACACACATATTGTAAGTTTAATTTAATACCGGAAGAGATATAATAATTTATAAAATGTAAACAACACTATTACAGAGCCAACCGTCTTGTCAATGTCGAGATCTTGAAACAAGCACTGTGGAAAACATGATCTAAATAATCTAAGGCATATTGCTAGAAAAAACCTCATTGGGTTCATAATTGAGGAACTATCAGATCTGATCATTTGCTGATCATACAAAAAGCCAACTAATTAAGCCTGCACTTTACGAGCACAAAAGGGGTGTTCCAAAGTGCCTCACAGGTTGAGCATTAGAAAAATATTTCTACAGGCAGCTCCAACAAGTTGAAACACTTTGATGGGTATGATGGTGTGATGAACTGAAATTTGTTTTAGGGCTAAGATAAAATGTAGGCATAGCAGTATCTTTTTCCAACACGTGCAACAAAACATAGATCTAACAAGGATCGAACAATGAGTATCCAAATCCTCTCCTCCCAAAGGTTTGAGAGGAGAGGCAGCGGCCCCGTTAGCTGGCCGACACATTGGACTCGGGTGAATCCGAGCCCTCCATCCGAGCCGACACCCCCTTGTTGGCTCAGATGGAGGGAGGGCTCTGATTCACCCGAGCTCTGGGTGTCGGCCATCTAACGAGGCCGCCCTCTCTCCTCCCAAACCTCTGGGAGGAGAGAATGTGGATCTGGCAGTTCAGATAACCCAACTGATTGCCTAAAATGACAATTATTAAGATATTTATATTTTAGTTCATAAGTTAAAAAACCAGTTTGGCTCGATTGAGTTGTGAGTTAAAATAATGGGGTTTGGAGAGATAATTCAGATGGTTAAATTCCTCCAGCCAAGGGACCACCTAATGTGCACCTCAGTAGGTATGGGCCGTATGGCACATGAAAAATCCCATTAAGTTCAATCTTTTTTCTTTTTTTTTTTTTTTTTTTTTTTGGGGGGGGGGGAAGGGGACAGTGGTTCGTGATAAGATTCTTTAGTAGCTAGGTCCTCTGTAGAAATGTAAGTTGGTCCTGTCACGTGAATCATGCTGTAAGTAGATGAAGAGTTTTGATCAGCAGTGATGAGTCCCTTCCCTTACTGAATTGAAAGTGTTTTGGCCCAGAGATAGAATGAAAAGACTTTGGATTGTGAGTCCTGCAGTGATATATTGGCATACATGGCTGGAAAACAAAGCAGAAGCATTTGAGGGTCCATCTCTATGTGTGGATCAGCTGTTGAGTAATGAATTTGTCGGGGGACGCTGTCAAAAATCTGTCTTTACCCCTTATGCTCATCATTCAATGGGGTACTAGATACCTTGCGCTAGTAAGTTAAAAGATACAAAAAAAAAAATTAACATGAAACTGTATACCAGAAAATAGGAATTCCACAGTGTGCACCTAGTACAATCTAAGACACCTTGCTAAATATACACACGTATAGGGACAAATATTTATTCAGCCTCTATCCCAACAACCATGGAATGTGGAGAGAAGTCAGAGAACTATGTATACTTGTGGACATGGCACTGAAGATAAAAGTTCTGAAGTGTACCATGCCTACTATGCTCTACAAGATATAAGAATTGAGGCACCAATATGTTCTATATTTTAATTTCAAGATAAATCATTTGTGGTGCACTCGATTCAAACCAACAGTTACACAGATATTCAATCAGGATCCCTAATTTAGTTAGCAGGGGCTATAATTAAGTGTATTTTCTCAATTAGGATCCATATTTAGTAATCCAGGGCTACTGTTATGTGTTTAGTATGCAAGCAGGACCCCTCAAAACTACCAAATCATCGCATTCTAATAGGAAAATGAAAGCTCATTAGCACACAATATAACTAAGGAACAAGGGAAGACCTTAGCTCCGTTTTCGAATGTGCAACATCAGACTGAATTGATGCATGAGGGACAGTAATTAGTTGGCTCTTGTCAATGCAATAAATTGCGTGACCGCATAAACAGCCAATTTGCCGACGCTTGGTAACAAGAATTAGATAGTAAGACTCCAGAAACTTAATACAACCTAAAATGCCAGTAGAAAAGAAACAAACATGATTATTATGCAATGATCACAAATCAAATTAACGAAAGGACTAAGGCTCTCTTTGGATTTATTTTTATTTTTGTTTTTTTATCTTTTTATAAATAATCATTTTTGAAAATTATTTTTGATAAAAAAATAAAATGTTGTTTGGTAGCTACAATAAAAAATAGATTGTAGAATAAGAAAACAGATTTGGTATACCTAAGTTTGGAATAATTGCTATGTATAGTATACCATAAAAATAGTTCTAAACAGTAAAGACTCACTCCAAAATACACCAATTGTTAAAGACCACAATCTGTGCAAATTTGCAATAATCAAGCAATGTCAACCGCACTACAAACACAAAGATATAGAAATCGACATGATCAAATCCACCTGATCCAATCGCCCAAGCATTTCCTCCTTATAGACGGAAGGAACTAAATAACAAAATCTGAGTTAAGATTTATTTACAGACGCACAGCGCTAGTACTGGAAATTACCGATAAGAAGAGGATTAGAAACAACATGGCTTCCATCAAATACCAAACTTTTCAAGGGCCACCGAAAGATATTAGTTACTTGAAACCAAGGTTCTGCCTGTTATTTTGATTGTTTGATACCGGACTCCCCATTATTCGCTTACCCTTTTTAAATTTGTTTTTATTATGGGGCTGATTGATTGATTGATTGATGATCGGCAGTCTTGAAAGTTTTAAAATGGGGATGGGGAGGAAGAATTATTCTGGCTGTTGCCTTTGCGATTCAGACGAGAGAAAAGCATTTCTACCTTCGAAGATTTGGAGGGTGGATTGAAGATGCAGACGTTTTTATTTGTTGTGCTATAGGGTTTTGACAAGATTATGTTAGAATGCGCTATTACCTTTTTATCCCTATTTTTTAACCGTTAGAAATATTTCTCTCATGTGCTCATTTAACTTATGCGCAAAAAACGGTAAAACGAGTTTTTGTTTTTGGCTCAAAATCCAAAAAGAAGTCAAGAGCTCTATTTTATTTTTGATTTATTTTTATTTTTATTTTTCATAAATAGCGGTGGATGGTGGGTGGTGGCTGTGGTGGTAGTGGGTGGTGGCTGTGGTGGTAGTGGGTGGTGGTGCCGGTGATTGTGTGATGGGTGGTGATGATCAAGTGAGAATAAAGTCAAATCTTTTTCTTTTCTCAAAAACTTGTTTTTAAGTATTAATTATTCTAAAATTTTGGATTGTAAAGACATTTTGAATATGTTGAACCCCAAATAAATTCGAATCCAACACATTTTTATTCCAAATTGATTCTCTGACCGATCAGATTCCATAAAATCCAGAATATATAGTTTTATCAAACAGGTACAAAATCACATAAGAAAAGAAAAGGCAAAAAAGCGCAGGTAAAGCCAACCTGCAATCCCGAAAACCTTAGCAACGAAGGTAAGCCCTCCGGTGGAACGGTTCCCTTCGCTAATGCGCTGAAGCAAGTTCTTCACTTGTTGCTGTGAGTACACAACAGGATCCTCGCTAATATTGAGATCCGAGGGTTCTGAGCGGTCTATCTTCAACACCCGAAAGAAACGCTTGTTGCGGTCACTTCCAATGAGATAAAACCTCTGCACAAATGAACACAGAACATAATAGAAATTTCAATAACCTGACCTACCTACGTTTACAGTGAATTCAATTGTAATTCCAATTCCGGAATTCAGAAATTCTTACAGCCCGGGTCTCGTAAAGCTTAAATTTCTCAAGAGAATGCGATTTTGAATCGATTTCTTGGTCGTTCAATGAAGGATTCTTTGAATTCTCGGGTTTCGCCATTAAAAATTACGCAGGTCAAGGATCGATGTTGCTCTTAAAGCGATTTAGATTCTTCTCGATCACTTTCCGACAATCTTCGGACTGCACAGTGGGTAGTTAGGGTTTATATAGTCTTCGAAACGAACTCCATTACATTCAGTCGGAGCCGAAGGAACCACTAACTTGCGCCATCATCGACGAAATGAAGGAGATTTTTCTAACTTGCGCTTCCTGTTCTAACAAGATATTTAGCCACGTGTCAATAAAAAGTAAACTAACACCTTTCCCGCCAAAATCGCTGCTATTCCATTAAATTGGCTGAAATGTGAAAACGGTAGAGAGAGAGAGAGAGCTTTTAAAAAAGATCCAGTACGTTCTCAGCTTTCAGTTTCTCAGCATCTTCTTTCGGGTAAGTTCATGAAGAATTTGTTCTTTTTATTTTACGAAACCAGATTAATCTGCTTCTTTGATCTCTCCAAGGATTGCGATTTTACTGCAATGTTATTAATTTTATTTTGTATGTTATATTCATAGAGATTGAGGTTCATCCTGATTGATGGATTGTTGATCTGCACTTTTAAATCGGAATGATGATTTTCATCCCGATTGATGGATCACTGATCTGCAATTTTAAAATGGGGATGATTGATTTATTTGTGAGAGTGACACGACACCCATATGAAAAGAACCAAAATTCCCAACCCGCATTTTTTATATCAAATTAGGGTCTATTTGCTCTCACCTTTGAAGTTTTCCTTTGCTTACGTATATTAATGGCATGTCTGCACGCATTTCCATAGGAGGAAAGGTATTGATGGAGGAATTGTTTTATGGGGGCTACAATTATGTGTAAAGCCTATTATCATTTTCCACCAAAAAGAAAAAGCCGATTACCATCACAGGACCTGCTTACAGGTAGGTCAATGGGTTGATGGGATTATTCAGGATGATTAATTAATTAGTAACTGAAACTACTTTCTGACCAAATTCATGTCAAATTCTCTCTCGTGGTTCCAGGATTCATTTTTTGATATGGAAGAAGTAGATGGTGGATCTGTTAGCGGTTAAGAGATATGTCTCTTGGAGGACTCATTTAGAGAAAAAGAGTCCCCTTCATATAAAATGTTACACGTATAGTTCTACGTCAAAACATTCGGAACCATAGCAAAATTTGTGTAGACCTCCCATGTGTTCCCAAAATGGCATTTTTCATGCTATGCTGGCTTAAATTATCATCCTCTACCTTGTCTTTGTTGTTGGCCCTCCATACCAAAGACCTCATTGAAAAGAATGTTATTTTTTCCTTTCTGTTTACCAATGGAAAGTTTATTTCACTTGACTTCTAATTAAATGGAGTTGCACTCATCATCAAATCCAGAACATAAGAGTAACGAAACTTCTCCAAAAAGATTTGCCGATTGTGGGTCATTTGTCTAGTGGGCATCTCTTGCTCTTCAAGACATGCTGATTTGTGTCACTATAATTTAATATTGTCCTAGATTTATGATGGCAAAGAGGGTTTAAAGCAAGTCAAATTAATAAGCCCTCTTTGCTACAGGACTTTAATTCAGTCCAATACAAAAAATCTGCAGAGAAAAGTAATGAAAAAAATCACTTATCTTGAAATCTAACCGTCAGAATTAGATGAAACTTGGTATGGATGACCTTTGTAATGATTGTGAACACCTTCTGAAGTTTGGGGAGGATCTGAAAAGAACTATAGGAGTTATGAGTCTCGAAAGCCTGCTGTACCTGCTGTACCTGGTACCGCCCAGATCTGGTTATAGTTCAGCTAACGTCGATGGAAATTGGTAGCAGATCAGCAAGACTTTAGTATACTCAGCAGAGAACAGTGTCGCCAGCCAATATTGATTGATTGTGAACTAAAACAAAGCTTAGAATCTCAAAGAAAGAAGAAGAAACAATTGGTTGAGTCTCACAACCTTGAGAGACTCAACCAGAAAATAGAAGTTTTAAACTTTACTTTTTTTCTGGAAAATCTAACCACCAGCCAGCTTCTACTCCTCTTATTTATAATGAGAATCCTTACAATTAAAATAGGAAAGAGATAAAACTACTAAAACTAAACCTCCTTATAACATAGGAAGGTTTTAATACAATGGAAAGAAAACTTTCTAAATCTGAAAATAGGAAAGTTTCTAAACACTTTTAGGAAACTAAATTTAAGAAAGTTTTTAGTTTCCAAACAATTAAAATTCCAAATAACTAACACTATTTTTAGGAAAGAAATAAAAAAGAGTGAAAATCTGCTGTTGGTACTGTTCACGTGAACAGTACCGTGAACACTGTTCACGTGAACAGTGTGGGTTGGTCAGCAATTGGGCCTGGCCCAATTTTAGACTTTCGGCCCCTTCTGGAGTAGACTTGGGCTGCATCAATTTATTGGTGAGAGTGACACGACACCCACATGAAAAGAACCCAAATCCCCAATCCACATTTTGAATATCAGATTAGGGTGTATTTGCTCTCACCTTTGAAGTTTTCTTTTGTTTGCTTATATTAATGGCTTGTCTGCACACATTTTTATAGGAGGAATTGTTTTATTAGGGCTACAATTATGTGTAAAACCTATTATCATTTTCCACCAAAAAGAGAAGGCCGAGTATCATCAGAGGACCTGCTTATGAGTAGGTCAATGGGTTGGTGGGATTATTCAGGATGATGAATTAATTAGTAACTTATACTACTTTCTGACCAAATTCATGTTAAATTCTGATGGTTCCGGGATTCATTTTCTGATATGGAAGAAGTAGATGGTGATGTGATATCGGTCAAGAGATATGTCTCTTGGAGGACTCATTTAAAGAAAAAGAGTCCCCCCTTCTTTTTCTTCTTACTTTATTAAAACTAGGCCTATCTAGCCGTTCCGTAGGGATTGCTTTGGTTAGTAGTGAGATAATATGAAATGAAGTAAAATAAAAGTGACGTGAATGAAACAGCCAAAAGCAAAGTAAATCAAAAAAATCTTCAACTGGAATTACATTTCCATGAATTTGGATGTATAGACTCCGTTTGTTTTGGTGGTAAAATTTTACCGGTAACATTTTATATGTAAATTTTTTTTTCAATATTTGTTTCCAACAGGTAAAAGAAAGACCAAGTTCCTTTTCCCTCCCCCTTAGAAATCACTATATTTTACCTCTTGCAACAAATATTGAAAAAGAAAATTACATATAAATTGTTACACGTAAAATTTTATGTCAAAACAAACAGAACCATAGCAAAATTTGTGTAGATCTCACATGTGTTCTCTTGTTGAGTAATATTTAATAACCAAAAATGGGCATTTTTCATGCTTTGCTGACTTATATTCTCATCCTCTACCTTGTCTTTGTTGTTGGCCCTACATACCAAAGACCCCATTGAAAAGAATGTTATTTTTTCACTTTTGTTTACCAATGGAAATTTTATTTCACTTGACTAATAATTAAATGGATTTGCACTCATCATCAAATCCAGAACATAAGAGTAAGGAAACTTCTCCAAAAAGATCTGCCGATTGTGAGTCATTCGTCTAGTGGGCATCTCTTGCTCTTCAGGACATGCTGATTTGCGTCATTATAATTTAATATTGTCCTAGATTTATGAACATGTTGATATAGTTTCCTATAGATTTTATGGATAATTCCTTGGTGTATTGAGCTGACATTTATTTTACCCAAATGCTCTCTTATGGTATTATTAATCATTTTGACTTAATATTTTTCTCTTTTGCAATTAAAATGCTATTTTTTTTGTACTATTTTAAACTAACAAATGAAAATTTCAAATTTTGAACATTCATGCTTTGTTATTTTCCCTCCTGTTATCTGATTTACATTTTACTAATCAGGTCACATTGTCACAAAGTCACCATGGATTCAATGAAGGGACAAGGAGGCATCCAAATGCTACTAACTGCAGAACAAGAGGCTCAACAGATTGTCACTAGCGCCAGAAACTGTAAAAGCTATTTTTCTTATATATTTTAAAGCAAAAGATATCTTAGGTTTGATCAAGATTTTATATCATTATGCAAATTCAGTATTTCTTTTTTAGTAAGTTAGTTAAGAAATTCTTTGGTACAATGTATAAGATTTATTGTTTTCATTGATTAATGCAAATTAGGTTATTGTTTCATAATATTAATTGAAATTCTAGACTATTTAATCTAATGTTTGCAATTTTGTTCCTTTAGTAAAGATGAAAAGATTGAAGCAAGCTAAAGATGAAGCTGAGAAAGAGGCATCACAATATCGTGCACATTTAGAGGCTGAGCACCAAAAAAATGTTTCTGAGGTTTATGGTTTTAATATTTTGCAACACTTTATTTTATGCAACTAGTTGTTAAAATCTGTTAA
Organism: Protea cynaroides; assembly: GCA_028583415.1. Taxonomy (NCBI): domain Eukaryota; kingdom Viridiplantae; phylum Streptophyta; class Magnoliopsida; order Proteales; family Proteaceae; genus Protea; species Protea cynaroides. The sequence goes on from CM053271.1 coordinate 27,576,456, forward strand.
TTTCTTTAAAAATTTGTGTTTATTTCAATTCAACTGAAAATTTTCGATGTTGTCAATATTCTTTGCAGACAAAGGATAACTCTGGTTCAAATGTAAAATGGCTTGAAGAGGATACTAACAAAAAGATTCAAAATTTGAAAGATAGGACTTCAAAGGTTTCTGGAGATGTGATCAGTATGCTCATCAAATATGTAACCACAGTGCGAAATTAATGCGAGGAGGTTAGTATGCATTTACATTTGTTATATAATTATAAATTAACATCATGTGATACTGATTATTTTTTAGTCTCTTGGCCATAAGCGAAGTATATGAACAAGTTTCATCCAATATGTTGAAAAGCTATAAGGGGGAGAGATTGAGCAAGATGAGTGATAATTCAAGCTATGTGAGCTTGAATTTTAGCATTTAAAATCCATTCTCTATATAGGGTATTTGATCTCTCTAGGATCAGGTTAAAGGAGTGTCTACTTTTACACTTCAAGCGCAGCATGTAATAGCAATTTTATCCATTAACCAATGAGAGGGTGCCATTTGGTTTTATTTGAGTACTGATATCCTATCCATAGCCATTAAAACTTCATAAAGATCAAGCTTACATAAGAAGATATTGGTGACCGCATTGCTGGTTCTCCCCCATCCAAGAACCTGTGAATCTTAACATAAGAGTAACTATATAATCATAGAAAGTGATTTTGTAATATAATAACAACATATGTAAGAGGCGTGGAAAGCCGACCTAGAAAAGAATCTCTAGTTGGCATTCCTTGGAGCACATTCAGCTGCTAACTGAAGCTTTGTTGGTGCTCAAATGCTCAAATTTGGCCCATGTCACCCTAGACTAATAAGGTAAGTTTTAGCTAAAAAGTATTACATGATTTGGCACACTCAACAGATTAAATTTGTTCAAGATTTGGACAACTGATGAAGGAGAAAGGGTTCAATAGTTAAGAAGGTTGAGGATTTATATATTCAGAAAGTTTTCCAACTGATTATACATCCTGCCAAACCAAGGAAAATAACGACTGTAATATGGCGTAAGCCCCCTCCAGGTTGGTGCAAGATTAATATAGATGGGTGTTCGCTAGGTAACCCAGGTAATGCAAGAGCAGGAGGTGTATTCAAAGATAGTTGTGGAAAAGTTCTTTATCCATTCTTAGAATTCATAAACAACACTACAAACTACAGAGCTGAAGCAGCAGCAGCAATGAAGGGTATTCAGGAGGCCATTAAGCAAGGAAGACAAAAAATATGGGTGGAATGTGATTCGAAATCTGTTGTTGACAGTCTTACTACCTCTCAAGTTCCATGGTATTTCCAACAGTTACGGAATAAGCTATCATCTTACTTATCTACATGTCAACTAAGGATAACACACTGTTATCGAGGGGGAAATGAGGTGGCAGATATTCTAGCAAAATAGGCAGCTACTGAGTTAGAAAGCATGGAATGGCATGTATGTCCAAATATTATAGCTAGAGATGTAGTGTGGGACACATCTGAGCGTCCAAGATATAGATTCAACTAGTACATTGGGTTTAAAATCAATGGTGGTGCTCTGTTGATGGCAATGTCGAAGGTGGAGTTTTTACTACCATTGATAGTATGTATCATTTACTTTTATTTTTTTTTCAAATTATCAATACAATGCTGATCTTTAGCAAAAAAAGAGTTCAATGGTTGGTGAGGCATATGATTAAGTTTGGACTCGAGATTCAATATATGGCCAATCAACATGATCTTTTATCTATCCAACACTTAAAATAGCCACAACGCCCACAACCACCTCAACTGGTGTAACAGCTGAAAATACAAAGGGAATTTCCACTAGATGGTGGTGCATATAGTTGAGACTTGAAGTAGACCATGAGATTTTTGACATGCAGAGATCCAAGGGGTGCTTGAAATTTGACAAGCACAGATCCAGGGTTGCTCTATCTCTCCAATGTTCAAACTAGCCAAATCAGCTTTCACATGACAATAGTAGCCCTTTTTATGAATTTAAAATTTTAAAAGTAGTCTTCCCGTAGCTGCTCAACAAGAGAATCTTCACTATGGTTGCTCACCTGGAGAACCTTTTGCATGGAGTTGTTTAGGATTAAACCAATGCAAGTGTGCGTAATTGAAAGTATCCTCTGCTTCGAGATTCTTGTTGTAGCCAGTTTGGCCTATGATCTTAATATCATTATCATAAGTTTATTAGTAGCATTTAGCCTTTGTGCATAAAACAATCATTGTCTGATCTCTTTTATCACACACAGAAAATTAGCATGCCTATTGTCTTATCAGTTCTGATGCTAATGAAGTTTTTTTTTTTCTAATTATATTCTCCTTTTGCATATTTACAGCAAACCACTGAACTAGAGATCAAGCTTACAGAATGGCGTACTTGGCATCATCATATGCTGATTTTGGTTTATTAATAAGTTATATAGAAGTGAAATTGATGAGTGATTTTCTTTTCTACTCTTAACTTTTTCTTAATGTTGGGGAACCTTAGATTCAAGGAAGTGTATTATTTTTTATTCTTTAGTCTATCACTATCTTTTGGAAAACATTATATTGTTCTCTTTGTAAGGATAATTTTTAAATATTATGAAAGAATAAATTGTAATATTTTAACGAATGGTGGCACTTGGGCGGTTTACCTGAATCTGCTCTGCTATCCACCCCTCCCCCCAAAAGAAAGCTAAATAAATAAAGGTCACTTTTTATCTGAAAAATAAATAAATAAAAAAATAAGCAAAAAAATGGTTTGTTGAGGATGGCCAAGGTGCAAACCATAATAGGGAAATTGTTATCTCAAACAAGTGATGTGAGGTCCCTATGTTCAGCTTTATAATGAAATGATCTATAAGTAATTTTCCCTTTGGTTCCATTTGTTTCAATGAAAAACAAAATTCCAAGGAAATTGACTTTTGATTCATTGCCATTTGTCCTAATTTTGATTGCACGTGACAAGGAAGCATATGTAGACGTTATTGAGTAAGGAAAATAATCCATCCATATGATGGATTGGGTGTCTTTGATGGGTTTCAATAGTGTCTTTGGACAAGATACCACCATTTTTATTTTGGAATCAGCATTCAGAAATCTAATACAGAAATTTTTAAAAAGAAATTAAAGAAAATAATTACTATATTTGATGGAAGAACGGGAGATCCTTTTGAACGACCCGTTCTAATAGGAAATTCCTATATAGACCAGTACAATTTCATTTTTTTTTCTTTTATTACATTGCAATAAAACAGTTTCCATTGGAACAAAGTTAAAGCAGTGGCTTTATGTTTTAAGTCTTCTCATCCAGTATGCAATACTCTGATCATCAACAAATTCATCGTGCTTTTGGAATGATACCTGGTGACAATGTTGTCTGAATACTGTGACGCTTATGGTATGCTCTAAGGCCTCAAATAGAACCCAAGCTAAGGTCTTAGTGATTGATTGATGCAGAGTACATACATATTAATTATTTTGAATCTTCAAAATTTTTTTACCTCCTCACCCCCCACTCCTTCCTTTTTTTGAACCTTTAATATCATTTCTTGAGGCTCCTGACAAGTTTCTTGTGGTTTGCACCTCTAGTTCATTTTGCCTCATGGGATGTCTTGATCTTCTGAAGAGGACTTGGCTTTGGTATAAACTGGCAAACTTGGATGAAGAAATACATTGTGATGACCTATTTCCTCTATTAAAATCAATGGAATTCCTTCCAGTTTTCAAGAGCTTAAGGGGAGGTCAAACCAAAGTGGCCCATCTCCTTTGTTGTTCTGGCTATATCACAGGGGCTGAATTGAAGCCACTCTAAGGCAGTCCTAGTCTGATATTGCGGTCTGTTTGAAGCTTTTGCAGTATGGGTGAATGAAAACAGTGTTTCTTGTAGTTTCACAATGGAAATTTTTTGTTATGCAAAGATTCAACCCAGCAACTCAAAAATCAGAAAGGACCATAGAGTGCTGTGGTGTTGTATCAGCAATGGGAGTGAACTTAATGTCGATGAACTTTCTACTGTCAAAGAAACTAGAAAATGCTAACACAAATGGCTATGCTGTTTCAGTTTAGGGTGGGGCATCTTTCCAGGGCCTGTGCCCTCTTAGAACTTCTTGTAAGGGGAAGGTCAGTTTGACATTGTCATTGAACTTTCCATGAAAAACTCTCAAGCTGGAACACTATCTATCTATAGAAGGATGATATGTCTATTCTGCATAGCCTACCAAATTAATCACCATCTTTGTCTGTAATTCATGTCTCATTACAGGGAGGCTCGAGAAAAATTAAGAGACTTCTCACGGGTGAGGTTGGGAGAGTGCTAATATAAACAGAAATTGGTGTCAGTGTTTACTCCTTTCACCTTCTTGGAAGTCATCTTCTGTGCAGATGAATGATTTTTCAATGTGAGAAGAGTAGCAAAGAAGCATGGGGGAATTAATGAATTGGTTTTCAGAATTGTGAAACATCAGCCATGAGAGATGCTTATGGAAGGAACTAGGATGTATAAATTCATTGAGACAAGGCATTCATCTGGTGGTGGGCAATGGCCAACTGGTCAGATTCTGGTGATGGGCAAGGAATTGGATATGAAGATAAGTATGTAAAACTATTAAAATGCTAATAAATGTTACCTAAGGGACCATTACCCAGTGTTGGACCACTGGTTCCGCCAATGCAAGGTCCTGGGAGGGGTGGGTTTCAAGTCAGTCCTAACTTTTTACTTTCTTTACGCAAAATGATCACCCTCAAGACTTGAACCAAGGCATTTGTCTTGTAGCCCAAACCTTGAAAAATGTAGTAGTACACATTAGTTTAGATTCTCAAGAGCCCTTAAGACTATGCTTTGAAAGAGAATATAAGAGATAAAAGAGTCAGAAAGTGAAAATGCGGGAGGGTGTTGAAAAGTAAATTGAGACAGAAAATACCATAGGGTTATTGGTTGTCAAAAGAAATGCAAGAAAATGAAGGGGGGGGAGGGAAATTACAACTAGATCCAATAAAATTGTAAGTGTAGGTTGCATTCCAGGGAAAATGTGTGGGAAGGAGAAAATAGTGGAAGTGTTTTATTCACATTGTTTCTTAATTGGACCTTCTTTAGGGGATATAATCTGTGCAAAGATACCTTCCTAAATTATCCTTTGGATGGCTTTTCAATCATTGTGAAAGCAACCAAATGCAGCTAAGAAACTTAGTTATTGCATGCTCATATAACATTTTAGGAATCCAAAACTACTCTAACGCTTTGCCCGATAAGGGGAAAAAGTGACATTACAACATCTTGACCGCACGATGAGATCAAGTGCCATAGCAGTGTAGGGTTGTCCACGTGGCATCCATCATGAGGATCCACATGGTCCCCAAATAGAGAACAGGGTAGCCCATCCCTGCATTCATAAAGGGCCCAACGGGAAGGACCCACCATACAACTGCGACATGATCGGCCACTGGTGTGAGGACAAATGTCCACCCACGCTGAATGGACGGTAAAATGACTTGGAGTCGCCACCTAGATTAAGGTCTAAGACCTAAAATGTAGCATCATCCTGAGATAAGACTTCTATTGACTCATGACCCAACATATTGACTTTGGTCTATCAGAGAACGGGTAAGCGTTCAAGGTACAGTTGGGAAGGTGTTAGGCACCCAAAGCTGCCCAATCCAAAAATCAGCCTCCTATGTGATTCTACTTTCCTTAGACTCTATGGTTCTAACTGTTCATGGTCAATGGATGATGACTAGGGCTCATGGGGGATCCTATGCCAAGTTTCTAAGTTCTTCTAGCCTAAGTTCAGCCAAACATGTTTTCAAAGTAAGAAAGAAAAAAAAAACAAATAAAATAATGTACAATGACCGAACCAAAGATGGTTCGGTGATGGACTGAATCTGAGATGTCCAAAACGTCTCAAATTGCCTACGTATTCCAATCCTGGAAATCAAGTCCAAAAACGTAGTTAAACGGAAAGTGATTAAAGTTTATGGATGTGAATTATGATTAAGCTTTCTTAGATTCAATTTATTCAAGTTGAAGTTTATGCTTGATGGAGATTGAATCTAGAGATAGCTTACATGGATCGAAGTGAACGAGGATATGGATACGGATATGGATATGGAGAACCTAATGATACTAAGATGGGGTATCGTACTTGGAGAGTCCTCCAAGTTGCCTACGTATTCCAGAGGTCCTGGAAATCAGGTATAACGTAGTTCGTTTTTGGGTGGATTAGGTAACCTTAAGGGCTAGGGTATGTCTCTCAGGGAGTAGGGTGTGGCTCTCAGGGAGTAGAGTGTGGCTCTTAGGGAGTAGAGTGTGGCTTTCAGGGAGTAGAGTGTGGCTCTCAAGGAGTAGGGTGTGGCTCTCAAGGAGTAGGGTGTGGCTCTCAGGGAGTAGAGTGTGGCTCTCAGGGAGTAGGATGTGGCTCTCATAGAGTAGAGTGTGGCTCTCAGGGAGTAGAGTGTGGCTCTCAGGGAGTAGAGTGTGGCTCTCAGGGAGTAGAGTGTGGCTCTCAGGGAGTAGAGTGTAAGATAGTCTCGCAAGACTAAGGTGCATACTCACAAGTACGACTTCAAGATAGAGCCTCGCAAGGCAAGGAGGTGTGTGCTCGCAAGCACGACTTTGGAACAGATGAACCTCGCCAAGCAAAGAGGTAGTCCCGCCAAGCAAGGGGACGCGTACTCATAAGTTGAACCTCGCTAAGCAAAGAGATGCGTACTCACAAGCACAGGAATAGAGTCTCGCCAAGCAAGGAGACTAGGATATGGAATGATTTTTACAAGATTGGAGTATGGGTTCGTGTTTGGGTCTCTTTCCCAAACTACCTACGTATCTCAGGGTATTGACCTGAGAATCAGGATCTGCGCAGTTCGAAAGATGGATTTTGGATAGATGTGTAGATGATGATAAATATGGATAACCTGAAGGAGCTAAGAATGGGTACCCGTAAGCAGAACCTCGCCAAGCAAAGAGATTCGTACTCACAAGCACAACTTTGGAACAGATGAACCTCGCCAAGCAAAGAGGTAGTCCCGCCAAGAAAGGGGACGCGTACTCGTAAGTAGAACCTCGCTAAGAAAATAGATGTGTACTCACAAGCACAGGAATAGAGTCTCGCCAAGCAAAGAGATTCGTACTCACAAGCACAACTTTGGAACAGATGAACCTCGCCAAGCAAAGAGGTAGTCCCGCCAAGCAAGGGGACGCGTACTTGTAAGTAGAACCTTGCTAAGCAAAGAGATGCGTACTCACAAACATGACACGGGAATAAAGTTTTGCCAAGCAAGGAGACCAGGATAAGGAATGATTTTACAAGATTGGAGTATGGGTCCGTATTTGGGTCTCTTTCCCAAACTACCTACGTATCTCAGGGCATTGACCTGAGAATCAGGATCCGCGTAGTTCGAAAGATGGATTTTGGATAGATGTGTAGATGATGATAAATATGGATAACCTGAAGGAGCTAAGAATGTGTAGCCGTAAGCAGAACCTCGCCAAGCAAAGAGATTCGTACTCACAAGCACAACTTTGGAACAGATGAACCTCGCCAAGCAAAGAGGTAGTCCCGCCAAGCAAGGGGACGCGTACTCGTAAGTAGAACCTCGCTAAGCAAAGAAATGCGTACTCACAAGCACATGAATAGAGTCTCGCCAAGCAAAGAGATTCGTACTCACAAGCACAACTTTGGAACAGATGAACCTCGCCAAGCGAAGAGGTAGTCCCGCCAAGAAAGGGGACGCGTACTCGTAAGTAGAACATCGCTAAGCAATGAGATGCGTACACACAAGCACAGAAATAGAGTCTCACCAAGCAAAGAGATTCGTACTCACAAGCACAACTTTGGAACAGATGAACCTCGCCAAGCAAAGAGGTAGTCCCGCCAAGCAAGGGGACGCGTACTCTTAAGTAGAACCTCGCTAAGCAAAGAGATGCGTACTCACAAACATGACACAGGAATAGAGTCTCGCCAAGCAAGGAGACCAGGATATGGAATGATTTTACAAGATTGGAGTATGGGTCTGTATTTGGGTCTCTTTCCCAAACTACCTACGTATCTTAGGGTATTGGCCTAAGAATCAGGATCTGCGTAGTTCGAAAGATGGATTTGGGCAACCCGCTTGGATCGGAATATGGGTGGTCCAGTCGGACCGAATGATGATCCAAGATGATCAAGGTTGGATTCATATTACACCTATCTAGATTCTGCATCCTAGGGGAAATGAACTGAGGGGTAGGGATCGTCCTAAACTACCCTTGTAACTTACAACCCTGATTTTGGAATTGTGTTGGGCTAGGCTTCATGATCCTTGATTAAGACTTTTATCATTTTTTCATTATTACCCTTCCCATGAATGTGGGTGCCTACATGCACGTCCCCACACTTAGGAATGTCTTCTATCAGTGTACATGCACGACAGTTCGACTAGGGTGTAGCGAAAAGTAAGTTCTTACCGACATAAACATCATTCAAGCATAGCATACAGCAACAAATCAAACATGGTAGTATGCACAAAGCTAGCAGTGTAAGCATCCTAAGCATGGTAGTGCACACTATGACAGTGTAATCAAGTGAACATGATAGATGCATGGATATAACAACATAGATAATATCAGATCTTCAATCTAACGATTATATCTCTTCAAAAAATGATGATCATGATCAACACTTAGATTTCATCAAAACAGTCAAGATCAACGGCTCAGTTCTCACATCAAGTTATAATCATGATTAATGACTCATATTTCATCAAAATAGCTAAGATCTACGGCTTAGATCTCACAAAAGATAATCTAACGGTTCAGATCACTCATCATGATAATCTAACCATTCAGGTTCATAAAAAACACTCATGATCAAGATCTAATGGTTCAAATCCCTCAATATCACTCACAATGAAAATCCAACGGTTCAAATCATTCAAGATCATAATCAAACCATTTATATTCCTTTAAAAACACCCACAATGAGGATTCAAAGTTGAAATAATTCAAAATCACTCACAATAAAGATCCAACGGTTGAAATCATTCAAAATCACTCACAGTGAAGATCTAACGGTTGAAATCAATTGAAATGATAATCTAATGGTTTAGATCATTTAAATCGCTCACAGTGAAGATCTAACGGTCTAAATCAGCATCCAATGGCCCATATTTCATCACATCAAAATTACTCACAATGAAGATCCAACGATTGAAATCATTCAAGATCATAATCCCACAATGAAGATCCAACGTTGAAATAAATTCAAGATCACTCACAATAAAGATCCAACGGTTGAAATCATTCAAAATTACTCATGGTGAAGATCTAATGGTTGAAATCATTTGAAATGATAATTTAATGCTTTAGATCATTTAAATCACTCATGATGTCGATCCAACAGTCTAAATTAACATCCAATGGCCCATATTTCATCACATCAAAATTTATAATCAATGGGTTAGATTTAACTTATCCAAAATTGATGGCCAATATTAAATCACATCATTAAGGTATTGACACACATGCCATATAGCATTTGAAGATCATGATTATCGAAATAGGCATATTTAGATAATTTTTTATTATTTGAGCTTCATGAAAGCTATCAAAATAAAGTTTGAGGTACCAACCTTGTCCCCAACAATGGGGTGGAGCCTTTGATGATGGTTGGAGACGATCTATGGCACGTGCGACATGCTTTCCTTCTTCTTTCCTCCTTTCCTCTCCTTTTTTTCTCTTTTCCTCAATCTCCCCTCTTGATCCCAATATCTCTTCTCTCTCTCTTTCTTTTTTCTCTAACTCACTTCTATTCTCCTTCTTTTTTTTCTTGCCTTTCTCCCTCTTTCTTTTCTCCCTCCCCTTTTTTTTCAAGTGGTTAGATGGGTGCTCCTTTTATAGATGGCCCTTGGTTGCTTGAGCATGGCTCAAGAAGATGATGTGCGATGGAGTTGGGCTCAAGGAAGTGAGGTGATGGGTTTATGACTCAAGATGTGGAAGGGAGGGGGTGAGTGGCTCAAGGAAGTGAGGTGATGGATTTATGGCTCAAGAGATAGAGGGATTTATGGCTCAAGAGGTGGAGGGATTTAGGGGCATAGAGGTTCAAGAAGTGGAGGGGAGTAAGGGCTCAAGAAGGAGGTGGTTTAGGGTAGCTAAGGAACTAGTTATAGGTTTTGGGGAATGGCTAAGGTGGAGGGCTCAAGAAGATAAGGTGATGGATTTATGACTCAAGATGTGGAAGGGAGTAAGGGCTCAAGAAGATGGTGTCATGGTGGGGCTCAAAAAGGAGGTTCAAGAAGTGGAAGAGAATAGGGGCATGGAGGTTCAAGAAGTAGAGGGCTCAAGAAGATGAGGTGATGGATTTATGACTCAAGATGTGGAAGGTTTTATGGCTCAAGAGGTGGAGGGATTTAGGGGCATGAGGTTCAAGAAGTGGAAGAGAATAGGATTCTTCTTCTCTCTTCCCATTCTCTCTCTCTCGCCTCCTCTCTCTCTCTCTCTCTCTCTCTCTCTCTCTCTCTCTCTCTCTCTCTCTCTCTCTCTCTCTCTCTTTTCTTCTTGACTGAACATATATATATATATATATATATATATATATATATATATATATATATATATATATATATATATATATATATATATATATATATATATTCAACTTCTTCTTCTCTCTTCCCTTTCTCTCTCTCTCTTCCTCTCTCTCTCTCCTCTCTCTCTCTTCTTGACCGAACATATATATATATATATATATTATTCGACTTCTTCTTCTCTCTTCCCATTCTCTCTCTTCCTCTTTCTCTCTCCTCTCTCTCTCTCTTCCTCTCTCTCTTCTTGATCGAAATATAGATATAGATATATATATATATATATATATATATATATATATATATATATATATATATATATATATATATATATATGTATTCGGCTTCTTCTTCTCTCTTCCTCTCTCTCTCTCTCTCTCTCTCTCTCTCTCTCTCTCTCTCTTCTTGATAGAACATATATATATTCGACTTCTTCTCTCTTCCCATTATCTCTCTCTTCCTCTCTCTCTCTTCTCTCTCTCTCTCTTCCTCTCTCTCTTTTTGACCGAACATATATATATATATATATATATATATATATATATATATATATATATATATATATATATATATATATATTCGGCTTCTTCTTCTCTCTTCCCATTCTCTCTCTCTTCCTCTCTCTCTCTCTCTCTCTCTCTCTCTTCCTCTCTCTCTCTCTCTTCTTGATAGAACATATATATATATATATATATATATATATATATATATATATATATATATATAATATAACTTATATAAAACATATATTATATAATATATAAATGTATATAGTATATAATATATATATATATAACAAATACATAAAGTGCATACACATGGGCCGACTCGACTTGATCTGGGTCGGTCTGGGTTGGACTAAATTAGGCTTGAGCTGGGTTGGGCTGAGTAAGTATGGACTAGATTGTTTTCTCTCTCTATTATGGATCCTCTTAGCTTGTAATTCCGCATGAAAAATTTCGAGGGCCTTTGTCTCAGATTTTCCACGTCCACTTTGAAGAGGACGGACAAAGGAGCACACTGGTGCTCGAATCACCTAATTCAGACTTCAGATGACCAAAATATGAAGAATTGAAGCTTTGACGATAATCCTACTGGCAACTTTGCATGGGACCCGCTGACGGCTTCTGCCCAAAATTCTTTACGTCTATTTCGAAGAGGACAGGCAATGGAGCACACTGGCACTTGAATCGCTTGATTCGGACTTCGGATAATCAAGATATGAAGAATTAGAGTTTTGACGATAATCCTACTGGCAACTTTGCATGGGACCCGTTGACGGCTTCTGCCCAAATTCTTTACGTCCATTTCGAAGAGGATAGGCAATGGAGCACACTGGCACTTGAATCGCCTGATTCGGACTTCGGATGATCAAGATATGAAGAATTGGAGTTTTGACGATAATCCTACTGACAACTTTGCATGGGACCCGCTGGCGGCTTCTGCCCAAAATTCTTTACGTCCATTTAAAAAAGGACAGTCAATGGAGCACACTGGCACTTGAATCGCCTGATTCGGACTTCGGATGATCAAGATATGAAGAATTGGAGTTTTGACGATAATCCTACTGGCAACTTTGCATGGGACCCACTGGCGATTTTCGTCCAAAATTCTTTACGTCCATTTTGAAGAGGACAGGCAATGGAGCACAGTGGCGCTTGAATCGTCGGATTTGGATGTCGGACGATCAAGATATGGTCGAATGAAATCCGATCGATTTAAATCACGATAATTTGCCCAATAAATCCTTAATTTATGATAATTTACAGAAAACCCTTGGATTTAATAAGTCAATTTCAATCCGACTAAAATCGCGACATCTTCTTCGTTTGATATCGGAATTGAGTGATTCTGGTATCATTTCGAAGGTATTTTCATGACCTTGCTGTAGGGCCCGCCAAAATCAGCCTTGAAATCACCTCTTAGCATCCAAACCTTGAATTGACCCACAATCCTTCTGAATATGCCCACCAAGACTCTTGTACATTAGGGACACTCTGGCTCAGCCCAGAACACCATAGAGAGCACAGAGGAATTGATCGACTATTGATTTGAGAGAGTTTCACTCGCCTCCCCTATACTTTCCAAATTTTCATCCCCCTCCGCTCTCTTACTGTCTATACACCAATAAATTTCTGTTTGGCTGGGGATGGCAAAAATGGCGTGCTTACAACTGGATGTCCTCGAATCAGTTTAACATGGAGAAGGACCAAATACAATAAATGCAGGAGGGGTGCAATAAATGCAAGCCATGCTGGCAGGACGAGCCACGTCAACCTAATATGGCGAAACGCATGGGCCACAACCCAATCTAACTGGTAGAAAGGCCACGCATTAATCAGGCATGGTGACAAGGACTTGAATGGGTCGTGGGGATGAAGATCTAGGGCGCCACCCTATTATACGGGGTCGTAGACCCTCTACCAACTCCCATGACCGTCTGATCAGGCCATGCTAGACACTCGAGATTGAACATCTTGGCAGAGAGGGAGGCAAACCATGCCAAGCCATTCCTTTCTGGCTATAAATAGAGGAATGAAACAAGAAAAAAGATACACTCACACTCAGTTATAGGAGCTGTACTAGGAAGATGATCTTCTTCCCTGCAAAGCACCTCAGACCCTTCTCTACAACGAATTCGGGTCTATTTGGGCCTAATTCCATTTGCTTTTCCTGGTCTAATACTGACTTAAGCATAGCATTAGAGTGGTCACGGGGTTAAAACTTGACTACCTCACTGCATGCTGGTGATTCTCTGTCACAGGTGGCATCATCTTAGGTACCGGAAAAAAACCAGCGACAACAGATTGGTGCCCACTGTCACACCCCAATTCTGGTCTAACCAAAATGGTGTGATGAACCACCAATAAACCAACAGTTCACCCAAGATCTCGCATAGGTCGTACCCACCATACAAACCACACACACATTCCACATGAATAATCAGAGGTAATAAACAAATAAGCGGAAGTCTTACAGATAATGAACTGAGAGTCTAACAGTGATAAATAAATATTTGAAAAATTTTCATCTAACCCCCAAAAACTATGTCAAATTCGATCTAACCCCCACAAATTTCAAAAGTCTCATCTACCACCCAAAACTTTTACAAATGTCTCATCTACCACCCAAAATTTTTCCACCGTTAATCAAAGAGACCCCACCCATTAGTAGAGTCCCGTTAATTGCAAATATTAGGACATTATTACCCTTATTCCAAAAATAAAAGACCATAATGCCCCCCAAAATAAAAAAAAACACCTTTACTTACCAATTTTGAAGAAACCCTCTTTCGATTCTGGTTTATTCGTGTTCTCTGCTTCCGGTGGGAGGCCATGATCGACGGCGGAGAAGGGGAGAGAAATGAGGCTAACGGTGGAGGTCAGAGGTAGAGATGAGGTGATTCCATCTAGGATGTAGATGGAATCGAAACCAGGGCAGGGGGACGAGGAAGAGAAGGTCGGAGGTAGAGATGGTCGTCCTTGTTGTTGTGGAGCTGTAGCTATCGATCAATCCTAGTCATCAACCAAACTTGCCTTCATCTTGTGATACCTCTTCGTATCAGTCTTCAATCCATCCCTAATAATTCCAAGAACGATCTGAAACTGAGCGTTATCAATCCAAGTCAGATTTGGTAACTTTCCAGTATTCTCATATTCTTCCTTGGCCTTTACTCCCTCATGAATGACTAAAGTGGCATCCAAACCATCATCAACAATGAGATCTGGACCGCCATTAGGGCCCCAATCAAGAGCCATCTTGGTACACCACCAGTACTCCTGAAGTGTCTCACCCTTCCAGGTGAATATGGCAGCGATGGCAGTAGTAGCATGGTCCTGTGTAGAGAAGATGTTGCAGGAGCAGCAGCGGAAAGAACCGCAGTTTGAATGGTCATGTGAAGGGATAATCAGATATACCCTGAAGAATATATAAAATAAATAATAAAAAAAATTAAAATGAACCTAAAAATCAGCATCGTCCTCTTCAAGAAGCCCAATGGGCAAAAGCAGATCTCACCATCATGAACAACATTTGACAAGTTCACCTGGCAAGTCCTTACTGGTCCATTAGATTCAGGGAGGAAAAAAAAAGCTTGGCTTTCTTTCGGAATCACTGAAACTAAAGTCACAGAATCTGAGATCATTCACTTATTATTTATTGTGAAAAGAAAAAGAAAGAAAGAAGGAGAATTTCTTGCTCGCCAATGAAGAAATTATCGCTGGATTTGGGGTCACAAATTTCTGTCTTGAATAGAGAATTTCCTGCTCTCCAGTTGCCGCCGATTTATTAATGTTTTAAAGTTTCATTTTAATGTTTTAAAGAAAGGGGCAAATTAGTAACTTTATCTCATTTTAATGTTTTAAAGTTTCAAATAGAAAGGGTAGAAATGTCTACTCACGTGTTCAGTTAAATTTGTCAGTTAAATGGGGCCGGTTAGAATTTATGGAAACCATTGGATAGGAGATAAAATTTGACATCCTTTTTGGGGGTTAGATGAAAATTTTTCTAAATATTTAATCCAATTATCTCTAAACCACAAGACATAAAAATAAATAATCAATTACATATCCGATGTTCAAACTATAACTAAACCTAATAAAAAACACATTGGTTGCACTCGCATGATGAATCATGCCCATCTTCTTTAGCTTCTACATCCGTCTCAGCAACGTGTCCATATGTCGGCGCATTCATATATTCTTCAACGGTAGGACCTGCATCATCAACTAAAAATATTCGATGTCGAAAGGGTGAGCACACATCACGGCTCAGTGAGCAAACAAAACAATGCAACAATCATATGCATGCATTCAATTCATATATTTGGTTTGATTCATAAGTTTGCAATGTGCTATATAAAGGTTTGGTGGCCGTTGCATCTCTATACACGAATGTATGAATCCACGCAATGGATCAATTACCATTGTCGTCCCACATGCACCAATCATGGAATAGAGATAGAGCTAAAGTGTCCGGATCAAACACCGCATAACACTTCCCCTGATGCCCTACCCATACCAACATGTAAGCCCCTATTGGCAAGGGCTTACAAATTGGGCTCGCAACTATCTAATCCTAATGCCAAACAATGTATCCAAGGCCTCACCCAGCATCCCTCAATACGTCCATAGAGATAGAGCTCAGGCCCCCCGGCAGAGTCAGAGACCACACGGTCCGAGACCACCTCCCATGATGCCCTACGACGTAATAGTTCAGCTAAAGTAATGGCTATACGACGATGTTAGTGGACAAGACTTGAGTAGAGATAGAGCTAGAGTCTGGTGACGAGGTCGAAGACCACCATGTCACGTCCTCCCCCTGATGCTCGACTCGCATCCAACACACCAACCATACACATACATTCACATGCTTATTCCTAACATTATCATCATCATCATCATGTTATAAATAAACGAAATTAAATATGCATGAACAGTAATAGCAGGAATATTGAATGACATATGAGATGCACATTACAAGCATACAAGCATAAAATCATTCATGGCATTGGACTCAATAAAAATAAACAGTTTGTTATTACCCAATTAGTTTAGGTCTTGTTCCCTCACCTGTTAGCAATTGTCGATGTCCTTCCAAGCCTTGAAATTCTCTTTGAATTGATTTAACAACCTAAAAGTTATATGAATTTAAGTTAGGGTTCATATGTGACATGTTACAGTAGTAAAAAATTAAAACAAAGCACTGATAGGTGCCTGATTGGTCCTATGGTCTTATGCTGTATCGACTTACTGTCTACGATCAATACCCTACGGTCGCATATGGTGCGATCGTAGCTGCGACCATATGATTTCTGACCGAATGCCTATGGTTGATCCTCTCGTCATAATATGGTCGACCGTAGCTGTGACTAGGGCTGCAACATGGTTGGGTTGGGCTGGGTTTTTCAAAACCCTAACCCCAACCCTGACTATTGAAACTTAACCCTAACCCAGCCCAACACTGCCAGGGTCAGAAAATGTACAACCCTAACCCTGACCTTGACAGGGTTGGGCCTAACCCTAACCTGCCCTGATTGACCCTGATGGGGCCGGGTTGGGCCGGGTCATCCCTGATTAACCCTGATTCAGGGTTAGATTGACCCTGATATTGACCCTGATTGACCCTAAACATATAACAAATTATCAAATAACAATTACAACTTAAAACATATGACAAATACAAGCAACCTATGATATTCTTTTAAGAACATAACAAATACAAACTAAATCAGTTTAAGTGTTTAACAAGGAAAAAAAACAAATCATACATATATTTATAAATATATTCAAATATATACAGGGTCGGGTTGGGCCGGGTTCAACCCAGGGGGTCAACCCTAACCCAGCCCAACCCTGCCAGGGTTCATATAAAATTGAACCCTAACCCAGCCCTGTCAGGGTTCGGGCCGGGTTCAACCCTGCCAGGGTTCAGGGTGGGCCTGGGCGGGTTCGGGTTGTCAGGGTAAAACTTGCACCCCTAGCTGTGACCTTGAGATTTCTGGTCACAGTCTACCTGAAATTCGAGTTCTTCCTGGGTCAATTCTTCTGTTCTTCAATGGATTTTATTCTAAGGTCATCCAATGGTCATCATTAGTAATTTCTTATCAACACTAATCATCAAATTCACTCCTCATGGTTCTCCTTGGGATTTTCTCAAGGAAATCACATAGATCATAATAGGTTGATATGGCCTATCCTCCATAGAAGTTTTATTCCTTAGAGTTTACATCTCCAGAGATTCGTTTCATACCTTTGCCTGTGATAGAGAGTCAATCCCTTCTCAACAAACTCTTCTCCTTAGCTTTTTCTTCTTCTCCTTCTCTTCCTTCTCTTCCTCTAGGGCTTACTAATGTTCTAAAAGAGTGAAAAAGGGCAAAGGGACGTCCTTTATATAGAGAAAAACTTTTCATATAAAGTCCTCTTTTAATTAGGAAAGCAATCCCTGAGTTTAGGAAAGCTTCCAAAACTCGGAGTCTGATCTGGGTTCTCACGGTCGATCATACGGTCGCATAAACCGTCAATCGTAAGGTCAAAATCATCGACCGTGGGATTCTGGATTTGAGATTTTTGGATCCCTTCCTTATGGTCGACTATACCTACCTAGGCATGCGACCTTAGGTATGTTTTTAGTGTTTTTAACTCGATTCTCATACCTGATTTGTGATCTATCTTCACACGCTCAGTCCACTTGGTCCAGAAATGATGGAAAGACCTGGCACGACACGATTAGACCAATTTAGTGTAGTGCGGTCTTACAACTCCCCCCCCCTCTTATATACATTTCATCCTCGAAATTTGCACATACCTTCCTAGTCGAATAGGTGAGGATATTGCTTCCGCATAGCGTTCTCTTCTTCCCATGTAACTTCTTCTATATTTTAGCTTCTCTAAGTAACCTTATCGTAAATGTCACAGTTGCAAAGACGTTGCACCTTCTGGCTAGTGATCTCAAAAGGTACTACTTCGAAAATCTTCAGTCAAATCCGGTGGATGCATTGCTAACACGTGTGTTGGATCTCTGACGTACTTCTTCAGTAATGAGATATGAAATACATCATGCACACTTGACATGGATGGTGGTAGTGCTAACTGATATGCTACTTTTCCACGTCTATCCAGAACTTCATAAGGTCCAATATATCTGGGACACAACTTTCCTTTCTGTCCAAACCTTTCAAACCACCCATAGGAGATATTTTCAGAAACACCTTATCACCTATGGTGAATTCGAGATCTCTGCGTCGATTATCTACGTATTGCTTCTGACCGTTCTGAGCTATTCGGACTCTTTCCTTGATAATGTCGACTACTCGATAAGTCTCTTCAACAAACTCTGATCCAAAAATACTCCGTTCTCCAACTTCATTCCAAAACAAAGGAGTTCGACATTTCCTATCATACAGTGCTTCATAGGGTGATATCTGTATAGTCGCTTGGTAGCAGTTGTTATAAGCGAACTCAATCAGTAGTAATTTCTCATCCCATGATCCTTTGAAATCAATAACAAAAGCTTGAAGCATGTCTTCTAAAATCTGAATAGTACGTTCCGACTGTCCGTCTATCTGAGGATGGAATGCAGTACTGAACTTCAATGTTGTACCCATAGCCTTCTATAGTCCTCCTCAAAACTTTGAGGTAAAGCGTGGTCTCTGTCGGACACAATGCTTTCAGGTACACCATGTAATCTGACAATATTATCTACATAAAGCTTAGCTAACCTCTCTAGGGTATACTAAGGTTGTATAGCTATGAAACGAGCTGTCTTGGTCAAACGATCCATAATCACCTAGACCGGGTCAACTACTCGGGGAGTCAATGGTAGTCCAGTGACGAAGTTCATAGTGATGCAGTTTCATTTCCATGCTGGTTCTGGTAGTGACTGCAATAATCCTGTAGGTCTTTGCCTTTCAGCCTTTACTTATTGATAATTTAAGCATTGAGACACAAATTTAGCTACATCCACTTTTATTCCTCTCCACCAATATAGTTTCTTCAGATCATGATACATCTTTGTACTTCCAGGATGTACCGAATAAGTGGTGGTGTGAGCTTCCTTCATTAGTCTGTGTCTAATATCTAAGAATTCATTTTTCAGGAACGCATACCCTTCCTTTGTATCTTAGTACCTTTTCAACGTCCTAGGTGAACTCAGGAGTAGTTCTACCTTTTTCGAGGTCTTCTTGTACCGTTCTCAGATAAGGGTCTGATTTAATAGCGATTTTTATTTCGTCTAATAGATCAGGTACAATCTTCAATGTAGCAAACATGTTTGAGAATAGATGAATAAACCCTTGGTCAAGTTGATTCATTCGGAATATTGTAAGCACCCCATTTTTGCCACCCTCGGCATAAGTGAACCAATATGGCAGGTTTCTGACCTTTAACCCAAAGATTTGTAATTCTCCACTGATCCCCACAGTAGGGTCATGGGCTATTATCTGCATAGATGCATAGGTCATGGAATTATCTTCGAAACGAGACCAGAATTGCTCAAGTCCGGTATCAAATGAGGAAGATAAGACCATTTTAGTCGGATGATACATATAAGGGAGGTTTCTGAAATTATCATAAATAATCCCAGGGGCTTTCATGCAAATTATCGTAAGTTGGATTGTTTGAATTTCAAATCATCATATCTTGATCATCCGACATCGGATTCAGATGGTTCTAAGACCATTATTCTTCATTCATGATGTTCTACAAAGTGGACGTAAAAAATCACGGGTAGAAGTCACCAGTGGGTCCCATGCAAACTTGCATGCAAAATGATCGGCAAAACTTCAAAGCTTCATATCTTTCCCGTTCTACATCGGATTCAGGTGATTTCAGTCTCATTATGTTCCATTTTTAGTGCTCTACAAAGTGGACGTAAAATATTTTCGGTAAAAGCCTCTGAAGGATCTCATGCAGAATGGTCGGCCAAATTATCGATAATTGGTCCGCTTAAACTTCAAAAATTCATAAGTTGACCATTTTACTTCCAAATGAGGTGATTCAAGTTCCTATATTCCTCATTTTTAATGTCCTACAAAATGAACGCAAAAAAATTTGGAATAGAGGCCATCAAAAAATTCCATGCGGGATAACAGCGGGAATGACCCGTGAAATGACAAGGAGAAGAAACCCAGTTAATTCCAATCAATCCAAGTCAACTCAGTTCAAACCAGTTTTGGTCCAACCTAGCTCAACCCATTTCGAATCAGTTCATCTATGTGCACGATATTTATATTATATATATATATATATATATATATATATATATATATATATATATATATATATATATATATATATATATATATATATATATATATATAGTATATGTATGTATATGTATGTATGTTATTAAATATATGTGTATATATGTATATAATATATATTATTGTATGTAAATGATAATCCAAAAGATTTTGAGAAGAAAAAGGAAAGAGGGGAGAGAGAAACGTGAAAGTGAAGGGGGATTTTGGTTTTGGAGATAATCCAAAAGATTTTTGAGAAAAAAAAGGAAAGAGGGGAGAGAAAAAACGTGAAAGAGAAAGGGATTTAGGGTTTTGAGATAATCCAAAAGATTTTTGAGGAAAAAAGGAAAGAGGGGAGAGAAAAAACGTGGAAGAGAAGGGGATTTAGGGTTTTGAGATAATCCAAAAAGATTTTGAGAAGAAAAGGAAAGAGGGGAGAGAGAAAACGTGAAAGAGAAGGGGATTTAGGGTTTTGAGATAATCCAAAAGATCTTGAGAAGAAAAAAAGGAAAGAGAGAGGAATAAAAGAAAAAAAAAAGAAAAAAGGGGGGAAAAAGATTCCCCTTCACGTTTTCTAGAAAGAAAACGTGAAAGAGAGAGAGGAGAAAGAAAGAAAGAAAAAGGAAGGAAAGAAAAAGGAAAAAAAATATTTTTTAGAAAAAAGGATCTTCTAGAAAATGAGTGAAAAATTATAAATAGGCAAGAGGAGGATCCTTTTTTCGAGAGGAGAGAGAGAGGAAAACGTGGGTGAGAGAGAGAAAGGTGAGTGAAAGAGAGAAAACGTGAGAGAGGAAGAAAGAAAGAGAGAGAAAAGAGAAAAGAAAGAAAAGAGAAGAAGTAAAGAGAGAAAGAGAAGAGAGAAAGAAGCAGAAGAGAGGAAAAGGAGGATTCACATTCAAAGGGGATTGATACAACCCCCAATCACCCTTCATCAACGGTTTCGCTCGATTTGAGCCCAAGGTTAGTACTCTAAACAAATTTAGAGGTCGTTATAATACCCGAATGCCAATTTTGCTTGAAAAAGGCTAATTTTCATGAAATCTCAATCATGAATGCTCTATTACATGCTTGTTAATGTTAGGATGCCTATGTCTAACATTTTTCATGAATGATAATTTGTCTAAGCTATTCAATGATGAATTTTTGATTGATATACAATGATGTTTGATGTTTTTTGTAAATTTCATAAAGTGATTTTCTGATCTGAAAATTCCAGATTTAGGGTTCAAACTTAGGACGTACATCATATGTATTTTTTCTAAGATTTTGAAGCCCAAAATTTTATGGGAGTCTCTCTGATATGATAGAAGACTACCCTAAAAATTTCGTTC
Source organism: Protea cynaroides (assembly GCA_028583415.1). Taxonomy (NCBI): domain Eukaryota; kingdom Viridiplantae; phylum Streptophyta; class Magnoliopsida; order Proteales; family Proteaceae; genus Protea; species Protea cynaroides. Next base: position 27,598,074 of record CM053271.1, read on the forward strand.
CATTTGAAATTGGGGAAATATATCAAACAATTTGTCTTTGACATTGCTATTTTTCCCGGATGTAATGCAATCCTCCATCGGAAAGTCTCTAGACAAAGGCCTTATGGCCACAATCAGAAAATCCACTTAACATGAACTTTTTAGACATGAAAGTCTTCTAAAAAATGGCACTGGTTTCATATTTTTTTCATTTTTCGTTGAATTGATATCAATTTTTAAGTGCATAGAGCTTTGATTTCAGATCTGTCATGATGTGCTGATTTGCATGATTGAAAAGAGTCATTTTTCACAAAGAAAATATACAGTTTTGACTTGTTTTCTTAATGAAATTTTAGATCAGATAGTTATCTACATAGACATATGTCTGTATTTAATTTTCATTAAGAATAGAATTTTATTTGGAATTTATGGTGCAACTGGTCAAAAATCTGGAACAGACCTGACCAGTGTATTTGCCTGTACTTGGGGAATGTTTTCGACCTGCCTATGGTCTCTTTTAGGAATAGCTTTCTTGAGACAAAATGTTGGCCTCTGAGTCTTCTTTCCAGGGATATATTTTAAGAATTTTTTGAGTAAGTACAGTGCCCTATGTGCCCATTTTGGTCCAGCCTGACAAAGCTGTCATCTTGCTGCGTGTTCCATCATGTTTTGATTGATTCTCATATGCTTTGGTTGTTTCTCACATGCCATATTTGATGCTATGCTATGTTCGGATGCTCGTATGCATACACTGCCATAATTGGAATGATCACATTGCCATAATTGAAATAATCACACTGCCATGATTGGAATGATACACATGTTTATTGCCATATTTGTCTGCTACACTTGCTCACATGCTATATTAAATGCTTATTGTCACAATTAGGGTAGAAAACCCTAAAAAAATGGAAACAAAATAACATTTAGGTTACAAAACCCTAAGATGGAAAGAATGTAACAATTAGGTTAGAAAACCCTAAAAATAGAAATAAAATAATAATTAGGGTATAAAACCCTAAAATGGAAAGAAAGTAACATTTAGGGTAGAAAACCCTAAGATGGAAAGAAAATAATAATTAGGGTAGAAAACCTTAAAATGGAAAGAATGTAACAATTAGGGTAGAAAACCCTAAAAAATGAAAATAAAATAACAATTAGGGTAGAAAACCCTAAAATGGAAAGAATGTAACAATTAGGGTAGAAAACCCTAAAAATAGAAATAAAATAATAATTAGGGTATAAAACCCTAAAATGGAAAGAAAGTAACATTTAGGGTAGAAAACCCTAAGATGGAAAGAAAATAGCAATTAGGGTAGAAAACCCTAAATTGGAAAGAAAATAATTAGGGTAGAAAACCCTAAAATGGAAAGAAAATAGCAATTAGGGTAGAAAACCCTAAATTGGAAAGAAAATAATTAGGGTAGAAAACCCTAAAATGGAAAGAAAATAACAATTAGGGTAGAAAACCCTAAAATGGAAAGAATGTAACAATTAGGGTAGAAAATCCTAAAAATAGAAATAAAATAATAATTAGGGTATAAAACCCTAAAATGGAAAGAAAGTAACATTTAGGGTAGAAAACCCTAAGATGGAAAGAAAATAGCAATTAGGGTAGAAAACCCTAAATTGGAAAGAAAATAATTAGGGTAGAAAACCCTAAAATGGAAAGAAAATAGCAATTAGGGTAGAAAACCCTAAATTGGAAAGAAAATAATTAGGGTAGAAAACCCTAAAATGGAAAGAAAATAACAATTAGGGTAGAAAACCCTAAAATGGAAAGAAAGTAACAGTTAGGGTTGAAAACCCTAAAAAATGGAAATAAAATTACAATTAGGGTAGAAAACCCCAAAATGGAATGAAAGTAGCAATTAGGGTAGAAAATCCTAAATATGGAAAGATAATGGCAATTAGGGTAGAAAATCCTAAATATGGAAAGATAATGGCAATTAGGGTCTTGCCATGCTTAGAAGATAGCCTACTAGATCATGCCATGTAGGCTCTTGCCTTATTTGCAATACATGCCATATTTGAAAGATTTTTAAACAATCTTACTGTATGTGAATTTCTTGTCATAAATGTTTTATGTGCCATATTTAGATAAAATATTCTATTTTTTTGGCAATAACTTATTTTATGCAACACCTAGTCGAACTGCCATATATATGCACACATCTAGAAGACAATCTAGGTGTGGGGACGTGCATTTAGGCACCCACATTCTTGGGAAGGGCATAATGGGAATGATAAAAATCTTAATAAAGAAAGAAAAATACTTTGCCAAACCTTCCAAAATTAGAATTCAGAATGAAAAGGGTAATTTAGGACGATTTGTCCCTTGGCAAACCCTAAACCTAGAATAGGTTCTAAACCCTAAACCTAGAATAGGTTCTCAATCCCAAACCTAGAACAGGTTCTCACTTTCTAACCTAGAACAGGTTATATCCCGAACTACGCGGATTCTGATTCCTAGGGCAAACCCTATGATACGTAGGCCATTTGGGAGAAACCCAAATTCGGATCCACAATTTAGTCCACTTGGACTATCCATAGATCCACTAGGATATATTTATTCACACTTTAGTCCACTCGGACTATCCATAGATCCACTAGGATATATTTATTCACACCTTAGTCCACTCGGACTATCCATAGATCCACTAGGATATCTATCCACATTCCAACCCAGATAGGGTTATCCATATTTTGACCCAAATAGGGTTATCCTTCGATCCACTAGGACTATCTATCAGTCCACATGGACTATCCAGATCCTAACCCATAGGATTTCTCAACCATTCAAGCATAAATTTCAACTTGAACAATGAACTTAATCATGCACAAGCATAAATCACATCCATAAACTTTAATCACACCTGAACTACGATGGTGAACCTGATTTTCGGAATAATTCCGTGATACGTAGGCAATCTGATGGATACAGATTCGGTTCAATGATATCAAACCCCTTGGTTTGGTTTGGCTTAGCAAATAGAGTCTAGCATAGGAAAGGTATAGGAGACCGATTTCGATCGGGCGGTTTGGGTGCCTAACCCCTTCCCATAACCGTAACCTGACACTTACCCAATCTCTGATGGACCAGAATTCCAATCTAAGGGTCACGAGTCAATCGAAGTCTTACCTTGGGGTGAGATTTCACATTTCTAAGGTCCTAGACCTAAATCTAGGTGGCGACTTCTAAAGATTTCCATCTTTGTCCTCACATTCAATCACGAATTGCTCTTTACCATAACTAAATACTCTTCCTGTGACACATGCCACAGTATTTGCACTAACTTCTTCTTGGGATTCTGTCATAGCTTTCTTGCTCAGTGCGTCAGTAACTGCATTAGCTTTTCCTGGATGATACTGGATATCGTAATCATAATCCTTCAGTAATTCCAGCCATCTTCTTTGTCCCATGTTCAACTCCTTCTGATTAAAAAGATGAGTGAGACTCTTATGATCTGATTTAATCTGAAATTTTCTCTCTATACAAATAATGTCTCCATATCTTAACAGTATGTACTACTGCTGTTAATTCCAAGTCATGAATGGGATAGTTCTTCTCATGTGTCTTCAGTTGTCTTGAGGCATACGCAACTACTTGTTCTCCTTGCATAAGCACACATCCTAAACCTAACCTAGACGCATCAGTGTACAAGGTAAATGGTTGTCTTGGGATCAAAATAATCAAGATGGGAGCAGATATCAATTTAGCCTTCAATGTTTAAAAACACTATTCATATTTATCAATCCAAACAAACTTTTCTCCTTTTTTTATCAGACTGGTGAGAGGTACGGCGATTCTAAAGTAATATTCCACAAATCATCGATAAAAACCAGCTAAAACTAGGAAACTTCTGATTTCTGCAACATTCTTAGTTACTTTCCATTTCACAATGGCTTCAATCTTGCTAGGAACCACTTCAATTCCTTCAGCGGATACAACATGGCCTAAGAAAGCGACTTCATTTAGCTAGAACTCATACCTTGTAAATTTTGCGTAAAGCTTCTCTTTTCTTAGTCGCTGCAGAACGACTCTTAGATTTGTGACATGAGTTTCTTTGTCCTTAGAGTAAACTAGTATGTCGTCAATAAATACAATAACTGACGTGTCCAACATATCATGGAATACCCGATTTATGAGTTCCATAAAAGTTACGGGTGTATTAGTTAATCCAAAAGACATGACTAAAAATTCATAATGTCCATATCTGGTTCTGAATGCTGTCTTCGAAATATCACCTTCCTTAATCTTCAATTGATGGTATCCTAATCGAAGATCAATTTTGGAGAACACTTTGGCACCTTGCAACTGATCGAACAAGTCATCGATCCGAGGCAACGGGTATCGATTCTTGATTATAAGCTTATTCAATTTCTGATAGTTTATACACAGTCAAACACTATCGTCCTTCTTTTTCACGAATACTGACGCTCCCCATGGTGATATGCTGGGTCTAATATAACCCTTGTCTAGTAATTCCTATAATTGTACCTTCAGTTCCTTCAGTTCAGTAGGAGCCATTCGATAGGGTGCTTTTGATACTGGTGCGGCTCCGGGTATAAGATCTATAACGAACTCTATCGCTCGGTCGGGTGGTAGTCCTGGTAGTTCCTCAGGAAATACATCCAGAAATTCACGCACAACTTCAATATCCTCTATTCGTGGTGCTTCCTTAGTGAGGTCAACCACGGATACTAGTTACCCAATTCCTCCTTTCTCGAGGCATTTTCTAGCCTTCAATGCAGAGAGAATGAGTTTTCATTTACGGGGAAGTTTGGTTTCCGTAAAACTAAACTCTGCTCCTTCCTTGTCTTTAAATGTCAATTTCTTTTCTACACATTAATAGGTTTGCAGAGTGCCGAGCTAACCAATCCATTCCTAAGATAACGTCAAAGTCTGCCATCTCAAGTTGAATTAAGGTTGCATCCAAAATCTTCTCGTCGATAAGAACTGGACATTGTCTATTACCTTTGTCTAGTTCGACTTCTAATCCCATGGATGATCATACAAGTAGTTTGTAGTCTAAAGGTCTGAGGGGTAGATTTAACTTCTTTCCAAACGACACAGATATAAAAGAATGAGTAGCTCCAGAGTCAAAGAGTACTCTAGCGGATAAGCCATTAATAGGTACGATACCTGTGATTTCATTTAATTTAATCTACATGCTCACACAAGGTAGTACAAAATGAAAGGTTCAGGTCATACCTGTGACCACATCAGGCGATGCGGCAGCATCATCAGATGTAATTGCATAAACCTTTCCTTGTTGTAGCTGCTTCCTTGGCTTAGGACACTCCCTTGAATAATGTCCTACTTGATTGTTGTTAAAGCATTTAACTCCATCACTACTTTGCTTTTGTTGAGGTTGGGTTATCGGAGTAGTCTTGGCTGCAGCATTAAAGCTTTGAGTACGGAAGGGTTTAAACATCTTTGAGTTCCCTCCGCCATATGAATTTCCATTAGGCCTTTTAATACCTCTGTTCTAAGCAAAATAACTTTCCCTCTGGCTTGATTCCAATACTCGAGCAATCTATACAGCTTCATTATAAATCTTCTTTTCCAGTCTCAATACATGCTCACGGATGCTTTCCCTAAGTCCCATGATGAACCTTAGGGTTTTGGTATTTTCCTCCTGCATGTTAGAGGGAGCAAAGAAAAATAGTTCTTCATAACGCTGTTGATATGCGTCTACAGTCATCTGTCCCTGATACAGACTCAGAAACTCCTTTTTCATTTGATCTCTGAAACTCCTTGGAAAATACTTTTCGAAGAAAACTTCTTTATAGATAGCCCAGGTCAGTTGGGCGTGCTTTGTTAACAGATAACTTCTAGTTGATTTCCACCAGTGGTGCGCATCACCTTTCAACATAAAAGTGACACATAATACCTTATCTTCTTCATTTATAGTCATCATCATAAAGTTTCTTTCCATCTCATCAATCCAGTGAGAAGACCATAACGGATCTGATGGCTTGCCTGTAAATTCCCTCGGCTTTAACTTTAGAAAATGCTCGATCAGTCTGGAGTGATCAAGCTGATACTGTGCATATACTCCATACATAGGTGGCTGGTACTGGTAATTTCCTTGGTTATACTCGCCTTGCGGTGCTTCAGGGTTTTGCACTTGGCCTTGTACTGCTGGTGTTTGCGGTGCTTGGGGTACGGTGTTGCTACCACCAGGTGCAGTAGTAGCTTGTCCTGCAGGTAAAGGTTTCGTGTTTGCAGTTGGGAAAGCCATTCCCATCGCAGCTTGCATGTTGGCTTGCACTTGCTGTATTTGCTGTAATTGTTGTGCTAAATTCATCACCGCAGTAGCCAAATCTGTAGGTGGTGTAGGTAGGTTGGTTGGTTGGCTTGGGTGTGCACATTCTGAGGTGCAGCATTTTGAGTTTCAATATTTTCTTCCCGTCCTTGCTGACCCTCATTGTCATTAGTCTCCATAGGTGGTGGAGATGGGTTTGCATTTTGTCTCATTCTACTTACTCTGCATCTAGCCATTTAAACTCTTGGTTGAATGCTACTTGGAAAGGCTGTACATGTGAGACAAGATATGATGGTAGTATTGGGTTAGTCTCACAATAGAAGACGAGAGAAAAACAAAATCAGTAGGCAAAAGTTCAAGCATAATCAAAATGCAGACAACAGTAGGTCATACGGTCGATGGCCTACGGTTGCATGTGGTGCGACCATAGGTGCGACCATCACATCCCTGACAACTTATCGAGACCCTATGGTAGATCATAAGGTCGATGGTTTTGGTCGAATTATGCGACTATAAGATCCAAAATCAGTTTTAAAAACCTATTTTCAAAAGTTTCCCTCTCATTTCTTCTTCTTCCTCTTACGGTCTCTACTCAATTCGCCTCCAGTGAGTTGCTACAGTGTCGACCATACAAACTTGGTGATTTTTCCTTCGATCTATGACCTACATTCCGATCCATAAGGTATGTTCTCTACTCTCTTTCATTTTTAAGCTTTCATACCTAGGGTTTTTATCATTTGTAGGGTTTTCTTTGAATTAATATTTTTCTAACCGTAAAAATTTGATTTTTATTGGGGGCTTTTGCTATTGGCCACCCAATGGATGAAAGCCCTCAAAAAAATTTGAGTTTCATTGGTTGGTTTGGTAAAAATTTTAAAATTTCCATTTTTGACCTAAAATTTGGGATTTTTGCCCAATTATCAAAATTTTTCAAATTCGACCTACCTAGTTAAAATTTTCAATTGGATATGCATTGCAGGAAGGTTTGGGACCTATGTAAGTCCTCCTGCCCAAATGTTTGGGTGAAAAGTGAGGTTTTTTCTCATTTTACATCGTTATGCTATCAAATTTTTCTAAATTTTCTAACTTATTTTCTTGTTTTCTTTTCTTACAGCTATCATGGTTCGCACCAAGGTTCCTCGAGTTCATGACCCACTTCACTTCAGGTCTATGGAAGCAGAAGTGCAATACCCTTGGTTTGATCGAAAGAAGGTTAAAGGGGGTAGATGTGTGAACCTAGCACACTTGGCCCTGTTTGATGTGGAGAGGGCATTTGGTGATATGGGCTGACTTCCAGTGATCCTATACGAGGCTTACACTCCCCCGGACTTGGTTAAGCAGTTCTACTGTCATCTTCAGGTGGAGGGTGACCAAGATGTAGAGAGGGGCAGAGAGCTTCGGATCACCATCTGGGTGAAAGGGGTTCCAATTTCTTTCAACTGCCAGGAGTTGGCTGATCTCCTAGGTATCTCCAATGATAGGAAGTTGGTTTACTATGCACCCAGAGAGCCACAGTCTCTTTCCACACAGATGCGTTCAGAGATCGATAGTCAGATTCTTCGGGATGACCGTTGGGAGGTAAAAGCAGTCAACCTGCATACAGAGCCACGTGTTTACTGCAAGATTATCCAACATAATCTGATTCCCAGGGCAGGTCAGATGAGTGTGAGAAATGCTTTCAGACTTTGAAGTCAAGACTAGTCTCTGCACCTATCTTGACCATCCCAGCACCAGGCTTACCGTTTACCCTATATACGGATGCCTCAGGATTGGGTCTTGGATGTGTGTTGATGCAAGGAGAACAGGTGATTGCCTACGCATCAAGACAGTTGAAAGAGCATGAGAAGAATTATCCTACACATGATTTGGAGTTAGCACATTATGAGATGATCTCTCAGCTGACTCAGTACCTGCTGTACTGTATCTGTACTAGGCAGTCTGTCTGCCTCCCATACATTATTCTCCAGACTATGCACCGAGCTACATTGCCTGACTCGAGAGGCAACTTGCCCTATGGGTGGCTGATCTCCACCTTGCTCGCTTGTCTACAGGTGGACCTAGTGGATGAGAGGATCATTGAGGACACCTTCTCAGTTGACTTTGATTGGGAGGCCATCAACAGGATGGGCATGCGAGAGATACAGGTCAGTGACGATGAGAGGAATGTTATGAGACGTCCTCTCACTCGGGTAGCGACAGTAGATGCAGAGGCGGCAGCAGCAGCAGCAGAGGTAGCAGCAGAGGCACACGAGTGTGGTGATGAGGAGGATGATGATCAGATGTACATGGATGTGGATGTCATCCCTCCATCGCCACAACATTCTACTGGAACTGGCCCTTCTAGGGCTTCTCATTCAGTTGGCCCTTCACGCCCACCACAATATGACATGATGGGGTTGTTATGCGAAATTAGAGAAACTCAGCGCGTGACTGATTGGAGATTAGGAGAGCTTCTAGATGCCCAGCGCTCTACAAACCAACGAGTAGCGTATCTGATGGCTAGTCTCTGAGAGACTCAGACTCAGGCAGTCTAGCTCGCCAGAGTGTATGCTGAGGACTACGATAGAGATCGTGAGGCTCTTCCTCCTCCAGCACCTTCAGCTCCATGATTGCCCTTTATATCTTTTTCCTTTTATAGTATAAAGTAACTGTCCGGATTGTGGACTGTACTCTGATTTGATGTATATTTGTCTTGTTCCCACATATATATCAAATTGATTTTTCCTTTACATATGTGCATTATTCTCTTTCTTAGTTTTTGTCTCATACAACATAAGTGCATATGGTGTGTTCTTATTATAGCTTTTAAATTTTATCCTAACTCAGTTCATGACTCATGTGGAAGTAGTTAGGTCAATGGGAAGAACCTGAGTGCTCTGATACCAAGTTGTCACACCCCAATTTTGGTCTAACCAAAATGGTGTGATGAACCACCAATAAACCAACGGTTCACCCAGGATCTCGCATAGGTCGTACCCACCATATCAAACCACACACACATTCCACATTAATAATCAAAGATAATAAATAAATAAATAAGTGGAAGTCTTACAGATAATGAACTGAAAATCTAACAGTGATAAATAAATATTTTTTCCAATTATCTCTAAACCACAAAACATAAAAATAAATAATCAATTACATATCCGATGTTCAAACTATAACTGAACCTAAGCAAAAACACATTGGTTGCACTCGCATGATGAATCATGCATATTTTCTTCAGCTTCTACGTCCATCGCAACAACGTGTCCATACGTCGACGCATTCATATATTCTTCAACGGTAGGACCTGCATCATCAACTAAAAATATTTGACGTCAAAAGGGTGAGCACACATCGCGGCTCAGTGAGCAAACAAAACAATACAACAAACATATGCATGCATTCAATTCATATCTTTGGTCTGATTCATAAGTTTACAATGTGCTATAGAAAGGTTTGGTGGCTGCCACACCTCTATACACGAGGGTGTGAATTTATCCAATGGATCAAACACCGTTGCCGTCCCACATGCACCCATCATGGAATAGAGATAGAGCTAAAGTGTCCAGATCAAACACCGCATAACACTTTCCCTGATGCCCTACTCATACCAACATGTAAGCCCCTATTGGCGAGGGCTTGCAAACTGGACTCGCAACTAACCAATCCTAATGCCAAACAGTGTATCCAAGGCCTCACCCCAGCATCCCTCAATACGTCCATATAGAGAGAGCTAAGGCCCTTCGGCAGAATCAGAGACCACATGGTCTGAGACCACCTCCCCTGATGCCCTACGACGTAATAGTTCTGCTAAGATAATGGCGTTACGACGATGTTAGTGGGCAAGACTTGAGTAGAGATAGAGCTAGAGTCTGGTGATGAGGTCGAAGACCACCATGCCACGTCTTCCCCCTGATGCTCGACTCGCATCCAACACACCAACCACACACATATATTCACATGCCTATTCCTAGCATCATCATTATCATCATCATGTTATAAATAAACAGAATTAAATATACATGAACAGTAATAGGAGGAATATTGGATGATATGTGAGATGCACATTACAAGCATACAAGCATAGAATCAATCATGGCATTGGACTCAATAAAAATAAACAGTTTATTATTATCCAATTAGTTTAGGTCTTGTTCCCTCACCAGTTAGCAATTCTCGATGTCCTTCCAAGCTTTAAAATTCTCTTTGAATTGATTTAACAACCTAAAAATTATATAATTTAAGTTAGGGTTCATATGTGACATGTTACAGTAGTCGAAAATCAAAATAGAGCACTGATAGGTGCCTGATTGGTCCTATGGTCTTATGCTGTATCGACCTTACTGTCTACGGTCGATACCCTATGGTCACATATGGTGCGACCGTTACTGCGATCATATAATTTCTTAAATCTTTCCGAATGCCTATGGTCGATCCTCTGGTCATATTGGTCATGCTATGGTCGACCGTAGCTCCGACCTTGAGATTTCTGGTCACAGTCTACCTGAAATTTGAGTTCTTCCTGGTTCAATTCTTCTGTTCTTCAATGGATTTTATTCTAAGGTCATCTAATGACCATCATTAGTAATTTCTTATCAATCCTAATCATCAAATTCACTCCTCATGGTTCTCTTTGGGATTTTCTCAAGGAAATCACATAGATCATAATAGGTTGATATGACCTATCCTCCAAAGAAGTCTTATTCCTTAGAGTTTACATCTCCAGAGATTTGTTTCATACCTTTGCCTGTGATAGAGAGTCAATCATTTCTCAGCAAACTCTTCTCCTTAGCTTTTTCTTGTTTTCCTTCTCTTCCTTCTCTTTCTCTAGGGTTTACTAATGTTCTAAAAGAGTGAAAAAGGGCTAAGGGACGTCCTTTATATAGAGAAAAACTCTCCATATAAAGTCCTCTTTCAATTAGGAAAGCAATCCCTAAGTTTAGGAAAGTTTCCAAAACTCAGAGTCTGATCTGGGTTCTCACGGTCCATCATACGGTCGCATAAACCGTCGACCGTAAGGTCAAAATCATCGACCGTAGGATTTTGGATTTGAAATTTTTGGTTTCCTTCCTTATGGTCGACCATACCTACCCAGGCTTGCGACCTTAGGTATGTTTTTAGTGTTTTTAACTCGATTCTCATACCTGGTTTGTGATCTATCTTCACACGCTCGGTTCACTTGGTCCAAGAATGATGGGAAGACCTGGCACAACACAATTAGACCAAGTTTGTGTAGTGCGGGTCTTACACCCACCGTGGGGCTCTGGCATGCTTGTGTTGCAGAAGATTTTTTCACCCTTCCACTCCTACTCATTGTCTCCTTGAGATATCGTTTGTTTACCTTATCTTCATATCCACTCAGTAAACCACTTTCACCCATATTTCTTATGGCTTCACCTAGAAGAGCTGAGAGTGCTTATAACTTGAGGGGCATCCACGACCACCCTACAAATGCTGATGTTTGTCAAGAGCAGGTAAACATACCTGATGTGAGGACAATGAGAGGTGATTCGCCCTCCTCCTCGGGTGATCAAGAAAACATGTTTGTTTGGAGCGCCTCCTAGATTAAGGTCTAGGACCTCTAAAAATGTAGTATCACCATAAGGTAAGACTTCTATTGACTCGTAACCCATTGGATCGATTCTTTGGTCTGCACGAGATCGGATAAGCATTCAAAGTGGTTTTGGGAAGGTGTTAGGCACCGAAACCATCCAATCAAGATCTGCCTCCTATACTTTCCTTAGACGCTATTATTCTGACAATGCTTGTTCAACTGGATGACTAGGGTTAATGGGGGGAAATCCTAAACCAAGTTGCTACATTTTGTTTACCTAGGGTTCAACTAAACATATTCTAAAGCAAATAAACAAGTAAATATAATATACAATTAACTAAACCAAATTATGGTTCGGTCTTGGACCAAATTTGGGATATCCCTTAAGACTTTGTCTCTTGAGAATTAGGTCCAAAAACGTAGTTCAGATGGGCATTGTGTGATTAAAGATTATGGATGTAGCTTATGCATGTGCTTCAATTAGATTCTTTGTTCAAGTTGAAGTATATGCTTGATGGATGGTTCATATTGAATCTGATGGTCTGTGTATGACTGTAGTAGCTGTAGTAACTATGTAGCTATAGTACCATATTTGAGAACTAACCCAAATTGCCTACGTGTCACACCCCAATTCTGGCTGAACCAGAAGTGTGAGTGAACCGTCTCCAAATCACGGTTCACACCAGGATCTCAATAGACTGTGTCAACAAACCATTCAAAGCAAATTAACCATAATCAGAGAATAATAAATAGTAGCGGATTTAAATAAATAAGTGAATTGATTTTTCTATTTGTAATTAAATAATTATCTAATTATGCCATCATCCATAATCATAAATAATAATTATTACTTCATCTATACCCAACTGAAATAATAAATAAATAATCCCTAAAGGAACACACAGAAAGAGCACTCGCATGAGGCGACATGCTCATCCTCTACTGCCTGTGTGCCAATAGCAACTACTATCCCGTACGCTGGGGCAGCCATAATGTAAGACCCCGCACTCTACTAACCCGGTTTATTCGTGTCATGCCAGGTCTTCCCATCATTTCTAGATCAAGTAGACCGACCGTGTGAAGATAGATCACAAAACTAGGTATGAATCGAGTTAAAAATGCTCAAAAGTATGTGTATGGTCGAATACCTGGGTAGGTATGGTCGACCATAAGGTAAGAAACAAAGGTCACTGATCCAGGACCCTACGGTCAATGTTTTTGACCCTATGGTGGACAAATTCTGCAACCATAAGCCATTGACCGTGAGACCCCAGATCAGACTCCGAGATGGAAACTTTCTTAATTTGAGGAGGATTTCTTTCCTAATGTTGGAGAACTCTATATGGAGAATTTTTCTCTATATAAAGGACGTTCCTCAGCCTTTTTTACACTTTTAGAACATTAGTAAACCCTAAAGAAAGAGAAGGACAGAGAAGGAAAATAAGGAGAAGAAGAAAAGACTAAGGATGAGACTGAGAGAAGAGTTCCACAGACTCTCTGCAATAAGTATGGTATGAACCTTGTCTCTGTAACTTTAAAACACTAAGTAAATGTTTCTAATGTAAATTGAGATACCAAACCCAACGTAGGAATGCAACCATGGGAATTGCTAAGCAAGCCTCCAATGGAAAACCATGGAGAATTGGTTAGAGTAATTAGTTGGTAAAACTAAGAAACTTAGCCTTAGAATAATCATTAGGGTAAACCCAATTAAAGAGCCAAAGAGTTGATCCAAGAAGACTCGGATTGAATGTGGTTTGTAACCAGAAATCTCAAGGTCGCAGCTACGGTCGACCATAGCATGACCAACATGATCAAAGTATCAACCATAAGCATTCGGAAAGAATTCAAAAATCATATGGTCACAGGTATGGTCGCATATGGTGCGACCGTAGGGTATCGATCGTAGGCAGTAAGATCGACACAGTATGAGACCATAGGACCAATCAGACACCTATCAATGCTCTATTTCAATTTTCAACTACTGTACATTTACATATGAACCCTAACTTAAATTCATATAACTTTTAGGTTATTAAATCGATTCAAAGAGAATTACAAGGCTTGAAAGGAGATCGAATTTTGCTAAAAAATGAGGGAACAAGACTAAACTAATTGGATAATAACAAACTATTTACTTTATTGTGTCCAATGCCATGAATGATGCTATGTTTATATGCTTGTAATGTGCATCTCACATGTCATCCAATATTATTATTATTACTGCTCATGCATAATTACGTCTGTCTATTTACTACCATGTTGATTGATGATGATAGGAATAGACATGTGATTGTGTGTATGTGGTGAGTGTGTTGGATGCGAGTGGGGCATCAGGGGGAGGATGTGGCATTATGGTCTCTGACCTGGTCACCAGACTCTAGCTCTATCTCTACTCAAGTCTTACCCATTGACATCGTTGTATCGTCATTACCTTACCAGAACTATTACATCGTAGGGCATCAGGGGAGGTGGTTTAGGACCGTATAGTCGCTGACTCTATCGGGGGGCCTTAGCTCTATATCTATGGACGTATTGAGGGATGCTGGGGTGAGGCATTGGATACACTAGATGACATTTAGGATTGGTTAGTTGCAAGCCCAGTTTGCAAGCACTCGTCAATAGGGACTTACGTGTTGGTATGGGTAAGGGATTAGGGGAAGTGTTGGCGGTGTGTGATTTGAACACTTTAGCTCAATCTCTATTCCATGGTGGGTGCATGCGGGATAACAATGGTGTTTGATGTTACACCCCAATTCTGTACTATTCAGAATGGTGTGATGAATCGCTAATTAACCAACAGTTCAACCAGGATCTCGAATAGACTGTGTCCGTTTGCTTAACCCATACACATCCACGACAATAATCAAAGTAAATACACAATAGCGGAAGTCTTTATAATAATGAACTGAGAGTCTAACAATTATAAAATAATAAATTATCCAATTATTCTCCATTGACTAAGACATAAAATAAAATATTTAATCAATTACATCGTCTGTATAAATTGAATAAAATTCTAATCGAAAACACAAGAGTTACACTCGCATGACGAATCAAGCGACTCCACCATAACTTCAGCGTCCATCGCCACCGCATGTCCATACATAGGAGCATTCATATAGTCTTCAACCGTGGTACCTGCATCATCAACTAAAAGCATTCGACGTCGAAAGGGTGAGCACACATCACGGCTCAGTGAGAAAACAAAACAATGCAACAAACATATGCATGCATTCAATTCATATCTTTGGTCTGGTTCATAAGTTTGCAATGTGCTATAGAAAGGTTCGGTGGCCACCTCGCCTCTATACACAGGGTGAGTAAGCCCACCCAATGGATCAAACACCATTGTCGTCCACATCCACCCCACCATGGAATAGAGATAGAGCTAAAGTGCTTAGGACCGCATCACATCACACTTCCCCAGATGCTCTACCCATACCAATACGTAAGCCCCTGTTGGCGAGGGCTTACAAACTGGGCTCACAACTGACCAGTCCTAATGTCAAACAGGATATCCAAGGCCTCACCCCAGCATCCCTCAATACGTCCATAGAGATAGAGCTAAGGCCCCCTAGCAAAGTCAAAGACTACACGGTCCGAGACCACCTCCCCTGATGCCCTACAACGTAATAGTTCTACTAAGGTAATGGCGATATGACGATGTCAGTGGACAAGACTTGAGTAGAGATAGGGCTAAAGTGCTTAGGATCACACATCATCACACTTTTCCTGATGCCCCATTCGCATCAAGTACACTAACCACACACAAACATTCACATGCCTATTCCTAGCATCATCATCATCATCATGTTGTAAATAAACTGAATTAAATATGCATGAACAGTAATAACAGGAATAGTAGATGACATGTGATATGCACATTATAATCATACAATCATAGAATCATACATGGTATTGGACTCAATAAATGAAAATAGTTTATTATTAGCCAATTAGTTTAGGTCTTGTTCCCTCACCTTTGATTGAGTGTAGATCCTCGTTCAAGCTTTATGAATCACCTTTAAATCATTAGAAAGGCCTAACAAGTCGATAGGTTTTTATTAGAATTAATTCCAACAAATTTAGACTAGCTAAAATCGTAGGGTCGCAGGTAGGGCAGCACCTAGGGTCGGTTACCAATCGACCCTATGGTGTAGGGTCGAACGTGGGATCGAGTACTAATCGACTCTACGTGCGACCACACGCTTTCTGGGACTTCCCAAGGGCATGTGGTCGATCATGTGGTCTTATAGGTCCATTCTAAGATTGTTCTATGGCTCATAACTATGATTTTTACACACTTTTCATTGCCTATGATGATTACTTCCATGGATTCCTTTGGAACTTGTCCATGGATGGATGATTTGGGTTTCTCTTAATCCTAACTTCTTCCTAATCTATTCTAGGCTCTTACTTTATGAAGGGACTTAGATTCATACCTGAAGTTGGCTGAGATTCAGAGGTTTCTCTGAACTTCCTCCTCTTTCTTAGTCTTTTCTTCAATTTTCCTTCTCTTCTTCTTTTCCTTCTCTTTCTCTTTTCTCACTTTAAATTAGGGTTCTAAAAGGAGTGAAAGAGGCTAAGGGACGTCCTATTTATAGAGGAAAATCCTCCAAAATAAGTCACATTGAGTTTAAAAAAGAACCCCTTGGAAGTAGGAAAGTTTCCTAATTTACGGTTTCTGTCTGTCATCATAGGGTCGGACGTAGGGTCGCAAGATCCGTCGACCCTACGTTTTTCTAGTCATGCGACCCTATGACTAGAAAATCATAGGTTGGACTTCTGTTGAGCTGGGGTCGACCTTACCTATTTAGGCATGCGACCCTACCCTCACATTTACTGTTTTTGGGTCAGACTCATACCTAGTCTTGTGATTTTCTTCACGCACTTGGTCCACTTGGCTCGACCATGATAGGTAGACCTGGTACAAGGTGGTAAGACCGGTTAGTTTGATACGTGTCTTACAACTCCCCCCTTCTTATTAAAAATTTCATCCTCAAAATTTGTACATACCTTCCGAGTCGAAAAGGTGAGGATATTGCTTCCGCATAGCATTCTCTTCTTCCCATGTGATCTCTTCTATATCTCGGCTCCTCCAGGTGACTTTAACATAGTATATGTCACGATTACGTAGATGTTGAACCTTTTGACTAGTGATTTCAGTTGGTGTTACTTCGAATGTTAAATCATCAGTTAGATCTGGTGGATATGCTGTCAAAACGTGCGTTGGGTCTCTGATGTACTTCTTTAATAAGGAGATATGAAATACATCATGCACACTTGACATAGTTGGTGGTAGTGCTAACTGATAAGCCATTTTTCCACATTTGGCTAGAATCTCATATGGCCCGACATATCTCGGACTTAGCTTCCCTTTCTGTTCGAATCGTTTTAAACACCGCATAGGTAATACTTTCAAGAATACCTTATCACCTATGACAAATTCAAGGTCTCTGCGTCGAGTATCTGCATACTGTTTCTGACGATTCTGAGCTGCTCTAACTCTTTCCTTGATAATGTCGATTACTCGACAAGTCTCTTCAATAAATTCTGGTCCAACAATGCTACGTTCACCAACTTCATTCCAAAACAAAGGAGTTTGACACTTCCTCCCATACTGTGCTTCATAAGGTGACATCTGTATAGTAGCCTGATAGCTGTTGTTATCGGCGAACTCGATCAATGGTCCTTTGAAATCAATTATACAGGCTCGAAGCATGTCTTCTAAAATCTGAATGGTACACTCCGACTGTCCGTCTGTCTGAGGATGAAATGCAGTACTAAACTTCAACGTTGTTCCCATAGCCTTTTGCAATCCTTCCAAAACTTTGAAGTAAGTGTGGGTCTCTGTCGGACACAATCCTTTCAGGTACACCATGTAATCTGACAATGTTATCCACATATAGCTTGGCTAACCTCTCCAGGGTATACTGTGGTCATATTGCTATAAAGCGAGCTATCTTAGTCAGACGATCTACAATCACCCAGACCACGTCAACTACTCGAGGAGTCAATGGTAATCCGGTGATGAAGTCCATAGTGATGCAGTCCCATTTCCATGCTGATTCTGGCAGCAGCTGCAACCAGTCCTGCAGGTCTTTCTCATTCAGCCTTCACCCTCTGACAATTTAGACATTGAGACACGAATTTAGCTACATCTACTTCCATTCCTCTCCACCAATATAATTTTTTCAAATCATGATACATCTTTATACTTCCAGAATGTACCGAATAGGCGGTGGTATAAGCTTCCTTCATTAGTCGGTGTCTAATGTCCAAGTTTTCTATTTCAGGAACACATATTCTTTCTTTGTACTTCAGTACATTTTCATCATCTAAGGTGAACTTAGGAATAGTCCTACCTTTTTCGATGTCTTCTTGTATCGTTCTCAGATAAGGATCTGATCTAATAGCTGCCTTCACTTCATCAATTATATCAAGTACAATCTTCAACATTGCAAACATATTTGAAAATCGATGAATAAATCCTTGGTTGGTTGATTCATCCAGTGCATCTATCACGAACTGCTCATTACCGTAATTGAACACTTTTCCTGTATTACACATTACTGCAGTTGTGTTAATCTATCCTTGAGATTTTATCATTGTTTTTATGCTTAGCGCATCAGCAACTACATTAGCCTTTCCTGGATGATACTGGATATCACAATCATAATCCTTTAATAATTTCAGACATCTTCTTTGTCGCATGTTCAACTCCTTCTGATTAAAAAGATAAGTGAGACTCTTATGATCTGATTTAATCTAAAATTTCTCTCCGTACAAGTAATGTCTCCATATCTTGACAGCATGTACTATTGCCGCTAATTCCAAGTCATGAATGGGATAGTTCTTCTCATGCGTCTTCAGTTGTCTTGAGGCATACACAATTACTTGTTCTCCTTGCATAACTACACATCCTAAATCTAAGCCCGACGCATCTGTATACAAGATAAATGACTGTCCTGGAATAGGAATAGTCAAGAACGGAGCAGATATCAATCTAGCCTTCAATGTTTGGAAACTCTTCTCACATTTATCAGTCCAAACAAACTTTTCACCCTTCTTAGTCAAACTGGTGAGAGGTACGGAAATTCTGGAATAGTCTTCCACGAATCGTCGATAATACCCAGCTAGACCTAGGAAACTTCTAATTTCTGCAACGCTCTTTGGTGCTTTCCACTTCACAATGGCTTTAATCTTGCTAGGATCCATTTTAATTCCTTCAGCGGATACAACATGGCCTAACAAAGCGATCTCCTTTGACCAAAACTCATACTTTGTAAATTTGGCGTAAAGCTTCTCTCCTTAATCGCTGTAGAGCGACTCTAAGATTCATGACATGAGTTTCCTTGTCCATGGAGTAGACCAATATATCATCAATAAACACAATGACTGACGTATCCAACATATCATGGAATACCCGATTCATGAGTTCCATAAAAATTACGGGTGCGTTAGTCAAACCAAAAGACATGACTAAAAATTCATAATGTCCATATCTAGTTCTGAATGCTGTCTTTGGAATATCACCATCCTTAATCTTCAACTGATGGTATCCTTACCGAAGATCGATCTTGGAGAACACCTTGGCACCTTGCAACTGATCGAACAAGTCATCGATCCGAGGCAATGGGTATCAATTCTTGATTGTCAGCTTATTCAGTTCCCGGTAGTCTAGACACAGTCGAACACTACCATCCTTCTTCTTTACAAATAATACTGGCGCTCCCCATGGTGATATGCTAGGTTTGATGTAACCCTTATCCCGTAATTCTTGTAACTGTACTTTTAATTCCTTCAATTCAGTAGGAGCCATTCTATAAGGTGCTTTAGATACTGGTGCGGCTTCGGGTATCAGGTCTATAACGAACTTTGTCGCTCGGTCGGGTGGTAGTCCTGGTAGTTCTTCAGGAAATACATCTGGAAAGTCACACACAACATCAATATCCTCCATTCATGGTGCTTCCTTGGTGAGGTCGACCACTGATACTAAATACCCAACTCCTCATTTCTCGAGGCATTTCCTAGCCTTTAATGCAGAGATGATGAGTTTTCGTTTATGGGGAACTTTGGTTCCCGCAAAACTAAACTCTACACCTTCCTTGTCTTTAAATGTCAGCTTCTTTTCTGCGCATAATAGGTTTACAGAATACCAAGCTAACCAATCCATTCCCAAGATGACGTCAAAGTCTGTCATCTCAAGTTGAATCAAGGTTGCATCCAAAGTCTTCTCCTCAATAAGAACTGGACATGGTCCATAACCCTTTCTAATTCCACTTCTAATCCCATAGGGATCGTACAAGCAGTTTGTAGTCTAAAGATTTGAGGAGTAGATTCAGTTTCTTTCCAAATGACACAAATATAAAAGAATGAGTAGCTCCAGAATCAAAGAGTACTCTAGCGGTTATGCCATTAATAGGTACGATACCTGTGATTTATTTTAATTTAGTCTACATGCTCACACAATGTAACACAAAATGAAAGGTTCAGGTCATACATGTGACCACATCAGGCGATGCGGCAGCATCCTCAGATGTAACAGCATAAACCCTTCCTTGTTGTAGTTACTTCCTGGGCTTAGGACATTCTCTGGAATAATGTCCTACTTGATTGCAGTTATAGTATTTTACTCCTTCATTATTTTGCTTCTGTTGCGGTTGAGCTGCTGGAGTAGTCTTGGCTACAGCACTAAAGCCTTGAGTACGGAAGGGTTTGAATGTCCTTGTATTCCCTCCGTTGTATGAATTTCCGTTTGGCCTTTTAATACCCCTATTTTGAACAAAGTAGCTCTCCTTCTGGCTCGACTCTATTACTCGAGCAATCTGTACTACTTCGTTGTAAACTTTCTTTTCCAAGCCCAGAACATGCTCACGGATGCTCCCCCTGAGTCCCATGACGAACCTTCGGGTCTTAGTATTATTCTCTTACAAGCTAGCGGGTGCAAAGAAAAACAGCTCCTCATAACGCTGTTGGTTTGCATCCACGGTCATTTGCCCCTGATATAAACTCAGGAACTCTCTCTCCATAGAATCTCTAAAACTTCTAGGGAAATACTTCTCAAAGAATGCCTCTTTATATATAGCCCAGGTCAATTGGGCGTTCTTAGTTAACAGATAACTTCGAGTGGACTTCCACCAGTGGTGTGCATCGCCTTTCGACATAAAGGTTGCACACAGTACTTTCTCCTCCTTATTTACCGTCATCATCATAAAATTCCTTTCCATTTCATCAATCCAGTGTACTGGCCACAAAGGATCTACTGGCTTACCATGATATTCTTTGGGCTTCATCTTCAGAAAATGCTTGATCAGTCGGGAGTGATCCAGCTGATACGAAGCATAGGCCCCATACATAGGTGGTTGATACTGATAACTACCTTGAGCTACCTCAGGATTCTGTACTTGGGCCTGCATGACTGGTGTTTGAGGTGCATGGGGTACCATGTTACTTTCCCCTGGTACTGTGCTGGCCTGCCCTGCCCTGCTGGCATAGGTGTTGTATGGGCAGCTGGAAAAGCCATCCCTATAGCAGCTTGCATATTGGCTTGCACCTGCTGTATTTTCTGCAGCTATTGTGCCAAGTTCATTACGACTATAGCCAAATCCGTAGGTGGGGCTAGCAAGTTTGTAGGATTTGTCTGGCCACTAGCTACTGGTGGTGCCGTATTCAGATTCTCCTGTGCTTCAGGATTTACATGGTTGTCTTCCTCCACAGGTGGTGGTGGTGGAATTGGGTTACGGCTTTGTCTGGTCACTCTTCGCCCAGCCATTTTCTGTTCTGGTGGTGGTAGTGTCTATAAACAATTATAGCACATGTGAGGCAATCAATATAAGTTGTTCTCAAGTCACAAATCCAACTATTCAATATAAATTTCAAATTTTTCAGATCATTCTGACAAAATACTATATTTTTCATCGTAGGGTCGATGGTAGGGTCGGTCCTTATGCGACCCTGATAAACACTGTCAGCTTACCGAGAGCCTAGGGTCGATGGTAGGGTCGGTATATGTCTGACCCTAGGTCCGACCCCTGGTTCTCTGTCAGATCACCGAGAGCCTAGGGTCGATGGTAGGGTCGGTAATTGTCTGACCCTAGGTCCGACCCCTGGTTCTCTGTTAGATCATCGAGAGGCTAGGGTCGATGGTAGGGTCTGACGTAAGGTCGCACATTTTGGTCGAATTCTGCGACCCTACGATCCAGAATCAGGTTTTTAAACCTGATTTTGGATTCATTTCCCATTTTTTCTCCTTTCTTCCAACTCAACCAGTTTCCTTGAGTTGCTACAGTATCGACCCCTAGTGTTTGGGGATCATATCTTCCGTTCGTGACTCCCGCTCCTTCTCTTTAGGTATGCTCTCTACTGTTTCACATTTTTAAAGCTTTCTAAACTAGGTATTTGTCAATTTACATCGTTTTCTTCAAATTAAACTTTTTCTAACCGTAAAAATTTAATTTTTATTGGGGGCTTTTGCTATTGGTCACCCAATGGACGAAAGCCCTCAAAAATATTCGAGTTTCATCGGTTGGTTATCGAGAAACTTGAAATTTTCCATTTTTGACCTAATTTTTGAGATTTTTCAAATTTATTGAAATTTCTCCAAATTCGATCTTTCAAAATTAAATTTCCAGCTGTATGAGCCTTGCAGGATGGTTTAAAACCTATGTAAGTCCGCCTGCCCAAGTGTTTGGGTGAAAAGTGAGGCTTTTGACCAATTTATGTCGTTATAATGTTGAAATTTTTGGGTTTTTCACCATTACTGATCTATTATTTGTTTTTCTTTGTTTTGACAGATAACATGGCTCGTACCAAGGTGCCTAGGGCTCATGACCCGGTTCATTTCCGCTCCAACGAGGCCGAAGCTCAGTATGCTCGCTATGAGCGTAAGAAAGTAGAGGGGGGTCGCTGTGTGGACTTGGCTAGTCTAGCCTTGTTCAACATGGAGGGGGCATTTGGTGACATGGGCTGGCTCCCTGTGATCACCTATGATGCATGTACCCGTCCGGATTTTGTGAGACAGTTCTATTGCAATCTCCAAGTAGTAGGGGATCGCAATGACACAGAGAGGGGTAGGGAGCTCAAGATCACGAGCTACGTCAAAGGGGTAGAGGTTTCCTTTAACTGCCAGTAATTGGCTAATCTTTTGGGCATATCAAATGACGGCCCTTTGCTAATCTTTCCTTTCCTTGGAGATGCGTGCTGAGATTGACAGTCAGCTTTTCCGAGATGATCGCTGGGAGATGAAAGTGATCAACCTACGTCCAGAGCCTCGGGTGTACTGCAAGATCATCCAGCACAACCTGATACCCCAGAGTGGACACTATGAGAGGATCTCACAGTTGACCCAATATGTCCTCTACTGCATTTGTACTAGGCAGCCTGTCTGCCTACCTTACATTACCCTGAGGACGATGATCCGTGCTACGCTGCCTAGTCAGATAGGCAACCTACCCTACAGACGTCTGATCACTACTCTGCTCACCCGCCTAGGCGTTGATTTAGTGGATGAGAGGATTCAGGAGAAGACCTTCTCATCGTTTCTGGACTGGGAGGCCATCTGTAGGATGGGTATACGGGATGCTTAGGTCAGTGATGATGAGAGGAACGCTTTGGTGCGTCCTCGTACTCGGGTAAAGGTAGCAGATGCTGAGGTGGCAGTAGCAGCAGCAGCCGGAGCAGGGGTTCACGGGGGTGATGCTGAGGATGAGGATCGCATGTATATAGATGTAGACGCTATACCTCCTCCATCACCTCCACATTCTACTGGAGCTGGTCCATCTCGGGCTCCTTCACACATGGCTGGTCCTTCACACCCACCATCTGATGATATGATGGGATTACTGCGTGAGATCAAGGAGGCTCAGCGCGTGATGGACCTGAGAGTGGGAGAGCTTCTAGATGCTCAGCGTGTGTCTGATCAGCGGATGGTCAAGTTAACAGCTAGTCTCCAGATGACCCAGACTCAAGTAGCCTGGTTGACTAAAGTATATGCTGAGGACTACGACAGAGATCGTGAGGCACCTCCTCTTCCATCACCTCCAGCTCCATGATGTATATTTTTTTTATCTTTTTCTTTTGTACTACAGAGTAACTGTCCGGGTTGTGGACTGTACTCTGCTTTGGATATGTATAAACGTGTTTTTTATTTGATGTATATAAAACTTGTTTCTCCTTTTTATATATGCATTATTCTCTTTCTTAATTTTTGTCTCAAATAATACAGGTGCTTACAGTGTGTTCTTATTAAAGCTTTTAAATTTTGTCCTAACTCAGTTCACGAACCTTTGTGGAAATATACTGGTTTAATAGACAGGGCATGAGAGCTCTAATACCAAATTGTCACACCCCAATTCTATACTATTCAGAATGGTGTGATGAACCACTAATTAACCAACGATTCAACCAAGATATCGAATAGGTTGTATCCGTTTGCTTAAACCATACACATCCACGACAATAATCAGAGTAAATACACAATAGCGAAAGTCTTTATACTAATGAACTGAGAGTCTAACAATTATAAAATAATAAATTATCCAATTATTCTCCATTAACTAAGACATAAAATAAAATATTTAATCAATTACATCGTCTGTATAAATTGAATAAAATTCCAATCGAAAACACAAGAGTTGCACTCGCATGAAGAATCATGTGACTCCACCATAACTTCAGCGTCCATCGCCGCCGCATGTCCATACATAGGAGCTTCATATAGTCTTCAACCGTAGTACCTGCATCATCAACTAAAAGCATTCGACGTCGAAAGGGTGAGCACACATCACGGCTTAGTGAGCAAACAAAACAATACAACAAACATAAGCATGCATTCAATTCATATCTTTGGTCTGGTTCATAAGTTTGCAATGTGCTATAGAAAGGTTCGATGGTCTCCTCGCCTCTATACACAGGGTGTGTAAGCCCACCCAATGGATCAAACACCATTATTGTCCACATCCACCCCACTATGGAATAGAGATAGAGCTAAAGTGCTTAGGACCGTACCACATCATACTTCCCCTGATGCTCTACCCATACCAACACGTAAGCCCCTGTTGGTGAGGGCTTGCAAACTGGGCTCACAACTAACCAATCCTAACGTCAAACAGGGTATCCAAGGCCTCACCCCAGCATCCCTCAATAAGTCCATAGAGATAGAGCTAAGGCCCCCTGGCAAAGTCAAAGACTACACGAGCCGAGACCACCTCCCTTGATGCCCTACGACGTAATAATTCTACTAAGATAATGGCGATACGACGATGTCAGTGGACAAGACTTGAGTAGAGATAGGGCTAAAGTGCTTAGGACCACACAGCATCACACTTCCCCTGATGCCCCGCTCGCATCAAGTACACTAACCACATACAAACATTCACATGCCTATTCCTAGCATCATCATCATCATCATGTTGTAAATAAACTGAATTAAATATGCATGAACAGTAATAACAAGAATAGTAGATGACATGTGATATGTACATTACAATCATACAATCATAAAATCATACATGGTATTGGACTCAATAAACGAAAACAGTTTATTATTAGCCAATTAGTTTAGGTCTTGTTCCATCACCTTTGATTGAGTGTAGATCCTCGTTCAAGCTTTATGAATCACCTTTAAATTACTAGAAAGGCCTAAGAGGCCGATAGATATTAATTAGAATTAATTCCAACAAATTTAGACTAGCTAAAATCGTAGGGTCGCAGGTAGGGCAGCACCTAGGGTCGGTTACCAATCGACCCTATGGTGTAGGGTCGAACGTGGGATCGAGTACTAATCGACTCTACGTGCGACCACACGCTTTCTGGGACTTCCCAAGGGCATGTGGTCGATCATGTGGTCTTATAGGTCCATTCTAAGATTGTTCTATGGCTCATAACTATGATTTTTACACACTTTTCATTGCCTATGATGATTACTTCCATGGATTCCTTTGGAACTTGTCCATGGATGGATGATTTGGGTTTCTCTTAATCCTAACTTCTTCCTAATCTATTATAGGCTCTTACTTTATGAAGGGACTTAGATTCATACCTGAAGTTGGCTGAGATTCAGAGGTTTCTCTGAACTTCCTCCTCTTCCTTAGTCTTTTCTTCAATTTTCCTTTCTTCTTCTTTTCCTTCTCTTTCTCTTTTCTCACTTTCAATTAGGGTTCTAAAAAGAGTGAAAGAGGCTAAAGAACGTCCTATTTATAGAGAAAAATCCTTCAAAATAAGTCCCATTGAGTTTAGGAAAGAACCCCTTGGAATTAGGAAAGTTTCCTAATTTACGGTTTTTATCTGTCATCATAGGGTCGGACGTAGGGTCGCAGGATCCATCGACCCTACGTTTTTCTAGTCTTGCGACCCTACGACTAGAAAATCATAGGTTGAACTTCTGTTGAGGTGGGGTCGACCTTACCTGTTTAGGCATGCGACCTACCCTCACATTTACTGTTTTTGGGTCAGACTCATACCTGGTCTTGTGATTTTCTTCACGCACTTGGTCTACTTGGCTCGATCATGATAGGTAGACCTGGTATAAGGTGATAAGACCAGTTAGTTTGATACAAGTCTTACATTTGATCCATTAGACGGATTCATAAACTTGTATAAAGAGATGCGGGGGCCACCAAACCTTTCTATAGCATATTACAAACTTAAAAAATAAACCAAAGATATTGAATTGAATGCATGCATATGTTTATTGCATTATTCTCAGTGAGCCGTGATGTGTGCTCACCCTTTTGACTTCGAATATTTTAGTTGATAATCCAGGTCCTACTGTTGAAGATTATGTGAATGCACCGATGTACGGACACGCTGCGGCCAAGGACGTAGAAGCTGTTGAAGATGCGCATGATCCTTCATATGAGTGCAACCAATGCATTTTTTATTAGTTTAGCTATATTTGGTTATTGGAACATGTAACGGATTATTTACCTTTATGTCTTGAGTTTTTAAGAAATAATTGGTTTAAATAATTATTATATTATTTTTAGACACTCAGTTCATTATCTATAAGACTTTCGCTTAATTGATAATTATCTCTGATTTTTGGAATGTGTGTGTGATTTGATATGGTGGGTACGACTTATACAAGATCCTGATTGAACCATTGGTTTATTGATGATTCACCAAACTATTTTGGTTAGACCAGAATTGAGGTGTGACAACTTGGTATCAGAGCCATCTTAGGTTTTATCCATTGACCTAACTACTTCCACATAAGTCATGAACTGAGTTAGGATAAAATTAAAAACTGTAATAAGAACTCACGATAAGTACTTGTGTTGTTTGAGACATAAACTAAGAAAGAAAATAATACACATAAGTAAATGAGAAACGAATCATATATATCAAAAGGGAATAACATAAATGTACATCCAAATCAGAGTACAGTCCACAATCTGGACAGTTACCCTGTAGAATAAAAAGGAAAGAAGATAATGGGATAATCATGGAGCTAGGGGTGTTGGAGGAGAAGGTGCCTCATGATCTCGATCATAGTCCTCAGCATATACTCTCGTGAGCCAGGCTACCTGAGTCTGGGTCACTCGGAGACTAGCTACCAGATTCGCTAACCGCTGGTCTGTAGAGCGCTGAGTGGCTAGGATCTCTCCTACCATCTGATCCGTAGCACGTTGGGCCTCCCGAATCTCACGTAACAGCCCCATCATATCATCTGGTGGTGGACGTGAATGGCCAGCTGAATGAGAAGCCCGAGAAGGGCCAGCTCCTGTAGAATGTTATGGTGATGAAGGAGGGATGGCATCCACATCCATGTACATCCTATCATCATCATCCTCATCATTACTCTCATGTGCCTCTGCTGTTGCTGCTGTTGTCACCTCTATATCTGCTGCCGCTACCTCAGTGAGAGGACGTCTCATAGCATTCCTCTCATCATCACTGACATGTATCTCTCTCATGCCCATCCTACTGATGGCCTCCCAATCCAAGTCAGCTGAGAAGGTGTTCTCAATAATCCTTTCATCCTCTAGGTTCACCTGTAGACGCGCGAGCAAGGTGGAAATCAACCTTCCATAGGGCAAGTTACCTCTCTAGTCAGGCAATGTAGCTTTTTGCATAGTCCAGAGGATGATGTACGAGAGACAGACAGGCTGCCTAGTACAGATATAGTACAACAGGTACTGAGTCAGCTGAGAGACCATCTCATAGTATCCACCCTGAGGGATCAAAGTATGCTGGATTATCTTACAGTAGACCTGTGGCTCTGGACGCAGGTTAACTACCTTCATTTCCCAGTGGTCATCCCGAAGAATCTGATTGTCTATCTCTGTATGCACCTGTATAGATAGGAACTGGGGCTCCCTTGGTGCACAATAAACCAACTGCCCATCGTTGGAAATGCCCAGGAGATCAACCAACTCCTAATAATTGAAAGAGAAAGGAACCCCTTTCACCCAACTGGTAATCCGAAGCTCTCTACCCCTATCCACATTCTCTAGGTCACCCTCTACCTGTAGGTGATAGTAGAATTGCTTTACCAAGTCCGGACGGGTGCAAGCCTCGTACAGAATCACTGGAAGTCAGCCCATATCTCCAAATGCCCTCTCCACATCAAACAGGGCTAAATGGGCTAAGTTCACACATCGACCCCCTTCCACTTTCTTTCTATCAAACCGAGGATATTGAACCTCTGCTTCAACGGACCTGAAGCAATTAGGGTTATGGACTCGAGGAACCTTGGTGCGAACCATGATGATTGCAAGAAAAGAAAATAAGAAAACAAGTTAGAAAATTAAAAATTTGACAGCACAACGATGTAAAATGGGGAAAAGCCTCATTTTTCACCTACACATTGGGCAGGATGACTTACATAGGTCCCAAACCATCCTGCAAGGCTCATACTATGGAAAATCTTAACTAGGTAGATTTGATTTAAAGAATTTTGACAATTGGGAAAAACCCCAAAATTTAGGTCAAAACTAGGAATTTTCAAATTTCTACCAAACCAACCGATGAAACCCAAATTTTCTTGAGGGCTTTCATCCGTTGGGTAGCTAATGGCAAAAGCCCCCAATAAAAATCAAATTTTTTCGGTCTGAGAAATATTAATTTGAAGGAAACTTTATAAATGGTAAAAACCTAAGTATGAAAGCTTGAAAAGGGGAAAAGAGTAAAGAACATACCATGAGGAATAGAATGTAACTTGTTAATCGACAGAAAAATCACCAAGTTCGTATGATTGATACTGTAGCAACTTAGTAGTGGCGAGCTGAGTTGAGACCGTAAGAGAAAGAAGGAGAAATGAGAGGGAAGTCTCAAAAAATAGGTTTAAAAACCTGATTTTGAATCATACGGGCGCACAATTCGACCAAAACATGTAACCGTGTGATTGACCGTATGATCGACCATAGGGTCCCAGGAAGTTGCCAGGGTTTTGATGGTCAAACCTATGGTCACACAACTTGCGACCATAGGCTATCGACCGTATGACTGACTATTCTTTGCTTTTTTATTCAGCTCGAACTTTTTCCTGTTGATTTTGTTTCTTCTCTCGCCTTCCATTGTGAGACTAACCCAATACTACCATCATATCTTGTTTCACATGTGTAGCCTTTGAAATACTACTTAATCAAGGAAATTAAATGGTTGGACGTAGAGTTAGCAGAAGGAGACAGAATGCAAACCCACCTCCACCACCTTTAGGGACCAATGACAACGAAGGTCAGCAAGGACAAGAAGAAAATGTTGGGAATCAATGTATTGTACCTCAGAATGTTCATCCCCAAGCCAATCCAACCAACTTACCTACACCACCTAGGCTACTGTGGTGATGAATCTAGCACAACAACTGCAGTATATACAACAAATGCAAGCCAACATGCAAGCTGCTATGGGAATTACTTCCCCAGCTGCAAACATAACACTTATACCTACAAGATAAGCTAGTACCGTACCTGGAGGTAGCAATACGGTACCCCAAGCACCTCAAACTCCAGTGGTACAAGCTTAAGTGCATAATACTGAGGCACTGCAAGGCAGATATAACTAAGATAACTATCAGTATCAACCACCTATGTATGGAGCATATGTACAATATCAGTTGTACCATTCTAGGCTGATCGAGCATTTTCTGAAGATGAAACTGAAGGAATTTACTGGCAAGCTGTCGGATCCTCTGTGGCCAGCTCATTGGATCGACGAGATGGAAAGAAACTTTATGATGATGACTGTAAATGAAGAGGAGAAAGTATTATGTGCCACGTTTATGCTGAAAGGTGATGTACACCACTGATGGAAATCCACTCGAAGTTATCTGCTGACCAAGTACACCCAACTGACCTGGGCTATCTATAAAGAAGCCTTCTTCGAGAAGTATTTTCCCAGGAGTTTCAAAGATGCAATGGAAAAGGAGTTTCTGAATCTGTATCAGGGACAAATGTCTGTAGACGCTTATCAGCAGTGTTACGAAGAGCTATTTTTCTTTGCGCCCTCTAGCATGCAGGAGGGAAATACCAAAACTTGAAGTTTCATCATGGGACTTAGGAGAAACATCCGTGAGCATGTATTGGGGTTGGAAAAGAAGATTTATAATGAAGTCGTACAGATTTCTTGAGTGCTGGAATCGAGCCAGAGAGAGAGTTACTTTACTCAGAACAAAGGTATAAAGAGGCCTAATGGAAATACATATAACAGAGAGAACTCAAAGACATTCAAACCCTTCCGTACTCAAGGCTTTAATACTGCAGCCAAGACTACCCCGATAACCCAACCTCAGTAGAAGCAGGGTAATGCTGGAGTCAAATGCTTTAATTGCGATCAAATAGGACATTATTCAAGAGAGTGTCCTAAGCCAAGGAAGCAGCTACAGCAAGGAAAAATGTATGCAATTACTTCTGAGGATGCTGTCCCATCACCTGATGTGGTCACAGGTATGATTCAACCTTTTTGCTTTGTACTACCTTGTGTGAGCATGTAGACTAAATAAAAATCAAATCACAGGTATTATACCTATTAATGGCATACCCGCTAGAGTACTTTTTGACTCTGGGGCTACTCATTCTTTTATATCTATGTCATTTGAAAAGAAGTTAAGTATACCCCTCAGATCTTTAGACTATAAACTACTTGTACAATCACCTATGGGATTAGAAGTAGAACTAGACCAAGGTTATGGACCATGTCCAGTTATTATCGATGAGAAGACTATGGATGCAACCTTAATCCAACTTGAGATGGCAAACTTCGACGTTATCTTAGGAATAGATTGGTTAGCCCGACACTCTGCAAACCTATTATATGCGGAAAAGAAATTGACATTCAAAGACAAGGAAAGCGTAGAGTTTAGTTTTACGGGAACCAAACTTCCCTGTAAATGAAAACTCATTTTTTCGGCATTAAAGGCCAAGAGATGCCTTGAGAAAGGAAGAATTGGGTATCTAGTGTCCGTAGTCGACCTAACCAAGGAAGCACCACGAATGGAAGATGTTGAAGTTGTGCGTGAATTTTTGGATGTATTTTCTGAGGAATTACCAGGATTGCCACCTGACCGAGCAACAGAATTCGTCATGGACCTTATCCCCGGATCCGCACCAGTATCTAAGACACCTTATCAGATGGCTCCTACTAAACTGAAAGAATTGAAGGTACAATTACAAGAACTGTTGGACAAGGATTATATTCGACCCAGTATATCACCATGGGGAGTGCCAGTATTGTTCGTGAAAAAGAAGGACGGTAGCGTTCGACTTTGTATAGATTATTGGGAATTGAACAAGCTCAGGATCAAGAATAGATATCTGTTGCCTCGGATCGATGACTTATTCGATCAGTTGCAAGGTGCCAAAGTATTCTCCAAAATTCATCTTCGATCGGGATATCATCAATTGAAGATTAAGGAAGGCGATATTCTAAAGACAGCCTTCAGAACCAGATATGGACATTATGAATTTTTAATTATGTCTTTTGGATTGACTAACGCACCCGTAACTTTTATGGAACTTATGAATCGGGTATTCCACGATATGTTGGATACGTCAGTCATCGTATTCATTGACGACATACTAGTCTACTCCAAGGACAAAGAAACTCATATCACAAATCTAAGAGCCACTCTGTAGCGATAAGAAAAGAAAAGCTTTACGCTAAATTTACAAAGTGTGAAATTCTGGTTAAATAAAGTCATTTTATTAGGACATGTTGTATCAGCTGAAGGAATTAAAGTGGATCCTAGCAAGATTAAAGCTATTGTGAAATGGGAAGCACCTAAGAACATTGCAGAAATAAGTATTTTCTTACGTTTAGTTGGTTATTATCGACGATTCTTGGAAGATTACTCTAGAATCGCAGTACCACCCACCAATCTAACTAAGAAAGGAGAAAAGTTTGTTTGGACAGACAAGTGTGAAGAATGTTTTCAAACATTAAAGGCAAGATTAATATCAGCTCCCATCTTGACTATTCTGATCCCAGGACAACCATTTACCTTGTACATCGATGCGTCTGGGTTAGATTTGGGATGCGTTCTCATGCAAGGAGAGCAAGTGATCACGTATGCGTCTAGACAATTAAAGACTCATGAAAAGAACTACCCCACTCATGACTTGGAACTAGCAGCAGTAGTACATGCTGTCAAGATATAAAGACTTTATTTGTATAGAGAGAAATTTCAGATTAAATCAGATCATAAGAGTCTTACTCATCTTTTTAATCGGAAGGAGTTGAACATGAGATAGAGGAGATGGTTGGAATTGCTGAAGGATTATGACTGCGATATCCAGTATCATCTAGGGAAGGCTAATATAGTTGTTGATGCACTAATTAGAAAAGCAATGACAAGACCTCAGGAAGAAGCTAATACCAATGCTGTAATGTGTGATGTCGAAAAAGTATTCAATTGCGACAATGAGCAGTTCATGATTGATACTTCGGATGGACCAACCAACCAGGGGTTTATTCATCAATTCTTAAACATGTTTACTACATTGAAGATTGTACCTGATCTGATAGATGAAGTAAAAACAGCTATTCAGTTAGACCTCTATTTATGAATAGTGAAAGAAGACCTTGAAAAAGGTAGGACCAACCCTAACTTCACTTTGGATTCTGAGGAAGTATTAAGATACAAAGGGAGAGTATATGTTCCTGAGAATGAAGATTTGGATATTAGACACAGACTAATGAAGGAAGCCCACACCACTGCTTATTCGACACATCCTGAAAGTACAAAAATGTATCATGATCTAAAGAAAATATATTGGTGGAGGAGAATGAAAGCAGATGTAGCTAAGTTTGTGTCGCAGTGCCTAAATTGTTAGTGGGTAAAGGCTGAAAGACAAAGGCCTGCAGGCTTGTTGCAACTACTATCAGAACCAGCATGGAAATGGGACTGTATCACTATGGACTTCGTCATCGGGTTACCTTTGACTTCCAGAGTAGTTGACGCAGTATGGGTGATCGTAGATCTTTTAACTAAGACAGCTCTTTTCATAGCTTTACGACCTCAGTATACATTAGCTAAGTTGTATGTCGATAATATTGTCAGATTACATGGTGTACCTAAAAGCATTGTGTCCGACAAAGACCCATGCTTTACCTCAAAGTTTTGGGAAGCATTACAGAAGGCTATGGATACAACATTGAAGTTTAGTACCGCATTCCATCCTCAGACAGATGGACAGTCGGAGCACACCATTCAAATTTTAGAAGACATGCTCCGAGCTTGTGTAATTGATTTTAAGGGATCATGGGATGAGAAGTTACCATTGGTCGAGTTTGCTTATAACAACAGCTATCAAGCTACAATACAGATGTCGCCCTATGAAGCATTGTATGGTAGAAAGTGTCAAACTCCTTTGTTTTGGAACGAAGTTGGAGAGTGTAGTGTTATTGGACCAGAGTTTGTTGAAGAGACATGTCGAGTGGTCGACATCATCAAGGAAAGAGTCTGAACAGCTTAGAACCGTCAGAAACAATATGAGGACAATCGACGAAGTGATCTTGAATTTACCATAAGTGATAAGGTATTTCTGAAAATATCTCTTATGCGTGGTTTAAAAAGGTTAGGACAAAAGGAAAAGTTGTGTCCCAGATATATAGGACCTTATGAAGTTCTAGCTAGGCGTGGAAAGGTAGCATATCAGTTAGCACTACCACCATCAATGTCTAGTGTACATGATGTATTCCATGTCTCACAACTGAAGAAGTATGTCAGAGATACAACACAACTGTTAACAATAGATCCACCGGATTTGACTGAAGACTTGACGTTCGAAGTGTTACCTTTTGAAATCACTAGTCGAAAGGTTCAACGTCTTTGCAATCGTGACATCTATTATGTTAAAGTTACTTGGAGAAGCCAAAATGTGAAAGAAATTACATGGGAAGAAGAAAATACCATGCGGAAGCAATATCCTCACCTATTCGACTCGGAAGGTATGTGTAAATTTTGAGGACGAAATTTATGTAAGGGGGAGTTGTAAGACCCGCACTCCACTAACTTGGTCTAACCATATCATGCCAGGTCTTTCCATCATTGCTGGACCAAGTGGACCGACAGTGTGAAGATAGATCACAAAACCAGATATGAATCGAGTTAAAAATACTCAAAAGTATGTGTATGGTCGAATACCTGGGTAGGTATGGTCGACCATAAGGTAAGAAACAAAGGTCACTGATCCAGGATCCTACGATCGATGTTTTTGACCCTATGGTCGATGTTTATGACCCTATGGTCGATGTTTTGGACCCTATGGTTGGCAGATTCTGCGACCGTAGGCCATCGACCGTGAGACCCCAAATTAGACTCCGAGATGGAAACTTTCTTAATTTGAAGAAGATTTCTTTCCTAATGTTGGAAAACTCTATATAGAGAATTTTTCTCTATATAAAAGACGTTCCATAGCCTTTTTCACTCTTTTAGAACATTAGTAAACCCTAGAGAAAGAGAAAAAAAGAGAAGAAAAATAAAGAGAAGAAGAGAAGACTAAGGATGAGACTGAGAGAAGAGTTCCACAGACTCTCTGCAACAAGTACGGTATGAACCTTGTCGAAAGAGAAAAAAAGAGAAGGAAAATAAAGAGAAGAAGAGAAGACTAAGGATGAGACTGAGAGAAGAGTTCCACAGACTCTCTGCAACAAGTATGGTATGAACCTTGTCTCTGTGGCCTTAAACACTAGGAGTAAAGGTTTCTAATGTAAATTGAGATACTAAACCCAACGTAAGAATGCAACCATGGGAATTGCTAAACAAGCCTCCAATGGGAAACCATGGAGAATAGGTTAGAGTAATTAGTTGGTAAAACTAAGAAACTTAGCCTTTGAATAATCATTAGGATAAACTCAATTAAAGAGCCAAAAGTTGACCTAAAAAGGACTCGGATTGAATGTGGTTTGTAACCAAAAATCTCAAGGTCGCAGCTACGATCGACCATAGCATGACCAGCAATGATCAAAGTATCGACCATAGGCATTAGGAAAGAATTCAGAAACCATATGGTCACAGGTACGATCACATATGGTGCGACTATAGGGTATTGACCGTAGACAGTAAGGTTGACACAATATGAGACCACATGACCAATCAGACACTTATCAATGCTCTGTTTTGATTTTAGACTATTGTAACATGTTACATATGAACCCTAACTTAAATTCATATAACTTTGAGGTTATTAAATCGATTAAAAGAGAATTACAAGGCTTGGAAGGAGATCAAATTTTACTAACAGGTGAGGGAACAAGACCGAAACTAATTGGATAATAACAAACTGTTTACTTTATTGTGTCCAACGCCATGAATGATGCTATGTTTGTATGCTTGTAATGTGCGTCTCACATGTCATCCAATATTATTGTTATTACTGCTCATGCATATTTATTTCTGTCTATTTACTACCATGTTGTTTGATGATGATAGAAATAGGCATGTGATTGTGTGTATGTGTAGTTAGTATGTTGGATGTGAGTGGGGCATTAGGGGGAGGACGTGGAATTGTAGTCTCTGACCTAGTCACTAGACTCTAGCTCTATCTCTACTTAAGTCTTGCCCATTGATGTCGTCATATCGTCATTACCTTAGTAGAACTATTACGTCGTAGAGCATCAGGGAAGGAGGTCTCAGACTATGTAGTCTCTGACTCTGCTGGGGGGCCTTAGCTCTATCTCTATGGACGTATTGAGGGATGCTAGGGTGAGGCATTGGATACACTAGATGATATTTAGAATTGGTTAGTTGCAAGCCCAGTTTGCAAGCCCTCGCCAATAGGGGCTTACGTGTTGGTATGGGTAGGGGATCAGGGGAAGTGTTGGCGGTGTGTGATCCGGATACTTTAGCTCTATCTCTATTCCATGGTGGGTGCATGTGGGATGGTAATGGTGTTTGATCCATTGGACGGATTCACACACTTGCATATAGAGGTGCGGGGCCACCAAACCTTTCAATAGCATATTGCAAACTTAAAAATCAGACCAAGGATATTGAATTGAATGCATGCATATATTTGTTGCATTATTTTGTTTTACTCACTGAGCCGTGATGTGTGCTCACCCTTTCGACGTCAAATATTTTAATTGATGATGCAGGTCCTACTGTTGAAGATTATGTGAATGCACTGATGTACAAACACGTTGTGGCCATAGACGTAGAAGTCATTGAAGATTCACATGATCCTTCATGCAAGTGCAAACAGTGCATTTTTTATTTGTTTAGCTATATTTGGTTATTGGAACATGTAACGGATTATTTACCTTTATGTCTTGAGTTTTTGAGAAATAATTGGTTTAAATAATTATTATATCATTGTTAGACACTCAGTTCATTATCTATAAGACTTTTGTTTAATTGTTTATTATCCTTGATTATTACTGTGGAATGTGTGTGTGATTTGATATGGTGGCTACGACTTATACGAGATCCTGGTTGAACCATTGGTTTATTGGCGGTTCATCACACTATTCTGGTTAGACTAGAATTGGGGTGCGACACATAAAGTTTCAACCATATAACCTGCATCAAGACTCGAAAAAGAGAATATATATATATATATATATATATATATATATATTCGGGTAAGCTCACAACTTAACTTAGTAAAGCACAAGACTAATGTAGCATACAAAAATTCGTGAGATAACATTACAATTGGGTCAGATATAACTTGCAAAATACTATGATAAGGTTTGGCAAGCATCGCACCTCCATGCACAAGAGTGTGAGCACACCCAACAATCATGCTTCGATCCATACTACTGTTGTTGCCCCACATCACTCACTCTGATATAAAGATAAAGCTAGAGTCTAGCGAACAGGCAGAACCACTATCCCACGTTCTCCCCCTGATACCCTACACCATACCAACACCTCAACCCCTGTTGGCAAGGGCTTGCAAGTGGGTTTTGTTTCTAACCAGTCCTATATGTCATCACAGACATGGAATAAAATCTCGGTGAGATCTCGCCAATTTTGCCAATTTTGCAAGTAACCGAGACGAAAATGGGGTCGATAACCCTTTTCATCTCAGCATATACATGTTCTCACCGACATCTCGCGAGATCTCGCCAAGATCTCGATTAATCTCGATAATTCTCGCGAGATCTCGACGAGAACATGCTTTTTGATTTTTCTTTTCTCTTTCATAAAAGAGAGAAGGGTTGTTCTCGGTCGAAAACTTGACCGAGACTGCTCCTTCCTCTTTTTTCTTAGTTTTTTCAAGGTTTTTTCATTTCTTCCCCCATTCTTCCTTTGTTTGGACTTTTAACTTGCAACGGGTGGAGATTCGGACTGCGGGGATTGCTGTAAGAGCTTCATATCAACTGTTGAAGGTAAGTTTCTTGCCAAAAAATGAAATTTTTACATGAGATTATGAGGGAGAAAAAAAAATTTCTAGAATGTGATGAAATTTTTATATGTTAGATACGTGAGCCCGATCTACAAGCTCACGGTTTCAGATTTTGATTTTGATTGTTGTAGGTATTTTTTTTCAATTATTTGCATTTAAAAATGAATTCTCAGCAATTAAAATTTAAAATTATTATTATTATTACTCATTTGATGATGATGACCTATTTATATATTAATCACCGTTGGCCGATCTACTGTCCTACGATTTCAGATTTTGATTTCGGTTGTTGTGTTTTTTTTTGAATTATTTATATTAAAAAATAATTTTCAGCAATTAAAAATTAATTTAAAATTGATTAAAAATGCTATAAAATCGGGAAAAATAAGGAAAAATGTTCTGATCGCATTTAAAATATGAGAAAAAATTTGAAATGTAATTTCTACTGTGTTCAAGTTTGTAAGGTTATTGAAGTTTGTGTTTTCTATGAAACAGTGCTTGGAAATTATGTCGAGACCAAGTTCTGGGGCAAGCGATGGGGGCGACGGTATCGGTTCCCGAACTGACCCTGCATGGCAGTATGCGACTGCCCTTCAGGGTGATAGGAAGAAGACCCAGTGTAATTTTTGTGATAAGAAGCTTCAGTCTGGCGGCATCACAAGACTGAAGCAACACTTGAGTGGATTGGGCAAAGATGTTTCCAAATGCCCGCAATGTCCTGTGGAGATATCCAGGGCCATAGGTGAATAGTTGAGGGGAGGGAGGCAGAGGAGGGCATCAATGGAAAGAGAAAAACAACATTTTGAGGAGACAATTCGAGGCTCCATACCAGAATCCAGTGAGGAACATGAGGCTGAGGGATGGGATGTAGAAGATATGACAAAGGCAGAGGCAAGACAGATGCGTCATGCGGCAATGGCTAGTAGAGAAACCCTTAGATCAGATGCAGAAAGGAGATGGATAAGAGCAGGTGGCAGTGGTAGTGGATTTGCTGAGCCTGAGCCACA
The DNA here is from genome assembly GCA_028583415.1 of Protea cynaroides. Classification (NCBI taxonomy): domain Eukaryota; kingdom Viridiplantae; phylum Streptophyta; class Magnoliopsida; order Proteales; family Proteaceae; genus Protea; species Protea cynaroides. The sequence continues at coordinate 27,636,667 of CM053271.1, forward strand.
GAGACAGAGCAAAGGGATTGGTTCTTGGTTTTCTAGATCACGAAGTAGAAGGGAAGAACCTGTGCCTCATCCACAGAGACGGGATGATTATGTTCAAGTTCTACAACAAGATCTCGGAGTCTTTACAAAGCAAGGTAGCAAAAAAAAAATAAAGGCAATGTTTGGGGGGAAAGAATAGGGAGTCAGTAGGGTATTCTTACTCAAAGTGGTCTTTTTATCATGGCATCCCAGCAAACGCCACCACAGGCCCTTTCTTTTAGAGCATGCTAAATGTAGTTGTTGAGGAAGGTATAGGGATTAGAGGGCCAAATCAATATGAGTTAATGACTCATTATTTGCCTCAACATAAGAAGGAATTACAAGACTGGATTCTAGGCCAGAAGAAGAATTGGGAAGATTTAGGAGTAACTATTATGTGTGATGGTTGGACTGGTCCTACCAGAAAATTCATCATCAACTTCATGGTTTACTGTGATGGGAGGACGGTGTTCCTTAGGTCTGTTGATGTATCAGCTGAAGTAAAAGATGCAAATTATATTTATGGGCTGTTGCAAGAGGTGGTGGTGAGGTGGGAGCTCAGAATGTTGTCCAGATTTTGATGGACAACGGCAGCAATTTTAAGAAGGCAGGGGAGATGTTAATGAACAATGTCGACTACAATCTCTTCTGGACTCCATGTGCTGCCCATTGTATTGATTTGATGTTGAAGGACATGGGCAAGATAAGTAAAGTCAAGAGAGTGGTTGAGCAAGAAAGACAAGTAACCACTTTCATCTACAACCATGGTTATTCCTTGAACATGCTTAGGGAGAGATGTGGAGGGGACTTGGTCAGACTAGGCATCACCAGATTCGCTACTAACTTCATAGCATTGAAGAGCTTTGAGGCGAAGATGGCCAGACTCAGATCAATGTTTGCATCTGAGGATTGGTTTTCGTGGAGACAATCAGCTATCCCCCAGGGAGTGGAAGCACAGTGTACCATCGCTTCAGATGAATTTTGGCAAAATATGAAGGCGGTAGTCAAGGTGTTGCATCCTGTAGTACAGGTGTTGAGATTGGTAGATACTGAGCGAAAACCTATCATGCCACTTCTTTATGCTGCTATGGACGCATTGAAAGTACGTGTTAAAGTTTTGATATCACATGGCTACAAGAATTATATAAAGATCATCAATGACCGATGGGAGAGCCAACTCATGCATCCATTGCATAAGACTGGTGAGTAAATTTGATGATGTATTTACTTTAGTGTTACTTATGTACCAATATAATTTTTATTTGCTTTAACCATGTGTCCATTGTCAAATATTTCAGCATACTATTTGAACCCCAAGTACCAGTATACGCATGTACTTGGGATGAACGCAGAACTCATTGAGGCAGTGAAGCTAGTGGTTGCAAAGTTAGAGCCAGATCCCCAAGCACAGGCATTGGCAAACCTAGAGGTGAGTTGTATTCTTCAATTACTGGAAATATGATCGTCGTGACACTAATTGTACTGGTTACTGCTATTGCTAGTTTGGCAAAACTATATATTGTAATTGCAAATATTTATAAGTTTTCGATTGTGTGCAGATTAAAAACTTCAGGGAAGCCCGTGGGAGTTTTGGGTTCCTCGCTGCAGTGGCTGGACGTGACAAAAGTGATCCGTGTATGTATTACGTTTAAATGACATACGAAATTAAATTATCTTAAGTTTTATGTATTACGTTTAAATGACATACAAAATTAAAATATGTTATTGTTCTTATGCAGCTGAATGGTGGGTATTGTATGGTAAAGATGCACCTGCTCTAAAGAAGATAGCAAGTAGAGTGTTAGCTCAGACATGCTCTGCGTCTGGCTGTGAGCGAAACTGGAGTACTTTTAACCTCATTCATTCAAAAAGGCAGAATCGACTTGGCTCCTAACGGCTAAATGACCTGGTCTTTGTGCATTACAACATGAGGCTAAGGGTGCAAAACATGTTCCATGATAAGGAGGATGATACCCCGCTCGAGCTCCCCAACATCTTCCAGCTTGACTCTGAAGTGGAAGATCCATTAGTAGAGTGGGTGCGGGATAGGGGAGTACCTGTGATGGATGAGCCCGGGGGGATGCCTGACTCCCATTTGGCTAGCCATTTGGATACTGATGTCGACGAGTTTTTAGCCTCGAAAGAGGGTCGAGTCCAATCACGGTCACCCGTGCCATTTGACCCTCCTGCTGGCACTGATACAGATGATCCTAAGTGGAGTTGGAGTAGTAGTGGAGCTAGTGGTAGTGATCATGGGGGTGGGCGTGGAGACCCAGGTAGAGGTCGAGCCACTATTGTCAATATTGGGGCTGATCCAGAGCCACGAGCATCACCTATTAGATACACTGGGGAGAGCCAATACACTCATGCAACACAGGATGATGACCATGGTGCACGTGTGCCATCCTCATCACGTAGACCAACTTCATATTCGCGTAGGCCTCGGCATCATTCCCATTCTCAACATGATGAAAATGCTAATTGCAGTAGCACAATGGACGTCAACGTTGATAGCCTCTCTTCTGGCTTACGAGAATTAAGTGTGGAGGAGAATAGCAGTTACTGTAGTGGACAGGAGCAGTGGAATTTTCCTGGATATAGCATTGGTTCAACATACACCTCAAATGATTATGTTGATATCAACTTCGTCCCCTATCCCACTGCAACTGCATATGGTTCTTCTTTCGATGATGGTTCAGATGCAGGAGCACAGACACAGAGTCAGAGTGGATCAACCAACTTCTATTCCATTCCATCAGTACTTCCGCAAGACTCTACGCACCAGAGTACTACTTCAGAAGTTTTTCCATTCTTCCCAAAGATAGGTATCCTTCGGACAGCTACTGATGTTATATTTATGAATCATGTGCAAGACTACCATAACTACTTTGCATCAAGAATGTTATGGGAAGATTATGTTGCTCAATTAGAAGATAATTTGCATCGACAACTTTCCCAGATGTATGATGATAGTAGGATGGATCATCCACAACACTCTACGTATTACTAGACATTGTATCTGTATGAGGATTGTGGAATTGTGGACTATGGGCACAGGGGGACTATGGGATCATTCAATATTGAATATTTGAACTATGATGTAATGATTTATAATGAAGTGTTATTTTGTTTCTCTTTCCCCTAATACATTATGTTATTGTCTCATTTGCCATATTTGATTGAATATAATAGCTAATATTAACCTAAATTTACAACAGACTTCAGCGTTGACTGTCAAAACATGGGTGTAAACCCAAACAACCACAAAGAGTCATTATTTTTTATAATTTTATACTCTAAATGTGTTTATGTATGTAAAAATGAGGTTCCCCTGAAGTTGGAGACCTAAAAAATGCATTTTGGCCACCGAGATAGCCTTTTCAAGCTGTCTCGGACAAAATACACTGTCTCGGCGAGATCTCACCGAGATCTCAGTTTCAGAGGAAGCCGAGACTCCTCCGAAACTCGAGATTTTAAATCTTGATCATAGTATCTATGGTCCTACCCCAGCATAGCTCCCTACGACATAGAGATATGGCTCGAGTTTGGTGGGCAAGTGGAGCCACAATCCCACGTCCTCCCCCTGATACCCTATTCGCACCAAGCTCGCTAAGGTAGACGGCGATACGAAAAGGTGTTAGTATGAGCATATATCCAGGGCTACACTCCCCTTCACATTTCACACACTAATGAAAACATTTACATACCTAAACAATCACATTCCTAGCATACGAGTATACATGAATAGATAATAAATTTAAATAACGGATGACATGTGAAATGCACAGACAACAAACAATAATCACAGATACAATTACGATCACAATGGTTTACTGTCCATTATTAATTAATTAAGGTTTGGGGTATTGTCCCTTACCTAACGCATGATTGCAAGTTTTCTCTGCGTCACAGAGTCTACTCACGTCGTCTACAAATCTTACATAATCACATTTATAGATTAAAATTAAATTGTTAGGGTTACAGTTGGTCAAAACCAAGTCTGGCCAATAATCAGGCTGCGGAACACATACCTATCGCAGTACCGGTCTCACTATAGTGAAGTTGGCATGTGCCTGAGGTATATAGCACAGGACCATACCGCAGACCCTTTGTCGAGCCGGTATGTGTCTGCAGTATATACCGCAGGACCATACCACAAGACTAGAGTCCGACTAGTATGCCCTGCTGTATAGCATACCGCATGACCTCTTTGTCCAGCCAGTGTGGGTCCGACAGTCCATTCTCCAACCTCATTCTTTCATTGGTCCTCGGCTTTGTTTCAGGGTCCCTCCTACACCATTCTAAGGCATGGGTACATATTAAATTTAGACTACTTATCGTTTAACATCGTGGAACGATATTTCCATCTTTCTCAGAATGGATCTCGATGAAACTAGGGTTTTACAGTTCTAAGGTTTTGGATCAATACGCCGTTTTACGGATTTGATTAGTAACCCAAGCATTATTACAGAGGTAGAGCACTTACCAGTGTTTGTCAAGTGAGGGTGCTCTCCTCTAATGGAAAATCCTTTCTCGCACAGATTTCTTCCTCTTTGATCCTTCTCAGATCTCTTCCAGACAGCTCTAGGGTTTGAGAGTGTTTGGAAAGGATCTAAAGAGAAGGAATGATGCATATATATAGTGGGAGACCATTCTAGGAAGGTTTCCTATGTCTAAAAGGTTTTTTAAACTCAGATTCAGAGTGTGGGACCTGCTGGAGTCTATCTCCACTCGCAAATACATACCGATTGCACATATCGGTCTTTGATTTTTAAGAATCGTTTCTCATACCTAGATGTCATGATTCATCTCCCGGCCTCGTCTTCTGATCCGATTATGATTGGGAGACCTGTCACTACGTAAACCATTAGTTAGACCAGGTTTTTAGGGTACGGTTCTTACACTATGTATTCTAGAAATCCTAGAAATTAGGTACAACGTAATTCGTAACTACCTTTCCCTTCTAGGTTTTTTAGGGTTTCCTATCTGTAAGCACCCTATTTTTGCCATCCCCAGTTGAACAAAGTCTTACTGGAGTGTAGACAATAAAGTGGGAGAGATGAGAGAAAGTTTAGAAAATACAAGGGAGGTGAGTGAAACTCTCTCAAAAATGATAGTCGATTAGCCCCGGCATGATCTCTATAGTGTTTGAGAATAACTAAGACAATCCCCAGTGTGCAAAAGCCTAAGTGAAACCATACGGTAAGTCGGTGAATCCCAATGCAAGATTTGGATTTTATCTGCTACTTCGAGATGATTTTTTATGGGCCCCACAGCAAGGACATGGCCTGCAACCTACATGGATGCGTAGGTCTTGGAAATCCCTTCGAAATGAGACCTGAATCACTCAATTCCGATGTCAAACAAAGAAGATATGACGATTTTAGTCCTAGAATAAGAATAAGGGTATTTTTTAGAAATGAATAATAATCATCCAAGGGCCTGCATGCAAATTATCATAAGTTTAATTATTTAAACTTCATCTTCTCATATCTTGTTCATCTGACGTCCAAATGAGGTGATTCCAGTGCCATTATTTCTCATTTGTGGTGCTCTACAAAATGAACGTGAAGAATTTTAGGCAGAGGTCTCCGAGGCATCCCATGCAGAGTTGTTAGCCGAAATTATCGTAAATTGACATGTTGAAACTTTACAAATTCATAAGTTTGTCATTTTACATCCAAATTAAGTGATTCAAGCTCTAGTATTCCTCATTTTTAGTGTTCTACAAAGTAAATGTAGAAAATTTGTGGTAGAGGTTGTCGGAAGATGCCGCTGCAGAATTGCAATTGAAATGGCCCATGAAATGATAGAGAGAGAAATCCAGTCAACCCATATCAATTTAACCCAGTCAACTCATGTCGGTCCAACCCAATCAAGCCCAATCAGCCCAGTCCAACTCAGACTAGCCCGGATCTGTCCGAACAGAATCGATTCAACCCACGTGATATATATGTTATATGTATTATGTATATCATATATATTATATATACTTTTGTATATTGGAGAGTAGATCCGAAAGAGAGAGGCATCATGGAGAGACTAACCGAAAGATTTAGTGCAAGACTCTACATGGAAAAAACCTAAAAAAAGAATGGAGAGAGAAGATACTGAGAGATTGAGAAGAGGAAGTATAAAAAAGGAAATGCTGTGAGGAAAATATAGAAAGACTAAATAAAGGAAACTAAGGGAATAGAGAATCCGAGGGAATCTAAGAAGAAAAATTCAGAGAAGAGAGGGAGGAAAAAAAGACTCTAAAACGGGAAAAAAAGAGTTTAAGAAAAGGAAAGAAAGTGGAAAAGAAAACGAAAAAAAAGGGGGGGAAGGAAAAGATCTGAGATCTAAGAGAGAGAGCAGAAGAGTCGGTGGACCTTAAAAGAGAAAAAGAAATCTAAAAGGAGGAGAGAAGAACTGATTGAGAGAAGTGAAGTCTGGAGAGTTAGAAGAAAGAGATCGAGAGAGAATAGAGAAAAAAAAATCTAAAAGGAGGGAGGATCCGGGAACAGAGAGCAGGCCAGAGCGAAAAGAGAAAAAAGTGAGATCGAGAGAAGAGTAGAAGAGGAAGACATGAAGGGAGAACAAGAGCAAAGCAGAAGAAGATAGAGCAGATCGAAGAAGAAGAATCAAAGGCAGAGGAAGAAGAAGATACAGAGAAAAGGTAAGAGACCTTACTTGATATACCAATCTGCTATCTATTTCATCTCAGACCAATCTGTTCCATTAAACCTGGCCTTCTCCCCATAGCTGGACTGATCTCTCCATTAAATCATATACCTAATCAATCAACCCAACCGTGCAATTGAGAACCACCCTCACTCACCGAACATCTATCCAACCATCTACCCTTCTACCATGTAACCGAAAGCCTTGCATCACACCTGGCCGCTTGCAATACCCATCTCCCTCTCTACCACTTGCCTACCCAGATCAGTGGCCTTCACTGAACCTACAACTCAACCAATCACCACGCACCGCACCACCATCACCACACCTTACCACCATATGGCCGTAAACCAGTCCCTTAGTAACCTTACCAATCATCTGTCCACTACCCCACCTTATTAAGCCTACCTGTACAGCCTAGAAACCAAACCATCCCCATGCACCACTTCATCCCCTTGCTGTCCGCTAGCCCTTTACCTCCTGTAACACCTGTAAACCTCAAAACCCAACCACCTGGCAAGCCTCACCTAGTCATGCGACACCTAAGCCCAGCCATCCCTACCTTCTGTGAACCAAAACCCAGATCCGTAACCAACAGACCTGCTGCCCACTAAATCCACAGCCAGCACCCTCTATCACCGACTCGATCCCTCCCCCAACCTGATCCGACCATGGCTTGAATGTTATGTAATTGATCCAAACATGCTGAATTTAATTTGTTTGTTCGTACCATGCTTGAATTGATCCCAATGGATACTTGATTTTTTTATGAAATTGGTCTGACCATGGCTGAAAATTTTTTGAAAATTATTAGCCTTTGATCATGAATGAATGTTATGTGATGAAATATGCTATGATTTTGAAATTTAACATGATTAATCCAACTATGATCTGAATTTTAATATGATGAATTTGATTCGATTGTGAAAATATGATGAATTTGATCCGATTATAGAAATATGATGAAATTGATTCAATTGTAGAAATTGAATGAAATTGATCCGACTATGGAATTGTGATGAAATTGAAATTGATTCGATTATAAAATTTTGAATGAAATTGATCGATCCCATATGTTTGGAATTTTGATGAAATTGATTGATCACATATGCTTGGAATTATGATAAATAAAATTAGACCATTGATCTTTGAATTTGATGAGACTGGATTATGGCCATTGATCTTGGATTTTTAACGTGAATAAAACATGACCTTTGATTTAAGATTTTTAATGTGAATGAAATCTAGACAATTGATGATTGAATTCAATATGATTAAAAATATGGTCATGTGATGTTGAATTTTTACATGATTAAATCGTAACCATTGATCTTGGAATTTGATGTGGTTAAAATCTATCCATTGATCTTGAGTTTCTGATATGATTAATTATGAGCCATTGGAAGATTGATTTTTATTTGGATCATGAGAGAATATTAATTATGAGTCATTGGATGTTTAATTTTGGTTTGAATCTGTAGTTAAATGAATTTAGCCATTGATCATGAGTGATATGAAATATAGACCATTAGATCTTGATCATGAGCATCTTAGTTGAATTTGAATCATTGGATCTTAGTCTGATTATGATTAAACTTGATATGAGATCTGGGCCTTTGATCCTGGCTGCTTTGATGAAATTAGAGGTGTTGATCTTGATGATAATGTTTTGAAGAGATTAAATCGTGAGATTGATGATTTGATCTTGATACATTGATAAAGAGATGAATTAAATTGGAACCATAGATCGAGAATCTGATCTTGAGATATTAAGAGATTCATAGTATATCCCAACCATAGATCTAGAGAATCCCATGAGACATACTGAGATATATCTTGTTTGAGAATGATACATAAGATGCTATGTTTATCCTTTTGATGCTCACATACTTGCTGCTATATTGATTCACATGCTTTATTGCTATACTTAAGATGATATATGTTGTTACTTTCCATATTTGAATGATACTTATTATTGCAATAACTTAATTTCTGCAACACCCTAGTCGAACTGTCATATCTGTACACCTAGAAGACATATTAGGTGTAGAGACGTGCGTGTAGGCACCCATATTCACAGGAAGGGTAAGAATGAAAATAATTTCTAAATTTTAATCAAGAGATATAAAGCCTAGCCCAATACTTTCAAATTAGGGTTTTAGGTTAAGGGTAGCTTTAGGATCCCTACCCCTCAGCTCATCTCCCCTAGGATATAAAGAACTAGATAGGTGTGTAAATCGAACCATAGAGCATTTAGGATCCACACCCTGATATTAAAAGAAGAATATGAATGAATTGAATCCGTATTCTGAACTACGCAGATCTTGATTCTTAGGACAGAATCCTAATATACGCAGGCATTTTTGGTGAGACACCCAAACACGATTGTACATTTCAATTGGTATAGACTAACCCTATAGGCTTCCTAGGCCAAGGTAAGTATGCCTGAGTGATTTTAGGTCAATAAATTTTAGTATCCCTAGACCAAGGTAAAGTACACCTGAGTGGTCTTAGGTTAGCAAAGTCTTCCTAAACTGAGGTAGAGTACACATGAGCAGTTTTAGACTAACCATCTAGGCTTTCTAAACCGAGGTAGAGTACACCTGAGCGGTTTTAGCCATCTTTTTTGTCTTAGATCCAGGTAGAGTACACCTGAGTGGTCTTAGACATACCCCTTAGTCTTCTTAGATCAAGGTAGAGTACATCTGAGTGGTCTTAGAACACTACTCATTTCATTTATTAAACCAAGGTAGAGTACACTTGAGTGGTTCTAGGAAATCCACATCCATAATCTATCACAACGAACTACGTTGTACCTGATTTTCAAGACCTTTGAGATACATAGGTAACTTGGAGGACCTCTCAAAGTACGGTACCACATCTTAAAATCCTTAGGTCCATATCCACATCGATATCCATATCCATATCCATATTCATTATCCATATTCACTTCGATCCACATAGGATATCTCTAGATTCAATATCAATCATCATCAAGTATAAATCTCAACTTGAACAATTGAATCTAATGAAGCTTAAGCATAAATCACATCCATAAACCTTAATCATATTTTGTTAGAATTACGTTATGGACTTGATTTTCGAGATTGAAATACATAGACAATTTGAGATGTCTTAAGCGTCTCAGATTCAATCCATCACCGAACCATCTTCGATTTGGTTCACTGTATACTACTTTGTTTGTTTATTTTCAGAATATGTTTGGCTAAACTTAGGTTAGAAGAACTTAGCAACTTGGCATAGGATTTCCCATGAACCCTAGTCATCATCCATTGACCATGAATAGTCAGAACCATAGAGTTTAAGGAAAGTAGAATCACATAGGAGGTCGATTTTCAGATCGAACAGTTTTGGGTGCCTAACACCTTCCCAAACTATACCTTGAATGCTTATCCATTCTCGGATAGGTCAAAGCCAATATATTGGGTCCAATGAGTCAATAGATGTCTTGTCTTACGATGAGACTACATTTTTAGGTCCTAGACCTTAATCTAGGTGGTGACTCCAAATAATTACCGTCCATCAGAGATGGGAGGATGAGACCTTTGTCCTCACATTATCCCTCTAGGTATTTCAGGGTTGTCTATCCCTTCTAGGTTTTTTAGGTTGTCTATCCCTCTGTTTTCATTTTTAGGTTTACCAAAGTTGTCTATTCATATTTGTTCTGTTCTTTAGGTTTACTAGGGTTATCTATCCCTATTGTTTCCATTTTTTTGGTTTACCAGGGTAGCTTATCCCTATTGTTTCTTTTAGGTTTGTCAGGGTTGTCTTTCCTATTGTTACCATTTTTAGGTTCGTCAAGGTTGTCTATCCCTATCTCAAAATTTATGGGATGTGTATCATTCCAAACATGACAGTGAATCATATCTAAATATGACGATGAACAATGTAATCAGTAGACCTAACAGCAATACAGTACAATAAACTGATATGACAATGAAACAGTGAAAACATGATAATATGTAATTCAAATATAGCAAGTGAATAATCCAAATATGGCATGTGAATCAATCCAAGCATGGCAAGTGAATCGGTCTAAATATGGCAGTGAGAGCATGCCAAATATAACAATGAGATCATTCCAAACATAGCAACATGTGAATGTGAGCATTTCAAATATAGCAATATGTGGGTGAGAGCATTCCAAAACAATCATGTGAACATTTCAAGACATAACAAGCATGTGAGTGAGTATTCCAAAATAGGCATGTGAGCATTCCAAGACATAGCAAGCATGTAAGCATTTCAAAGTGGAGTATGTGAGCATCTTAAAACATAGAAAGCATGTAAGCACTCCAAAGTAGGCATGTGAGCATCTTAAAATATAACAAGCATGTAAGTGGGGGAATGGCAAATCAGATGGTGATGATGATCAGATGATGAATATGATAATCAGATGGTGTAGATGATGATCAGATGGTGTGATGGACAGATCTGATGGTGTAGATGATAATTAGACAGTGTGATGGACAGATATGACGGTATAAATGATGATCAGACAGTGTGATGGACAGATCTGATGGTGTAGATGATAATTAGACAGTGTGATGGACAGATATGATGGTATAAATGATGATCAGACAGTGTGATGGACAGATCTGACGGTGTAGATGATGATCAGACAGTGTAATGGATAAATATGAGGGTGTAGATGATGATCAGACAATGTGATGGATAGATCAGACAGTGTAGATGATGATTAGATAATGTGATGGATAAATCTGACGGTATAAATGATGATCAGACAGTGTGATGGATAGATCAGACGGTGTAGATGATGATCAGACGATGTGATGGACAGATCTAATGGTGTAAATGATGATCAAATGGTGTGATGGACAGATCAGACGATATAGATGATGATCAGGTGATGTAATGGGAAAATCAGACGGTCTACATGATGATCAATTGATGTGACGGGTAAATTAGATAGTGTAGATGATGATCAGACGGTGTGATGGGTAGATCAGATGGCTTAGATGATGATCAGATAATGTGATGGATAGATCAGACGGTGTAGATCAAAGATGGTGAGAAAATCTTGTGGTGATCAAAGATGGTGAGAAAACTTCTACTTCCAAAATATGGCAATGAGTAATGTGACAAACAGATCGAAAAGTGACAGAAGTGTCCAAAAGTGGTGAGTCCGAATATGGTATCTAGCCCAAATGGTCCAAACCGATGGAATTTAACTAAACCGGTTCAAATGGGTGGGATTGGACTCCATCAGCCCACATTGATGGAATTAGGCCAAACTGGCCTACACTGGTGGAATTGGACCCAGTAGCAAGGAAACCTATTGAGATTCTTATGGACTGGACCTAAACAAAGGAAATAAGATTCTCATGGGCTGGTCCTAAACAAGGATGAAAAAAGATGGGCTAATCCTAGATAAGGTAGATGATGGATTGATCCTAAACTAGGTAAATGATGGGCTGATCCTATACTAGGATGATGGGATGATCCTAAACTAGGATGATGGGCTGATCTTAGAGTTGAACTATATCGGGTTTAAGTATTAAACCAGTCCAATGTCAAGCTAAAATTGAAGTTATTGCAAGCATAAAAATATAAAATAAACAAATGGGCTTCAATATATTACAATGGGTCACAATATCTTACAACAACAGGATTGCATATGAAGACAAAAATAATGGGTTCATGGGTTACAATGGACTACAATGGTTACCATGAAATATAATAGGTTACGGCTGTCATAATGAATAGATTACACAAAAAGACTAAGGCTCTCTTTGGTTTGTATTATATAATGTATTATGAGTCATTTGTGACAAATCAATTATGATAATAGATTCTGAGTAATAAATAATGACCGTTTGGTTCCACTAAACATAATACATTATATAATGAGAAATAGGTTATAATGATAAACAACTAATAACCTATTTGTAGATTAGCATTATATCTATTTATTTTAATTATAAATAGACATTATAAATCATGCCAAACAATCACAAATTTCATAATGTATTATATAATACATTATATAATACAAACCAAAGAGAGCCTAAAGTAGCTATAACAGGTTATGAAAGAACAATAGAAATCCAATAACCAACAAAGAATCATCGCGAACAACATTATAATATCAACATTAAAGGCACATACCTGGGAATCAATGGCATCGTGAACAACATGCATTTTAATATCAATATCAATGACACATACCAAAACAAGTTTACAGATGAGATGGTGTCGTCGAAAGGTCGCAGCAGGATTGCGATGAAGTTGCGGTGAGCAGCAGTGGTCGGGGGTAGGATGAAAGAGGATTGGGCAGCAGGGGTGGGAGTGGTGTAATGGGGTATCGATTGGTTCCAACCTCCCGATGAGCAACAGTTTGCCTGTTTTATAGGCAACCAAATCCTCTCCTGCGGTCCTGCCGCCTGCCAAGGGCCGGATTTCAGCCGGCCCACCCCCCAATGTATTGGCAGGCGGCCAGACTGAACTCAGGTCCTTGGATCGGCGGCAGGAACCTCCTGCCGCAGGAGACAATTTGGATCCGTTTTATAGATGCAGGTGGGTGGTGGGTTGTGTCAGGTGCAGGTTCGACAGTGGAGTGATGGTGGCAACATGGGTGAAAGGCGTTTGAGGGCAGGTGTTGGGCTTAATGGTGGCATGGGCTCGGTTGCAGGATATGGGCAAGGGTATGGTGAGCAGGTGAAAGAAATTTATGAGGGATAGGTAACCAAGTGGAGTGGGATTTGTAAGGGTGCAATATTTGCATCGGAATCGTTTATCAAACCATTTACACAAGAATCGAGAGACTGTTTAGTAATCGGTTCGATTCTAATTTGAAATTTGACATCGTTTATCGAAATTAGCCTGAACCATTTAAACCATCGGATTACACTGGCTAGACACCGATTAAACTGAATAGAGTGTATACCATTTATTCCCTAAAAGCTAAACTAATAAAACCTAATTTCATTCCCTATATTATTAATATATTATTTCCAAGACTGTAATACGCCAACCCCAATCCTAACCCCAATTAATATACTATTTTCCCAAGAAGTCAACCCTAACCCCAATTAATACACTATTTTCCCAATACCCAACCTCAATTCCCAAAGGCCTAAACCATAAAACCAAAATGATCAAACTGAAAAACACAATAGGCATTAACCATTACTCCATTAAGCATAACAACATTACAACATTTTTTTTTAATTATGAAAAACCGATTAATAACCAATGCTTTAAACCGTTTATAAACCACAAACAAAATCGATTATTGAAAGACTGTTTAAAAACCGGTAAACTAAAACCGATTACTAATCGGTTCGATTTTGATTTTACCCTCTTATACACTGCACTGCACCAGACCAAACCGTTAAACCGATTATAAACCTTTTAACACCCTTAGGGATTTGGGGTTAACAAGTGATAAGGGGGGTGGAAGTAGGTGGGTTGTACAGGTGTAGGGTCATGTGAGGTATCGACTAGAAAGGTGGGATAGTGCATGGTGATGGTTGTTTCTCGGTTTGCAAGTGGGTGAGGTGTATGGTGGTGCTATGAAGGTGAGGTGTATGGTAGTAAGGTGCTCTCTCTCTCTCTCTCTCTCTCTCTCTCTCTCTCTCTCTCTCTCATTCTCTTGGATCCTCTCTCTCTTCAAGTCCTCAATTTCTCAAACCGATTGACCCCATTCCTTCTATATATAATATATAATAATATAATATATATATATAATATAATGTATATATGTAAAATATATATATTATATAATATACAAATATATATAGTATATCATATAAATATATATAACAAATACATAATGCACATGGACTGACTTGACTTGGTCCAGCTCGGTCTGGGCTGGGTCAAACAAGACTGGTCGAGGTTGACTAGGTTAGACTGACTTGGGTTGAACCGGGTCGAACTGAACTAGGTTAAACTAGCTTCTCTCTCTTTCTGTCGTTTTATGAACCATTTCGGCTTGCAACTCCGCATGGGATCTTTCAGGGGCCTCTACTTAGGATTTTCCATGTCTACTTTGAAGATGAATAAAAATGGAGAATAATGGCACCTGAATCACCTAATTTGGATGTCGGATGAGCAAATTATGAAGAACTGAGGTTTAGATGGGCATATCGGCTTGCAGCTCTGCATGGAATTCTTCAGCGACCTCTGTCTCTGATATTTTACGTCCACTTTGAAGAGGACTGAAAATGGAGCATACTGGGGCTTGAATCGCTTGATTTGGACGTCGGATGATCAAGATATGGCCATATGAATTTCGATCGATCCAATTTACGATAATTTATAGAAAAGCCCTTGAAATATTTATGTCATTTTCAGAAATCCCCTACATAAATAACCAGACTAAAATTGTGATATCTTCTTCGTTTGACATCAGAATTGAACGATTTTGGTATCATTTCGAAGGTAATTCCATGACCTACACATCCATGCATGTTAAAGTCCATGACCTTACTGTGGGGCCTATCGAAATCAGCCTCAAAGTCATCAATAAAAATCCAAATCTTGAATTGGGACCCACAACCTTTCCAAATGTGCTCACCTAGACCCCTACACATTGGGGGACACTTTGACTCGGCTCAGAACACCATAGAGAGTACACAAGGAATGATTGACAGTCGGTTTGAAAGAGTTTCACTCACCTCCTCTGTACTTTCTAAATTTTCATTCACCTCCCCTCTCACTATTTATACACCGGAAAGACTCTGTTTGGCTGGGGAAAAATGGGGTGCTTACACCTGAGGGTTTGGATGATCAGTTTCTGAATCACCCCGGAGAGGAGGGGGTTGGTGAGTACGACCCTCTTCATTTTGTTACTCGAGAGCAATTTGACACTTTGGCCCAGTAGTTAGATGCTTAACTAAGCTCTTACAACAAAGGCCTCCTGTAGCCCTTGCTGCACCCATCCTACCTCCTATGGACATTAAGGAAGTCCCTCAGTAATCGAATTGTTCAAGGAAAGCGGTCCCAGTGATCTCCAACTACTCATATGACCCAGCGAGCTCTCATCATAAGAGGGCTTGAGGGGGTCAACATCTAGAGGTTAATCGAAATCGAGCTCAAAGAGCAACTCTAACAGAAGTGCTCTCCATTAGCCAGGACTCCCCTACTAAGTCCCAGAGAATTTCACTGCATGATCAGCTAGGGTCGGGCCATTATATCGGCGGCAATGCTCAGCGACAAGTCAATACAGCTCAACGGGAAAGAGAAGTTCAAACAAGAGTAAATGCACCTCGATAGGGACGAGTTGTCTCCCCTATACCCACTCTTGCTCCCCCTAATGAGCCTTTCGCTCTGGAGCAACAAGTGAAAGATCTACTGACACGAATGCAGCAGATAGAGAAGGGGATCGATCCTGAAACCCCCCATGACTACAACATGGAGACGCCCTCTCTAATGAGATTATGCAGCACCCCCTGCCCAACAATTATGCAATCCCGAATGTAGGACTGTATACTGGTCAAACTAACCCGGATAAGCACCTTGACAACTACAAGGTAGGTATGATGCATTCCGCTACAGAGCTTTCCCGTCCACCTTATTAGAAGCGGGGAGGACATGGTTCAATAGCCTCCCCCACTCCCCCACCACAAGTCAATGGGATCTTTCCAACACTTCGTAATCAATTCCTCTCCCATTTTCATGGGAGTACGACCCAGAAGAAAAACTTGTCCCACCTCATGGTGATCAAGCAGTAAGAGACTGAACCTCTTCAAGCCTTCATCACCAGGTTTAATGTTGTTGTTGTGGGGATCAAAAAACTCCAACCTGAAGTTATCGTTGCAACCTTATCCACTGCAGTCAGAGATTGCGGGAATATTTTTTCCCCAACATAAAACCTCCTCACACCCATGCTATGATTTTGAGCCAATGCGAGCAATATGTTGCTAGAGTAGAGGCAGTGGCCTCACTCCCGAGTGAGAATGCCAGTAGCTTGGCTTGCGCAAAATTGAAGAGGTCGGAGCAATCCGACAAAGCCCTTAAGGAGAGTGAATCAAGCAAGAAAGCGAATCTTGCGAAGGACCTGGTGTACCCTAGGAATCCAGCATACCAGGCGCTGAGTACACTCCTCTCAATCAAACTATGATTGAGATCATGAACATAAAGAGAGGAAACATGTTTATGGTTCCTCTACCACCAATGATATCTAGGCCTAACGAGCAGAATCAACAACTCTACTATGTGCACCACCAAGATCATGGCTACGACACCAACTCCTACAGACATCTTAGGGGGTTAGTAGAAGACCTCATTCAGCATGGGTACTGGACAGAGTTCATCAAGCAATGAGCCCCCCGCCTTGCCCCGGTGGTTCCACGTAAACCCCCGATTCCTACTCTAGTCAAAGCAATAAGGAGAAATAATGCACCCCAGGATAGTCATTCACCCGAGCGAGACCATGAGGGCCTGACAAGTTTTGATGATGCTAACAAGTGTATTGAGAGCCCAAAAGGATTTACATTAGAGGAGAGAGAGGGTAAGGAACCAACAAACTTGGTGTAACTCCTCTGTTGTTTTTTTCTTACTATTTTTAGTAAATAAATAACAAGTGTCAAATAAGACAAAAAGAGAAAGAGAGAAAGAGAGAGAGAGAGATAAAAATAACAACCCATTTGTGTAATTTCTCTGATTGCTTTGAAATCAATAGGATTTGCCTAGAGAGAGAGAGAGAGAGATGTAGAAGGAAAGATAGAAGGGAAGAAGGTGTTTGGGGGAAAGATAGAAGGGGAGAAGGTGTTTGGGGGTGTGATTTTTCCAAAGACACTGAACCCTCCAAAGGGAGAAAGTGAGTGTTATGGAGTGAATGAGTTGGTGGAGATGGTGAAAGAAAAGAGAGAGTGGTTAAATGAATTACTCCAACACCACTCTGCTTGTAAGATCCGCACTCCACTAACTTGGTCTAACCGTGTCGCGTCAGGTCTTCCCATCATTCTTGGACCAAGTGGATCGAGCGTGTCAAGATAGATCACAAACCAGGTATGAGAATGGAGTTAAAAACACTAAAAACATACCTAAGGTCGCATGCCTGGGTAGGTATGGTCGACCATAAGGAAGGGAACCAAAAATCTCAAATCTAGAATCCCACGATCGATGATTTCGACCTTACGGTCGACGGGTTATGCGACCGTATGATCGACCGTGAGAACTCAGATCAGACTCCGAGTTTCGAAAACTTTCCTAAACTAAGGGATTGCTTTCCTAATTGAAAGAGGACTCTATATGGAGAGTCTTCCTCTATATAAAGGACGTCCCTCAGCCCTTTTTTTTTACTCTTTTAGAACATTAGTAAACACTAGAGAAAGAGAAGGGAAGAGAAGGAAGAGAAGGAGAAGAAGAAAAAGCTAAGGAGAAGAATTTGCTGAGAAGAGATTGGCTCTCTATCACAGGCAAAGGTATGAAACGAATCTTTGGAGATGTAAACTCTAAGGAATAAGACTTCTATGAAAGATAGGCAATATCAACCTATTATGATCTATGTGATTTCCTTGAGAAAATCCCAAGGAGAACCATAAGGGGTGAATTTGATGATTAGGGTTGATAAGAAATTACAAATGATGGCCATAGGATGACCTTAGAATAAACCCCATTGAAGAACAGAAGAATTGATCCAAGAAGAACTCGAATTTCATGTAGACTGTGACCAAAAATCTCAAGGTCGCAGTTACGATCGACCATAGCATGACCAGTTTGACCAGAGGATCGATCATAGGCATTCGGGAAGATTTCAGAAATCATATGGTCGCAGCTACGGTCGCACCATATGCGACCGTAGGGTATCGACCGTAGATAGTAAGATCGATACAGCATGAGACCATAGGACTAACCAGACACCTATCGGTGCTCTATTTCAATTTTCGACTACTGTAACTTGTCACATATGAACCCTAACTTAAATTCATATAACTTTTAGGTTGTTAAATAAATTCAAAGAGAATTTCAAGGCTTGGAAGGACATTGAGTATTGCTAACAGGTGAGGGAACAAGACCTAAACTAATTGGATAATAACAAACTGTTTATTTTTATTAAGTCCAATGCCATGATTGATTCTATGTGTGTATGCTTGTAATGTGCATGTCACATGTCATCCAATATTCCTGCTATTACTGTTCATGCATATTTAATTCTATTTATTTATAACATGATGATGATGATGATGCTAGGAATAGGCATGTGAATGTATGTGTGTGGTTGGTGTGTTGGATGATAGTAGAGCATCAGGGGGAGGACGTGGCATGGTGGTTTTCAACCTCGTTACTAGACTCTAGCTCTATCTCTACTCAAGTCTTGCCCACTAACATCATCATATCACCATTATCTTAGCAAAACTATTACGTCAGGGGGCATCAGGGGAGGTGGTCTCGAACCGTGCGGTCTTTGACTCTGCTGGGGGGCCTTAGCTCTATTTCTATGGACGTATTAAGAGATGCTGGGGTGAGGCCTTGGATACACTTTTTGGTATTATGATTGGTTAGTTGCAAGCCCAGTTTGTAAGCCCTCGCCAATAGGAGCTTACGTGTTGGTATGGGTAGGGCATCAAGGGAAGTGTTGGCTGTAAGACCCGTGTCAAACTAACCCGTCTTACCACCTTGAACCAGGTTTACCCATCATGGTCGAGTCAAGTAGACCAAGGGCGTGATGGAGATCGAGATCCCAGGTATAAAATCGACCCAAAAACACTTAATTTTAGGGGAGGGTCGCATACCCAGCCAAGGAGGGTCGGACCTCCCAAAACAGAATGTCAGACCCTCAGATTTGAAGGGAGGGTCGGATAGCTTAAGACCCTAAGGTCGACGGGATCATCGACCCTCCCATCGACCCTCGGTTTCTGACGAATATAGAAATTTGGAAATTTCCTAATTTTCGGTTGGGATTCTTCCAAATCTCAATGGGACTATTATAGGACATTCCTACTCTATTTAAAGGACGTCCCTAAGCCACTTTCACTCCTTTCACAACCCTAATTGAATTGAGAGAAAGAGAGAAGAAGGAAAAGAGGAAGAAAGAAGACAAGGAGGAAGGCTTAGCAAAAAGGAGAAGAAATTCCAGAGAAAAGTAATCTTCTCAGGTATGGATACTAATTCCATGAGTTTCTACAAACCTTAGGATAGATATGGTTGAGTGTAGGATTTCAGAGAAACCCAAACCATCCATTCATGGTTAGGTTTTCATGGAAAATCATAGGATGATGCACGAAAACTATTTAGATGGATTATACTTGGTTCTAGACCATGGAATGATTGTTGAATGAATGTAGGAAGTAAGCCATAGGACCCCAAACTCGAAGAATGGATTTAAAAGTGGAAATTGGACTAGAGTGCATCGAGGGTCGCACCGAGGGTCGATAGACTATCCGACCCAAGGTGTTTCTGACCATCGACCCTCAGCATTCGGGAAGTTCAGAATGGAGGGAGGGTCGATAGACCCATCGACCCTAGCATCGACCCTCAGTTGACAGAATGGTTTTAAATTCCGAATTAATTCTAATTAAATTCTATCGACTTTGTTAGGTTTGCTAGCAATATAATAAAGTTATAACGGTGATTCTAAAGCTTGGAAAAATATCTTTTAGCAATCTAAGGTGAGGAACCTTAACCCCAAACTAAATTGGTTAATAATAAACTGTTTTCTATTCTTGAGTCATATGACATGTTGATTCTATGTAAATATGTTGTAATGTGCATACAGCATGCCATCCAATATTTCTATTACTTGTTCATGCATATTTACTTTATTGTTTATAACATGATGATGATGATGATGATAGGAATAGGCATGTGCTTGTATGTGTGTGGTTGATGTGCTTGATGCGAGCGAGTATCAGGGGAGGTGTGATGAGAACGTCAATAAACGTTAACCTTTGGCGGGTCTCAACACTTTAGCTCTATCTCTAACTCAAGTCTTGTGCATTAGCATTATCGTATCGCCATTACCTTAGCGGAACTATTATGTCGTAGAGTATCAGGGGAGGTGGTCTCGGTCCTTGTAGTCTCTGACTCTACCGGGGGGCCTTAGCTCTATCTCTATGGGCATTCTGAGGGATGCTGGGGTGAGGTCTTGGATACACTGTTTGGCATTAGGATTGGTTAGCAGCGAGCCTAGTTTGCAAGCCCTCGCTAACAGGGGCTTACGTGTTGGTATAGCATTATATAGCAATAAACGTTAACCTTTGTTGTATAATGTTATGGTAGGGTGGATGGGGACGACGATAAACGTTAACTTTCGGGCGGGCTTCCACACCCTGTGTATAGAGGCGGTGTCAATAAACGTTAACCTTTGACCACCCAACCTTTCTATTACACATTGCAAACTATAAACCAGACCAAAGATATAAATTGACTTTTTGCATGCATATGTATTGTTGCATTGTTTTGGCTACTCACTGAGCCGTGTTGTGTGCTCACCCCTCGACGTCGAATATTTTTAGTTGATGATGCAGGTTATACAGTCGAATATTATATGAACGCGCGTCTACATACGGGAATGTAGCAGCCATGGACGCCGGAGTCGAAGATGATACACACGACTCCTCTTGCGAGTGCAACTCGTGTGTATTCGATTAGATATTTTATAGATTTCTTTATTGGATTTATAAGACATGTATTTGGTACTTAAATATTTATGTCTCAGTTAAACACAGAATAATTTGCTATTATTTATGGATATCATTCTAGTTCTCAGTTCATTTATTTACAAGATTTCTGCTATTGTGTATTACTCTGATTATGATTGTGGATGTGTGTAAAGTTTGGATAACACGGGGATGGTCTATTAGAGATCCTGGTTGAACCGTTGGTTATTTAGCGGTTCATCACACCATTCTTAACAATGTGGAATTGGGGTGTGACAACTTGGTATCAGAGCTTCTCAGGCTTTGCCCGCCGAACTTACACGCATTCAAGACCATTGTGAACTGAGATAGGATAAATTAAAAGCTTTAATACAAACACACTGTAAGCACAAGTGATGATTGAAACCGAATTAAGAAGAGAATAATGCATCTATTAAAGGGAAAACCAGTTATATACAATGAGTAAAAGAAACAAAACGTATATA
Source organism: Protea cynaroides (assembly GCA_028583415.1). Lineage (NCBI taxonomy): Eukaryota > Viridiplantae > Streptophyta > Magnoliopsida > Proteales > Proteaceae > Protea > Protea cynaroides. The sequence goes on from CM053271.1 coordinate 27,658,424, forward strand.
CATCGCTAAAGCAGAGTACAGTCCCCAACCCGGACAGTTACTCTGTAGTACAAGAAAAGTAAAGAAGTACCAGCCCTATCCGCATGCGTGGGTGATGGCGGTGGTATCGCATCGACATCCATATACAAGCGATCATCATCGTCGATCGGATCCCCACGAGCCCTAGCAGCAGCCTCAGCATCAGCCATCTCAACCCGAGTGTGAGGGCGCACCATCGCGTTCCTCTCCTCATCACTAACCTCCGCATCTCGCAGCCCCATCTTGCAGATAGCCTCCCAATCTAGAGGCGACGAGAAGGTCTTCTCCCGGATCTTCTCATCTACCGGATCCACCCCCGCACGGGTCGGTAGCATCGTAATCATGCGTCCCATAGGGTAGATTACCCCTATGATCGGACAATGTGGCACTAATCATCATCCGCATGATGATGTAAGGAAGGCGAACCGGCCGGCGAGTGCGAATGCATAGATCAAGAACTCGGGTCAGCCGAGACACCCTCTCATAATGCCCACTCTGCGGGATCAGATTATCTTTGGATAATCTTGCGAGAAAACCCGTGGAGCTGGACGCAAGTAGCAAGCCCTCATCTGCCATCTATCGGGACGGAGCAACTGGTTGTCGATCTCTGCCCTCATCTCCATCTCAACAAACTGTGGCTCTCCCGGCGCACAGTAAACCATAGGGCCATCATAGGTAATGCCCAACAAATCGGTCAGCTGTCGATAATCAAAGGAGATGTGCACCCCCTTGACGTAGTTGGTGATGCGCAACTCCTGGCCGTGCTCAACGTCATTATAATTCCCCACCACCTGGAGATTACAATAGAACTGGCGCACCAAATTCGGACAAGTGCACGCATCGTATGTGATGACAGGGAGCCACCCCATATCACCGAATGCTCCCTCTACATTGAACAAGGCTAGCTCAGCCAAGTTCACCATGCGACCCCCTTCCACTTTCTTACGGGCATAGTCAGCATACTGTGCCTCAGCTTCATTCGAAAGGAAGCGAAGTGGATCACGCAATCTTGGCACTTTGGTACGGGCCATAGTATCTGCAAAATAAGAAAGAGAAAGGAAACAAGGAGTTAATAGGATAAAAATCCAAAAAATTTAAAATAGAAGCCCATTCCTCACCATACAAGTGGGCATAAGGACTTACGTAAGTTAAAACATATCCTACAATCCACCTACAGTAGGAAATTTTAACTGACGATGTCCAATTTGAAGAAATTCAAGAAAAATCGAAAATGTCGACAAATTAGGGAAAAAAGAGAAAATTCTAAGTTTCTCGATAACCAACCGATGAAACTCAAAAAAATTTGAGGGCTTTCGTTCCTCAAGACCCCAATAACAAAAGCCCCCAATAAAAATCAAATTTTTACGGTTGGAAAGAGTTTAATTTGGAAAATACGAGTTAAATGAGAAAAAACCTAGAAATAAAAACCTAAAAACAGGTAAAGTTGGGAAAGTATACCTGTAGAGGTGATGTGGATGTCGAAACTCGGACTAAGAATGATCCACAACAGGGAAGTAGCACTGTAGCAACTCGGAGAGAAGAGGCGAGTTGAAACGGAGGAGGAATAGTGAGAAATGACCCAAAATCGGATCTTAAAAATTTGATTTTTGGTCCGAGGGTCGGACAATTCGACTGACACCATCGACCCTCGAATCGACCCTCCCATCGACCCTCGGCTCTCGGGAATCTGACAGAAAATCGAGGGTCGGACTGAGGGTCGGATACCCATCGACCCTCGCATCGACCCTCAGCTCTCGGGAAGAACAGGTCATTCCCAGGGTCGGATATACCAGCGACCCTCACCATCGACCCTACATAGAAAAGACAGTATTTATTTCAGAATGAATTGGAGATTTTGAATTTTATATCGGTTAGCGTGCCTACATGAAGTATAAATGATTTCTCACTGATTTTGATGATTTTCAGGCACCACCCATCTCAAAAGAAATATATCTGGATGTAGAGTTACCCGACAGACCCGAAATACAGTCCCACCACCACCACCAGTGGAGGAGACTAGCCAAAAGAATAACCATGCACAGGGTAATCCAGAACCAGCAGGCCCTATAAATTTGCCACCTCCACCACCGGAGCTAGCAACTGCGGTTATGAATCTGGCACAACAGCTACAGCAAATGCAACACGCACAAGCTCAAATGCAGGTTGTGATGGGAGTTATGTTTCAAGCCACTCAGGCTGCAACCATACACACTGGGCAAGCTAGTGCAGCACCAGTGGGTAACCACCCAGCTCAACAGACACCTCAACAACCGGCTGCACCAATTCCAGTGCAACTCCCAGAAGCAGCCCAAGGGAACTATCAGTATCCACCCCCTATGTTTGGGGCATAGCAAAATCAACTGGATCACTCTCGATTAGTGGAGAGATTTTTGAAGATGAAACCTAAGGAATTCAACGGCAAGCCGTCTGATCCACTGTGGCCAGCACACTGGATAGACGAAATGGAAAGGAACTTCCTTATGATGACTATTACCGAGGAAGAGAAAGTACTATGCGCCACCTTCATGCTCAAAGGCGACGCACACCATTGGTGGAAATCTACAAAGACGTATTTATTGACCAAGCACGCCCTACTGACATGGGCTATATATAAAGAAGCATTCTTCGAGAAGTATTTCCCAAGAAGCTTTAGAGATTCAATGGACAAAGAGTTCTTGAGTCTGTACCAGGGGCAGATGTTCGTAGACTCATATCAACAGCGTTACGAAGAACTGTTTTTCTTCGCACCGGCTAGCATGCAAGAAGAAGATACAAAAACCCGTAGGTTTGTCGCGCGACTAAGAGGAAGCATAAGAGAAAATGTTCTGGGCTTAGAGAAGAAAATCTACAACGAAGCTGTCCAGATTGCTCGAGTGATCGAATCGAGCCAGAAGGAGAGTTATTTCTCCCAGAACAGAGGCATCAAGAGACCAGCCGGAAACTCCTACAATGGAGGCAACAATAGGACGTATAAACCTTTTCGTCCTCAGAATTTTGCCACTGCACCAAAGTCTACTTCCGCGGCTCAACCACAGCCAAAGCTAAATTCTGAAGCCCCAAAGTGTTATAACTGCAACCAACCAGGGCATATGGCAAGAGAGTGCCCAAAACCCAAGAAGCAGTTACATCAAGGACGGGTATATGCTGTTACATCAGAGGATGCAGTCGCATCGCCCGATGTGGTCACAGGTATGACCTAAACTTTTAAGATTATAATTTCATTGATTGAGCATGTAGACTAAGTAAAACGGATCACAGGTATTGTACCTATCAATGGCGTACCAGCCAGAGTACTCTTTGACTCAGGAGCTACGCATTCATTTATATCTGTGTCGTTTTGGAAAGAAGACCAATTTACCCATCAAAACATTAGACTACAAGTTACTTGTACGGTCACCGATGGGATTGGAAGTGGAATTAGAGAAAGGTTATGGGCCATGTCCAGTTCTCATTGGCGAGAAAACCTTGGATGCAACTTTAAAACAACTTGAGATGGCAAACTTCGATGTCATCTTAGGAATGGACTGGTTAGCTCGGCATTCTGCAAATCTGTTATGCGCCGAGAAGAAGCTAACGTTCAAAGACAAAGAAGGAGCAGAATTTAGTTTCTCGGGAACCAAACTTCCCCGGAGACGCAAGCTCATACTTTCCGCATTGAAGGCTAAGAAGTGCCTTGAAAAGGGAGCGGTCGGATATCTAGTATCAGTGGTCGACCTAACCAAGGACGCGCCACGAATGGAAGATATTGACGTCGTGCGGAATTACCCAGATGTATTTCCGGAGGAACTACCCGGATTATCGCCCGACCGTGTCACGGAGTTTGTAATAGACCTGATACCTGGAGCCACACCGGTATCAAAAGCACCTTATAGAATGGCTCCTACTGAATTGAAGGAATTAAAAGTACAATTACAAGAACTACCGGATAAGGGTTATATTAGACCCAGTATATCTCCATGGGGAGCACCGGTGTTGTTCGTAAAGAAGAAGGATGGTAGTGTTCGATTATGTATCGACTATCGAGAGTTGAATAAGCTGACAATCAAGAATCGATATCTACTACCCAGGATCGATGACTTGTTCGATCAGTTACAAGGAGCGAAGGTATTCTCAAAGATCGATCTTCGATCAGGCTATCATCAACTAAAGATTAAAGAAGGTGACATCCCGAAGACAGCTTTCAGGACAAGATACGGACATTATGAATTCTTAGTGATGTCCTTCGGATTAACTAATGCACCGGCAACATTCATGGAACTTATGAACCGGGTTTTCCACGATATGTTGGATACGTCGGTTATAGTATTTATTGATGACATATTGGTGTACTCCAAAGACAAGGAAACCCATGTCAAGAACCTAAACGCAGCCCTACAGCGTTTAAGAAAAGAGAAGTTATACGCCAAATTTTTGAAGTGTGAGTTTTGGCTAAGTGAAGTCGCCTTTCTAGGCCATGTAGTATCCGCTGAAGGAATCAAAGTGGACCCCAGTAAGATCGAGGCTATCGTAAAGTGGGAAGCACCAAAGAGTGTTTCAGAAATTAGAAGTTTTCTGGGTCTAGTTGGATATTATCGGAGATTCGTAGAAGACTATTCTCGGATTGCCGTACCTCTCACCAGTTTGACCAAGAAAGGAGAAAAATTTGTATGGACGGATAAGTGTGAAAAGAGTTTTCAAACACTGAAGACCAGATTGATATCCGCCCCAATTTTGACCATTCCCGTTCCAGGACAGACATTTACCTTATACACTGATGCATCGGGATTGGGACTAAGATGTGTGCTTATGCAAGGAAAACAAGTAGTTGTGTATGCATCAAGATAGTTGAAAGTACATGAGAAAAATTACCCCACTCATGATTTGGAGTTAGCGGCAGTAGTACATGCTGTCAAGATATGGAGACACTACCTATACGGAGAGAAATTTCAGATTAAGTCGGACCATAAAAGTCTTACTTATCTATTTAATCAGAAGGAGTTGAATATGAGACAAAGAAGATGGCTGGAACTATTGAAAGACTATGATTGTGATATCCAGTATCATCCGGGAAAAGTGAACGTGGTAGCGGATGCATTGAGCAGGAAAGCAATGATAAAATCTCAAGGAGAGATTAGCACGACTGCAGCAATGTATACCAACGGAATGGTGTTCAATCACGGCAACGAACAATATGTGATAGATACAATGGTTGGACCAGCCAACCAAGGGTTTATTCATCGGTTTTCAAATATGTTTGCGGCATTGAAGATCATACCGGATATAGTGGATGAAGTGAAGACAGCTATCAAAGCAGATCCTTATCTGAGAACAGTACAAGAAGATATTGAGAAAGGTAGGACCAACTCTGAGTTCACCTTAGATAACGAGAAGGTACTGAAATATAAAGGGAGAATATGTGTACCTGAAACAGAAAGTATGGACATTAGACACCGACTGATGAAGGAAGCCCATACCACCATCTACTCGATACATCTTGGAAGTACAAAAATGTATCATGATCTAAAGAAATTGTATTGGTGGAGGGGAATGAAGGCAGATGTAGCCAAGTTCGTGTCTCAATGCCTAAATTGTCAGAAGGTAAAAGCGGAACGACAAAGACCCGCAGGACTGTTACAACCATTACCGGAACCAACATGGAAATGGGACTGCATCACTATGGACTTCGTCACAGGACTACCATTGACTCCTCGAGTAGTTGACGCAGTTTGGGTGATTGTAGATCGTCTGACAAAGACAGCTCATTTCATACCTATACGACCCCAGTATACACTGGAAAGGTTAGCAAAGCTGTATGTGGATAATATTGTTCGGTTACACGGTGTACCAGAAAGTATTGTGTCCGATAGAGATCCACGATTTACTTCTAAATTTTGAGAAGGACTGCAAAAGGCTATGGGTACAACATTGAAGTTCAGTACTGCATTCCACCCACAGACAGACGGACAGTCAGAGCCTACAATCCAGATTTTAGAAGATATGCTACGAGCATGTGTGATTGATTTCAAAGGATCATGGGACGAAAAGTTACCATTGATCGAGTTCGCTTACAATAACAGCTATCAGGCTACTATACAGATGTCACCTTATGAAGCACTGTATGGCAGGAAGTGTTGAACTCCCTTGTTTTGGAATGAATTGGAGAACGTAGTATTGTTGGACCGGAATTTGTTGAAGAGACTTGTCGAGTGGTCGACATCATCAAGGAGAGAGTGAAAACAGCTCAGAACCGTCAGAAGCAATATGCAGATACTCGACGAAGAGATCTAGAGTTCGCCGTAGGTGATAAAGTATTTTTGAAAGTATCGCCTATGAGAGGATTGAAGAGATTCGGACAGAAAGAAAAATTAAGTCCAAGGTATGTCGGACCATATGAAATTCTAGCTAAGCGTGGAAAAGTAGCTTATCAATTGGCATTACCACCATCTATGTCAAGTGTGCACGACGTATTTCACATTTCTCTATTGAAGAAGTATGCCAAGGATTCGACGCACGTGTTGACAGTAGATTTGCCAGAATTGACTGATGATTTGACATTCAAAGTAACACCAACAGATCACAAGTCGAAAGGTTCAACGTCTATGCAACAGAGATATCTACTATGTTAATGTCACATGGAAAAGTAGAGACATGGAAGAAGTTACATGGGAAGAAGAGAATGTTATGCGAAAGCAATACCCTCACTTGTTTGATTCAGAAGGTACGTATAATTTTGAGGACGAAATTTTATAAGTTGGGGGGAGTTGTAAGACCCGTGTCAAACTAACCCGGTCTTACCACCTTGAACCAGGTTTACCCATCATGGTCGAGTCAAGTGGACCAAGGGCGTGATGGAGATCGAGATCCCAGGTATAAAATCGACCCAAAAACACTTAATTTTAGGGGAGGGCCGCATACCCAGCCAAGGAGGGTCGGACCTCCCAAAACAGAATGTCAGACCCTCAGATTTGAAGGGAGGGTCGGACAGCTTAAGACCCTAGGGTCGACGGGATCATCGACCCTCCCATCGACCCTCGGTTTCTGACGAATATAGAAATTAAGAAATTTCCTAATTTTCGGTTGGGATTCTTCCAAATCTCAATGGGACTATTATAGGACATTCCTACTCTATTTAAAGGACGTCCCTAAGCCACTTTCACTCCTTTCACAACCCTAATTGAATTGAGAGAAAGAGAGAAGAAGGAAAAGAGGAAGAAAGGAGACAAGGAGGAAGGCTTAGCAAAAAGGAGAAGAAATTCTAGAGAAAAATAATCTTCTCAGGTATGGATACTAATTCCATGAGTTTCTACAGACCTTAGGATAGATATGGTTGAGTGTAGGATTTTGGAGAAACCCAAACCATCCAATCATGGTTAGGTTTTCATGGAAAACCATAGGATGATGCACGAAAACTATTTAGATGGATTATACATGGTTCTAGACCATGGAATGATTGTTGAATGAATGTAGGAAGTAAGCCATAGGACCCCAAACTCGAAGAATGGATTTAAAAGTGGAAATTGGACCAGAGTGCATCGAGGGTCGCACCGAGGGTCGATAGACCATCCGACCCTAGGTGTTTATGACCATCAACCCTCAGCATTCGGGAAGTTCAGAATGGAGGGAGGGTCGATAGACCCATCGACCCTAGCATCGACCCTAGCATCGTCCCTCAGTTGACAGAATGGTTTTAAATTCTGAATTAATTCTAATTAAATTCTATCGACTTTGTTAGGTTTGCTAGCAATATAATAAAGTTATAACGGTGATTCTAAAGCTTGAAAAAATATCTTTTAGCAAGCTAAGGTGAGGAACCTTAACCCCAAACTAAATTGGTTAATAATAAACTGTTTTCTATTCTTGAGTCCTATGCCATGTTGATTCTATGTGAATATGTTGTAATGTGCATACAGCATGCCATCCAATATTTCTATTACTTGTTCATGCATATTTACTTTATTGTTTATAACATGATGATGATGATGATGATAGGAATAGGCATGTGCTTGTATGTGTGTGGTTGATGTGCTTGATGCGAGCGAGTATCAGGGGAGGTGTGATGAGAACGTCAATAAACGTTAACCTTTGGCGGGTCTCAGCACTTTAGCTCTATCTCTAACTCAAGTCTTGTGCATTAGCATCGTCGTATCGCCATTACCTTAGCGGAACTATTATGTCGTAGAGTATCAGGGGAGGTGGTCTCGGTCCTTGTAGTCTCTGACTCTACCGGGGGGCCTTAGCTCTATCTCTATGGGCATTCTGAGGGATGCTGGGGTGAGGCCTTGGATACACTGTTTGGCATTAGGATTGGTTAGCAGCGAGCCCAGTTTGCAAGCCCTCGCTAACAGGGGCTTACGTGTTGGTATAGCATTATATAGCAATAAACGTTAACCTTTGTTGTATAATGTTATGGTAGGGTGGATGGGGACGACGATAAACGTTAACCTTCGGGCGGGCTTCCACACCCTGTGTATAGAGGCGGTGTCAATAAACGTTAACCTTTGACCACCCAACCTTTCTATTGCACATTGCAAACTATAAACCAAACCAAAGATATAAATTGACTTTTTGCATGCATATGTATTGTTGCATTGTTTTGGCTACTCACTGAGCCGTGTTGTGTGCTCACCCCTCGACGTCAAATATTTTTAGTTGATGATGCAGGTTATACAGTCGAATATTATATGAACGCATCTACATACGGGAATGTAGCAGCCATGGACGCTGGAGCTGAAGATGATACACACGACTCCTCTTGCGAGTGCAACTCATGTCTATTCGATTAGATATTTTATAGATTTCTTTATTGGATTTATAAGACATGTATTTGGTACTTAAATATTTATGTCTCAGTTAAACACAGAATAATTTGCTATTATTTATGGATATCATTCTAGTTCTCAGTTCATTTATTTACAAGATTTCCGCTATTGTGTATTACTCTGATTATGATTGTGGATGTGTGTAAAGTTTAGATAACGCGGGGATGGTCTATTAGAGATCCTGGTTGAACCGTTGGTTATTTAGCGGTTCATCACACCATTCTGAACAGTGTGGAATTGAGGTGTGACATTGGCGGTGTTTGATCCAGACACTTTAGCTCTATCTCTATTCCATGGTGGGTGCATGTGGGATGACAATGGTGTTTGATCCATTGGACGGATTCACACACTCGTGTATAGTGGTGCGGCGGCCACAAACCTTTCTATAATACATTGCAAACTTATAAACTAGACCAAAGATATGAATTGAATGCATGCATATGTTTGTTGCATTGTTTTGTTTAATCACTGAGTCGTGATGTGTGCTCACCCTTTCGACGTCGAATATTTTTAGTTGATGATGCAGGTCCTACCATTGAAGAATATATGAATGCATCGACGTATGGACACGTTGCTGCGATGGACGTTGAAGTTGAAAAAGATGCACATGATTCATCATGCGAGTGCAACCAATTTGTTTTTGCTTAGGTTTAGTTATAGTTTAAACATCGAATATGTAATTGATTATTTATTTTTATGTCTTGTGGTTTGGAGATAATTGGATTAAATATTTATTTATCACTGTTAGACCCTCAGTTCATTATCTGTAAAACTTCCACTTATTTGTTTATTACCTCTGATTATTAATGTGGAATGTGTGTGTGATTTGATATGGTGGGTACGACCTATGCGAGATCATGGGTGAACCGTTGGTTTATTGGCAGTTCATCACACCATTTTGGTTAGACCAGAATTGGGGTGTGACACTGCTATTCTTTTTAGGGGATTTGGGGTCTCTACAGGAAAAGAGTTTGGAAGGGTTGTAGAGGCATTTGGGTTGGAAGAAATAGAGTATGTTGGTCCAATCTCACATTCGAAGGTGGCCAATACGGTTCACACTGCCAACGAGCGATTCCCCTCCATCTGCCCATCAACTTCCACCATAAGATGGCCCTGGTTCAGTACTATCTACATTTCTTTCTCTTCTTTTGTCTTTCAAATTTTTTTTTTTTAATTTAACGGAGACTTTCCTATGCTACATCAATAATGGCTTAGGAAATGGTATAATCCACATGGGCTTATTATATGATCAATTTCTTATGAGACAAGCAGCTTGGAAAACTTTTTTAATGGCATCGGCCATGTGTCCTTACGGAAATAACTTCTCTGCATTAAGGGAGAAGGCTGCATACATTCTATTCTTCCTCAGACCCTGTAGTAATAGGTGACTCCCCCCCCCCCCCACCCCAAAAAAAAAAAAAAAAACTCCCACTGGTCCTTACGTGGGCCAACCCTCCAACCCATGTGCTAAACCACGGGTCATGTAGGCAATGTGGGTCGCAGGTTGTGACATTATGCTATTGACCTTACCATCAATCTATATCTGTATTAGATTGAATATAACCAAGTCCATCAACAAACCCAAGTTAAACAAGTCAGGCCATGTAGAAGGCTTGACATTTATTGACGGATGAATTGATGATGGTAGAGCACAAGAAGACATGAGCTACTGAATCGTACAGGGATGTGGATAACCCAAGCGTATGTGTCAAACATCAGCAGAGACGAAGGAAGTTCTGCAAGTAGTGTGAGCAAAGGGTGGAACGAAGGAGTGCAAGCCTGGTAGTCAGTAAAGCCCATCCCTAGGCTGACCTTGTAGGAGCACCGTCTTAATTACATAATCAAAGAAATGGATAAGATGGAATTCAAAGAAATATTTGTTATCCTTAGTAAATTAATGAATAGACAACAAAAGTTTGGTTATAGTGGGTACATAAAAGATGTTAGAAAAATGAAATGAAGATGTGGGAGTAGAGGAAAGATTAGACAAACCGATATTGCAAATGGGTAGTCCTACTCCATTACCAATATGTAAAGAGTCATTACCAGTATATTTGCTGGAGAGATGCAGGTTGTCTAGTTCTAGAGTGATATGATGTGTAGCGGCGGTATCCGAAAACCATTCAGGCATAGCAGAACCTTGAGTTGGAAGTAAACCAGCCATGTGGTCGAAGGAGGACCAATAAAATTGGCTAAACCAGAGTAGTGATAATAGCATTTTGCTGCTATATGATTGGTTTGTTGCAGATCTGGCAGTGATTCCTCTGGCCAGACCGATTGTTATGTTGCCAATTGTTGTGCTGCCGAGGTTGAGAGCCAGAGGACTGAGTTGGAATCACCTGGGTTGGAGCTAGTGGGGGACTAAGAATTGAAGAATTCGTGGTACTAAGTGTGATGACAAATGAATATCCTCCCATCTCTGATGGACGGTAAATGATATAGAGTCACTACCTAGATTAAGGTCTAGGACCTATAAAATGTAGTCTCATCATAAGAAAAGACTTCTATTGACTCATTTGACCCAATATAATGGCTTTGATCTATCAAAGAATGGGTAAGCATTCAAGGTACAGTTTGGGAAGGTTTTAGGCAACCAAAGCTATCCGATCCAAAAATCGGCCTCCTATGTGATTCTATTTTCCTTAGACTCTCTGGTTCTGACTGTTCATGGTCAGTGGATGATGACTAGGGCTCATGGGGGATCCTATGCCAAGTTGCAAAATTCTTCTAACCTAGGGTAGCCAAACATGTTCTAAAAATAAATAAACAAGCAAAGTAATATATAATGAACCGAACCGAAGGTGGTTCGGTGATGGACTAAATCTGAGATGTCTAAGACATCTCAAATTGCCTATGTATTCCAATCCTAAAAATCAAGTCCATAATGTAGTTTAAACGGATTGTGATTAAGATTTATGAATGTGGTTTATGCTTAAGCTTCATTAGATTCAATTGTTCAAGTTGAAGTTTATATAGATGATGATTGAGATTGAATCTAGAGATAGCATATGTGGTCTGAAGTAAAGATGGATAATGAAAAGAGTATGGATATGGATAGGGATGACCTAAGGATACTAAGATGTGGTACCATAAGGTCCCAAGTTGCCTACGTATTTCAGAGGTCTTGAAAATCATATACAATGTAGTTCGTTATTTTTTTGGATTGATACTCTCAAGGAGCAAAGAAGGACAAATACTCTCAAGCAGCAACTAGTTCGTTATTTTTTTGGATTGATACTCTCAAGGAGCAAAGAAGGACAAATACTCTCATGGAGCAAAGGGTTTGATACTAGGATCAAAGGGTTTGATACTCTCAAGGAGCAAAGGGTTTGATACTCTCAAGGAGCAAGGGTTTAATACTTTCAAAGAGCAAAGGGTTTAATACTCTCAAGAAGCAAGGGGGTTGATACTCTCAAGGAGCATACTCTCAATGAGCAAGGGGCTTGATACTCTCAAAGAGCAAGGGGTTTAATACTCTCAAAGAGCAAGGGGTAAATACTCTCAAGGAGCAAGGGGGTTTGGTATTCTCAAGGAGCAAGGGGTTTAATACTCTCAAGAAACAAGGATATGATAATCTCAAGGAGTATACTCTCAAGGAGCAAGGATATGATACTCTCAAGGAGCAAGGATATGATATTCTCAAGGAGCAAGGATATGATACTCTCAAGGAGCAAAGGTATGATACTCTCAAGGAGCAATGGTTTGAGTCCGTATTTGGGAATCTCTCCAAACTGCCTACGTATCTTAAGGTACTACCCTAAGAATTAGGATCCGCGTAGTTCAGAATGTGGATTCATTCATTCATGTTCTTCTTTCAACATCAGGGTGTGGATTCTAAATGCTCTATGACTGGATTCACATCACACCTATCTAGTTCTCTGTACCCTAGGGGAGATGAGCTCAGGGGTAGGGATCGTCCTAAAGCTATCCTTGACCTAAAATCCTAATTTGGCATTTGTTGGGTTAGGCTTCATATCTCTTTATTAAAATTTATCATTTTCATTCTTACTCTTTCCGTGAATGTGGGTGTCTACATGCACATCCCCACACTTAATATGTTTTCTAGGTGTACAGATATGGCAGTTCAACTAGGGTGTTGCAGAAATTAAGTTATTGCTAATAATAAATATCATTCAAATATGGCAAGTAATAGCATATATCATCTCAAATACAACAATAAAGCATGTGAATAATATAGCAAGAAAGCATGTGAGCATCAAAATGATAGACATGGCATCTCATGTATCATTCTCAATAAGGTATATCTCAAAGGGAATTCTCAAGATCTATAGTTGGGATCTAACATGAATATCTCAATATCTCAAGATCAGATCCTCGATCAATGGTTTGGATTCTTTAAAATATTATCATTAAAATCAACACTTCACATTTCATCAAAGCAGCCAAATCAACGGCTTAGATCTCACTTCAAGTTTAGTTATGATCATACTAGAAAAACAATGGTTCATATCACTCCTAATGTCAATCCAATTTTCAAATCTATCAAAATCATGATTTAACCGTTCAGACTCATTTACATCAATCATCAAGACAATCTGATGGTTTAAATTTATTTAAATCACCCATGATCAAGATCCAACGGTTCATATTTCTCATAATGATAATCTAACCATTTGGATTCCTCTACATCAATCATAATCAAGATTCAATGGCTCAGATTCAACTAAGATGTTCATGATCAAGATCTAATGGTTTACATTTCATATCACTCGATCAATGGCTAGATTCATTTCATTACAAGATCAAAATCAAAATTAAACATCAAATGGCTCACAATTAATATTCTCTCATGATCCAAATAAAAATCAATCTTCCAATGGTTTACAATTAATCATATCAGAAACTCAAGATCAATGGCTAGATTTTAACCACATCAAATTCCAAAATCAATGGCCAAGATTTAATCATGTAAAAACTCAACATCACATGGCCATATTTTTTATCACATTGAATTCAATCATCAATTGTCTAGATTTTATTCACATTAAAAATCATAAATCAAAGGTCATGTTTTATTCACATTAAAAATCCAAGATCAATGGCCATAATCCAGTCTCATTAAATTCAAAGATCAATGCTCCAATTTTATTTATCTTTCAAGCATATGTGATCAATCAATTTCATCAAAAATTCCATAATTGGATCAATTTCAATTTCATCATAATTCCATAATCGGGTCAATTTCATTCAATTTCCACAACTGAATCAATTCCATCATATTTCCACAGTCGGATCAATTTTTTCACATTAAATTCAAGCATACTGGATCAATTTGATCACATTAAATTCAAGCATAAGGATCAATCAAATTAAAATTTCAGATCATATTGGATCAATCACAAAATTTATCAATCAAATTAAAATTTCAGATCATATTGGATCAATCTCGTAAAATTCAAATCATAGTGAGGGGTAAGAAATCAGGTTGATGAGGGTTACGGGTTCTATGGATGATGGACGGATGGCTGCAAGTGTCGATTAATGGCTGCAGAGGGTTTCGGTAGATGTTGTTGGCCAAGGTAGCAATGGTTAGATGGTGCTTTGCAGGTTACGTGGAGACTACGGGGGATATTGGGTTTGATGGTTGATGGCTAGGCAATCGGGTAGAGGGGAGATGGACAGGTGTTGAAGTTGCTGATTAGTGGCAACAAAGGAATGAATGCCTCGGGTTTGGCTGCTGGTGGTTGGTGGTTCAGGTCTTTGGTTGTGTAACAAGTTTGAAGTGGAGGGATGATGTGGTGGTTCTCGGTTGAGGGTTTAGAGGAGTAGGTTGTAGGTGGCAGTGGATTTGGGTGGTTAGGTTTGCCGGGATTGTAAGTACGAAGGAGGTGCAGCAAGTGGGAATAAGTTCTTACCTCTTCTTCTCTGCTCCTTCTGTCTTTTCAGATCTGCCTTTCTTTTCTTCTTCTCTCTAAGTTTCTGATTTCCCCTCTGCCCTCTATATTTCCTCTTCCTCCCTCCGGTCTGGTCCTTCTTCTATTCTAAGTTTAAATTTTTTCCTTTCCAGTTTTTTCTCTTTTTCTTCTCTTATTCCTCAATCTCTCACCTTAATTCCCTTTTTCTCTTAGGTCTCAGATTTTTTTCCTTTCAATTCTTCTCTTTTTTTTCTGTTTTTAGAGTCCACCAATTCTTCTCCTCTTTGTTTCCTTCTCTTAATTTCTTTTATTTCTTTCCTTTTTTTCAAACTCTTTTCTTTCCAATCTTGGCCGAGCCCATTCCTTTCTTATTGGTGTCGGGTTTTCTTCTTTTCCCAGTCTCTCCAATCTCATTCACTCGGATTCTCTTTCCCTCAACCTTCCTTTTGTTTTCTTTTTTCTTTTATTTTCTTTTCATAAATCAAACTCCCACTGGATCCTTTCAATCCAAACCTGATGGCCAGCATGCATACATGCACCATATATACATAAATATAATAATATAATATGTAATATAAAAATCATATAACATACTATATAATATACTATATAATGTACAGGCATATGGAATGAACCGGTTTGGTCCAAACTGACTTGTTCAAGGTTGACTGAGCCGGACAGATTCGATTGGGTTGGACCGACATGAGTTGACTAGGTTGATTGGGTTTTCTCTCTCTTTGTCATTTCATGGGTCATTTCAACTGTAATTCCGCAAGAAATCTTTCGACGGTCTCTGCCCTAAATTTTCCACATTCACTTTGTAGAGCACTAAAAATGAGGAATAATTGAGCTTGAATCACTTGGTTTGGATGTCGGATAATAAAATTATGAAGAACTGAAGTTTACACAAGCATATCTGCTTACAGCTCTGCATGGGATCCCTTCGGAGACCTCTGTCCCAAATTCTCCTCCCCCACTTTGTAGAGCACCACAAATGAGGAATAATGGAGCTGGAATCACCTCATTTGGACGTCAGACGAACAAGATATGAAGAAATGAAATTTAAATAATTAAACTTACGATAATTTGCATCCAGGTCTTTAGATAATTATTATTAATTTTCAGAAAATACTTTTATTCTTATTCTCGGACTAAAATTGTCATATCTTCTCCATTTGGTATGGAAATTAAACGATTATGGTCTCATTTCAAAGGTATTTCCAAGACCTACGCATCCATGCAGGTTGCAGCCCCTGACCTTATTGTGGGGTCCGCCAAAAACCGTATCGAAGTCATAGTCAAAAAATCTAAAACTAGCATTGGGATCCACCAACTTGCCATATGGTTTCACTTAGGCTTCTGCACACTGGGGATCATCTCAGTTCTTCTCAAAACATTATAGAGAGCATATCGAGACTGATCGACTATCATCTTTTAAAGAGTTTCACTCGCCTCCCCTGTACTTTCTAAACTTTCTCTCATCTCTCCCACTTTATTGTCTACACTCCAGTAAGACTTTGTTCAATTAAGGATGGCAAAAATGGGGTGCTTACACTAAGATTTGTCAAAATAACACTCTGAGCTATTTGGTGCCTTTCTTCATGACTCAGAAGGAGTCGATGAAGGGTGTGAAAAGGTAAAGCTTCAAACTTGGTGGCTAGAGCAGCAATGATGTTGTTGTAATCCACACCAAGGTTACAAAAGACAATGGCATTCAACTCCTCAACAGATAGAGGTTCGTTGGATGCAGCCAGTTGATCGGCAATATATTTGACTTCCTGGAGATACTAGGAGATGGATTTGGAACCCTTGGAAGTATTCTGAAGTTGAATATACAACTGGAGGACGCTGGTATGTAAGAGGTCCCAAAGGTCGACTGAAGGGCGGACCAAACCTAGATAGCAGTGGATAGCCCCATGACATAAGGAAGAACTTCTGGTGATATTGAAGAGATTAACCGGCCAAAGACCATTTGATCAGTGCGGATCCAATCATCACGAGCAAAAGTATCAGGTGGTGGGGAAGTAGTGTCAGTAACAGAAGAAGTTCTGGATGAGGCAGTGACAGCCATCGCGAATGATATAGCTGGAAGGGAGGGAGATGGGGTGGTGCCATTGATATACCCGAGTAGATCATTGCTGCGAAGAAGAGGCAGCAGCTGCGTTGTCCAAAGAAGGTAATTAGCAGCCATCAATTTCAAAGTGAGATGGTGATGCACATTCGAAGGAGGGAGCGTGAGAAAATTGCAGAGGCAGAAGATATGATGTTGCCAAGTAGGGAACGAAGGTCGTCTGATACCATGTTAAGATATTGTAAACAGAAAGATTTTGAAAATAATTCTATGTATCCTTGCAGTATAGGATCGCGTGATTTTATAAATGTATTTCAAATACAATTTGGATGAAGTTGAGTTTGTTGCAACTTCTATCCTATTCTTTTGGAACTATAGTTCGGCTATAATATTGTAACAGATTGTACAACTATCTTTTAAATTTGAATTTTACAAACAGGATATTCCTATCATATGCTATATCCTTAACAATAACAACCCATTTGTTTTATCTCATTGCTTTGAAGTCAATAGGATTTGCTTATAAAAAGAGGACAAGAGAGTTGGAGAGAAAGAGATATGGAACTTGTAGAAGGAAAGATAGAAGGGGAGAAGGTGTTTAGGGGTGTGGTTTTTCAAAAGACGTTGAACCCTCCAAAGGGAGAGAGTGAGTATTATGGAGTGAATGAGTTTGTGGAGATGGTGAAAGAAAAGAGAGAGTGGTTAAATGAATTACCGCAACACCACTTGCTACTCTTTTTAAGGGATTTGGGGTCTCTATAACAGAAGTGTTTGGATTGTAGAGGCATTTTGGTGGGAAGAAATAGAGTATGTTGGTCCAATCTCACGTTCGAAGGTGGCTGATAGGGTCTACATTGCCAATGAGGCTCCCTCTATTTGCTTATCAACCTCCACCATGAGATGGCCCTGGTTCAGTACTATCTGCCTTTCTTTCTCTTCTTTTGTCTTTCAATTTTTTTTTTTTTTTTAATTTTATGGAGATTGTTTCCCAACTCACCAGTCTATGAAGAATCTCCGATGCTGCATCAATAATGGATTAGGAAATGGTATAATCTACAGGCTTATTAAATTATTAATTCCTTATGAGACAAACAGTTTGGAAAACTTTTTTAATGCCATGTGTCCCTACGGAAATAGCCTCTCTGTATTGAGGGGTAAAACTACGTACATTAATTCATCCAAAAAAAAAAAAGACTGCGTACATTCTGTTCTTGCCCAAACCCTGTAATAGCGGGAGTCTCGTGCGCTTACCCCACGTGTCCTTATGCTATTGACCTTACTATCAATCTATATCCATATTGGATTGAATATAACCAAGTCCATTGACAAACCCAAGTTAAACAAGTGCAGCCACTTTTTTTTTCTTTTCTTTTTTTCCAGTTACTATCTATCTTCATGGATATCAAGGTTAATATAAGTAGACTTGGTTGGTTGTATGCAGATCAAGAAATTCACTTCCAAGATATTTTTCTTCTGTTCCCAACCTTCCCCAGAAGGCTGAGAGACAACAATTGTGACTACTATATCGTTGTTGAAAAGATGGAACAAAAACTACTAGAAATAATGGCCAAGTTGTCTGAATTAGGTTTTGTTTTCTAGCTTAATACTCCAAAAGAACATGATCCTGGTACAAGGCTTAGCAAAACATGGAAATGGCTTCTCAAGACTGTGTTAGACTTTTTCCCATACTAGGGTTTCATCCCAAACCCTAATATCCATGCAAAGATCTAGAATACAATGATATTTAATGTAATCAATAATAGTAGAGATATACTTGAGAGTAGAAGATTGATTTCCACCATTAATCTCTAAGAATGGTGTTGGAATTTTGATCAAGGTCTTCTACAGCCTGTAGAGGTTCTACATCTTTCTCACTACTCGTAGGTACAGAGAGAGGAAAACAACTATGGCTGCAGGGACTCACATGTGTGCCCACACGCGTGCTAGACTAGTCTGACCCCGATTCAACTTGGTCCGAGTCAAATCGGGAGGATAACCCGTTAGGGTTTCCGAGTTGACCCGGCGATGAAAAGGATGCTGTCAGAGGTTTTTTTTTTTTTTAAAAAAACCCTAACCAGGGAGTGGATCTCACGCGCTTCTTCCACCAGCTCGTGAGGGCCCGTCCGGTGCCCGCCGAAGAAGTTCTTTATACCAGCAGCTTCGTCTTTCCGAGCCCTACAACTCTGTGCAATTTGTTTTGCTTTTTTCCGGTCTAAAAAAAATTTCTAAGGTCCAAAACCTATACAGGTTTATAGAGGAGAAAATTTCACCCACTTTCAATCCAATCATACCTACAGTCTCTACAATCATTAACCATCGATCCTAGGTTTGTATGGGATGCTCTGATACCAATTGTTAGACTTTTTCCCGTACTAGGGTTTCATCCCAAACCCTAATATCTATACAAAGATCTAGAATATAATGATATTCAATGTAATCAATAATAGTAGAGACATACCTAAGAGTAGAAGATTGATTTTCGTCGTTAATCTCCAAGAATGGTGTTGGAGCTTTGATAACGATCTTCCATAGCCTGTAGAGGTTCCACGCCTTTGTCACTGCTCGTGGGTACATAGAGAGGAAAACAACTATGGCTGCGGGAACTCATGACCTAGTATATATAATACTACCACAAAACCCTAATCAGTCTCACACTATAAAAGGGATTGCTTATCTCTTTATCTTGTAACGAACCAGACCGAATCGGTCTAACTTAATGACACAGACTCCCACTGAACAATGGACCCAATCATTAATCAAGCCCACATATAAATATTCCAACAGACTGAAGATGAATTTGAATCTGAAAAGAGGTAAAGATGAATATCTTCACCTCGGGGTTTGACTGGGTCATTAATGATTTTATTCCTTGCTCAAACTGATCTTAAACCCTAAACCATAAATCCATATGATCTCAAATACTGAATTATTTTTCTTTTCTTTTTTTTTTCTTTTTTTTTTTCTGGTGTAAGGCTATTGAAATGCTTTCTTGTGGTTCCTTCAATTTCAACAAGGATGGGAGTGCAAAAATTGTTTATGGACCCATGAGTCCAATTAAAGAGTTTGGAGGAAGAAAAGTTTGGTTCTATACCATCTTAGGATACTCTAGTAAGGGAAAGAGAGGGATATCAGCTTTGGGAATGGAAGTGCTTTTCCAGCAGAAGCCTTTGATGCTTATGAATAAGTCTTGAATGAGAATTGTGTTGATCTGAAATGGCAAAAGGGAGACATCTTATTGGTTGATAATCTGACTGTTCAGCATGCTAGGCATCCTGGAAAGCCGCCATGTAGCATATTGGTGTCTGTTTGCAAATAAAATAAGTCAACTTGATATAAAACTTTATATTCATTTTCCTTTCTTTTTTGTAATAAGATGCATGTAAGCCTTGATCATGGAGATAGAAGTTTTATCTTATTTAAATCTTCTTTGCTTTTCTTTATGATGTGCTTGCATCTTGGTAATTGAAACTCATAGGAAGTGGTGTAGTTTTATATATGTTGAATCTCAAAACAGTATAGGCAATTGCAGATGATTTTTAACCAAATGAAATGATGATTAATAGGGAAATAATTTAAAATTTTATTCAGAATTAAACCACGATCAAGCTTCATGTAAAATTAGGGTTTTCAAACCATATAGTAGAAGGGATAAAGTTGTTTCTTACACCACAAATGTAGTGTATCCTAAGGAAGGTATCTCTTGCACAACAAAGGCGCGGAATGGAGAAGGTGATATCACGAGCAACCTTTCCATAAAATGAAGAAGATGATCTTTTTCTACCTTGGTCTGCAGCTAGGGTTTTCACAAAACCCTATGGGCTCTCTACCACACAATTGGAGAGAGAATTGGAGAGAGACTACAGAACTTTGTGGGCGTGCACTTTCTCTCTCATGTCTATCTTCCTTTTATTGTATGAAAGTTTCTCTAAAATCCCTATATATCTTAACATGGCAAGAGATAGGTTCCCTCGGATGATCTCCTCTAGTTGCCTTAATCTTACAAATCTCCTAGATGGCATTATTTACCATTAAGTACAACAATGTGAGATTTATAATATTATAATCATGGGTAAAAGACAGTTACCTCCCCTGTAACTTACCTTATTGATAGTTGACCCCCAAAGGTTTCAAAAAAGATAGTTACCTCCCCTAAATAACTATTAAATCCAAATAACCCCACCTGCTAGGAATATTCCATTATATAGTAACGGTGAGAGTCCAATAGTTTGTTAAATACCAAACTACCCTTTTAGAGATATGAACTACCCATTTTACCCTTACTATTTTCCAGTCGAACGATTGCCCGATTCCTTGCTTGCTCACCACAGTCGAGCTCACTGTTATTCCGTTTTCCAAACCCTTGAATCGTCGTCGTCTTCGGAGCTCTCCACCGCTGCAAATCCTTGAACATTAAAGCAGCTCATCATTCGAAATGTTTCGTCTGAAATCTTGAAGCAGTAAGGAGTCTTCGAAATGTTTCCGCTGAAATCTTGAAGCAATTCCATTTTGTCGCTGCAAGGAGCTTGAAGTTCCCATGTTCCTTCAAAATCTTGAAGCACAAACTGCTGCAAATTCTTGGGAGATTTGAGCACTTCAAATCTTGAAGCACAAACCGGTTCCAAGCATGAAGCACTGACCACTGCAAATCCTTAAGCACTGCCCACCATTTGAAACCCTACCTGCTGCTGCAAACATTGAAGCACTGAAGCACTGTAAGGACTATCTTTTAATTAGCTTTTAATAAGTAGTAGGATGCTTCATCTTCGAAACCCCCAAATTTTGGGATTGTTTAATGTCGATTTTGAGGTTCACAGTCTAACCCACCCCGCCCCCATTTTTTATTGTTTTTAGTAATCTGGCCTACGATTGGGGATTATTTAAACACAGCACTATAAGATGAGAAGAAGAAGATGCCTCACTGGTCGCTTGAAATACCTCTGCTTACAGTTATGTCCAACAGATCATCTCCGCCCCATAGGAAACGTCGTGAGGTAGAATGAGAAGAAGATGAGATTAGGGTTTATTTTAGTTGGATATAAAAGGGTTATATTGGTCTTTTAACAGTAATAAGATTTAAAGTATGGATAAAAGGTTGAGGGTAGAGTTGTCTATAAAAAATTTAACTTTAACACCGTTAAAAATTGGGGCTATTTGGATTTTAATAGTTATTTAGGGGAGGTAACTGTCTTTTTTGAAACCGTTGGGGGTCAATGGTCAATAAAGTAAGTTACAGGGGAGGTAACTGTCTTTTACCCTATAATCATTATGTGTCCAGTGTAGTAAGATATGACCATCAAGTTTCTTCATTAAGACTCTCTTTGGTATAGTTTATATTTATGTTTATAAGTTATTTATGATAAATCATTTACGATAATAAATAATGAGTCATAAATAATAACCATTTAATACCACTAGACATAAAGAAGTAATAAATTATCAGAATAAGGATAAACACCTTCTAACCTATTTTTAGATTTTAGATTATTTCAATTTATTTTAAACAGAAATAAATATTATAAATCATACCTAACAACTATCTATGTTATAATGTATTATATAATTAATTATATAATGCATACCAAAGAGAACCTTAACAATATCAACTAAATATATTAATTTACTGGCACCACCCTAGTCCATTGGAAAGACATATACAAAGAACCCTAACCATTGATTGGATGTCAAAACGGTTTCTAAAACCTTTTGGAAAATAATTATTTGTACTTTAATATAATTTTGAAAACCTTTACAAACAATTTACAAAGAATATCATGGAACCCAATATTTCATATAATTATATAAATATGTTCAGACAATATCTTTTTCGATATTCATCAAGTACGGGAAGTGGATTCCTTATTGAGCATCCGTTTACAACCGAAAACCATACTAGAGCACCGATATCTAGTCTAGAAGACATCACCCATTGGTACATCAGAGTCGCTTAAGGTTAACCATAATGCTACTTATTAATGAAAATCTTGTATACATCTTATGGTATTCCATTCAAGACTCCCATAAGATTCAATCCAATATACATATACTCATCTTATGTGGGGAGGGGTTAATCTCAATTGAATATTGGCCATGTGATAAAATAAAGCTTCATCCTACTTCAGATGATTATTCTTTCTTTTTTTTCATGGGTTTAGGGGGATTTGGATCCTCTCTCGCGCAATGGCTGTCAAGTGCGAATCGAACGGCTGTAGAGGACCCAACCTGCATTACCAATACATTGGGTTGTGCACTTGATCTTCTCCATCTGTTGGACCGTTGCTGGGCTACCCAGTGCTAGAGATGATCAGAATCCGGGTTTAGGGTGTGAAGTGGGTTAAAAAAATAAATTTTCAGTGCAACATTTTCCTTTACTGCTGAGAACAATGCCGCCTTTCCTAGTTCTGGTAGCCTGTCTGTTGGTCACAATGATCATCTCCAACGAATTCGCTCTTCCTCCACCCTTAAATGCTTATAAAATCTGTAAACTTAAGCTTTCTGAAGTGAAGCCGAAAATATGAACCCCATGGATAACAATCTCAATGAAGATATGTTGGGAAATTTCAATACACGGTGCCCTGATGAAGCAGTTCATGTCTTTGAAGAACTCGATTCGGCCTTGGCGAAGGATGGAACCTATCTCTTCTCTACATCAGGCTGTTTGTTCAAACCAGATTAAGATAAAAAAAGAGTGAAGGGCTTCTTCTTGAAACTCAACTGAGCTGAGTCATAGGAAGTTCAGATTAACCTCTAAAATGGTAGTAATTTCAGCCTAGAGGAAACACAAGAAGAGCCAATTGTACCAATGGAATGATCTTATAGCTGAGTTATGAAAATTTTAAAAAAGAAAAAATGGGCAAATTTTTATTCAGTTTCTTGTCATGTATCTTCCATGCCAAAAAAAAAAATTTAGCTATCAAATTTGATATTCACATTAATTTAAAATTTATGGAAGAAAATAAGCCCTCAATGTAAAAATAAACTATGAAAAGCAATAAAAAGAATTGTTTCCATGAGAATACCATTTATCTATATCAAACAGCAAATATAGTATAATTACATGTAAGTGGGACCCAACAACTTATGAAAACAACAACCAGGTACAATGGAATTGGATGATCATGACCATTCCCACCCCACACCCACCCTCCTCCAAAAAAAAAAAATTAAAGAAGAGCAACCCTCAACCCTACATTTACCATTAACAAATTCTACATGGTAATAAAATATGGCTGCAACTTTCGGGAACAAAATTCTGTACAGGTATAAAAATATCAATGTACAAAGAAATTTTTAGTTAGAGATGCAGTTAATGTGTATAAACATGGCACCTTCTCTCTTAAAAATTCTTTCTTCTTTTTTTTTTTCCATTTTTTTTTTTATATAAGTTTGTAGCAGCTGAAGTACACATGCATGCGAAGCAAAAAGATCAATTCCTCTGCCGCACCTTCTCCTCTCCAATAATCCACCGAGTCAACCTGCTTGGATCTTCAGCTAAGAATTTACATGTGGTTGGCACAATCCCAAGGTCAGCGCCGATCTGATCATACTCTTTAAGAGCGGCTTCCATCTCTGCTTCAACTGCTGCATCATCTGCATTGCCTACGCTGCCCATACGAAGAAGATCTGAGTAGTGTTTCTCTTTCTCAGGATCATATTCAAAAAGTTCCAGTGCTGGGCCCTGCTAGTTTCAGGGAAAACCGTGAAGGCAGTCGGACATAAGTAAGTCACATGCTTATTCATCCATGTATGAAGGCACATCTCCATGGGGAACTATTTAAAATGTCAAAAAAGTCCAACATAACACTAGCAAATAAAAAAAGATGGGGCTGAAATGAAACAGAGAATCAAAAAATGGTTTATATGAAAGGATAAAGAGAATAAAAAAGAAAACACCTAGAAAAATGCCAATATGTGCTCCAGAGAGAGTGCATACAAAGAGCATTATACAGTAAGTCATTATCAAATCACGAAACTAATGAGACTAGTGGATGCAGATAAGACAAATTTGGCTTAGTTTAGTGGAAATAAATCTTGAGTTAGGATATGAATGTTGGGCCTTCAGTCAATGAATTTTCATTGTAATGAACTACTTTAAAGGGCCTAAATTAAGGTAAGAATACTGGATTTATTTATTAATTAAGTTGTTGGGTCTAATTAGAGTCATATTCCTTTATTTATAATTGTTATCAAAGCTCCGTTTGTTTTGATGTAAAATTTTACTTGTAACATTTTATATATAAAAAAAAATTTCAATGTTTGTTTCCAATAGGTAAATAAAAGACAAAGTTCCTTTCCCATCCCCCTTAGAGATCATTATATTTTATTTCTTCAAAACAAATATTTAAAAACAAAATTACATATAAAATGTTAGTCATAAAATTTTACGTCAAAACAAACAGAGCCCAAGTATTAGTAGTAGGCTGGATTAGGGTCTCTATGAGTCCGGCCTTGTTTTAACTGTTTTACTTAATTTTTAGCCAAGTTTTAGTAGTAATAGACTACCTCCAAGATAAGTTATTGACTGGAGGGGTTATAAGACTAGTTTGATTCTAGTTTTGGGTCTTTTATATAAGTTTGTAAAGGATTACAGCTCTAGACACAACTTTGATTAATGAAGAAGCTTTGCTTTGTCAGTCTCTGGATTTCAGACCTTTGCTTGGTTGAATTTCTCAAGTTGCTCGGTGGATTCAAAGTATTGCATCTGGGGGAACTCTTGCTGTGAATTCATTAAGAAATCGACAGGTGGATTCCTGATCCAATATTACTGCACTTCAATTCAATATCATCTAAACAGGTGAGCACAGACACTGGCTTGGTCTAGCAGTTTATGCCCAGTTTGTTGCAGCAGGGCCTGAGGCTTGGTCTTGGGTTCGAGTCCACCCTCCCGCATATTGGGTGCCCATGGTATAAATGTATATTTATATACCCCTTGGGCCCCACAGGGAACCCAATCCCCCCTCTGGGCCTCCCTCAGCACCTCAAAAGAGGAAACAGGTTAGTATTTACTTATTCTGTTATTTCTGTTCGGTTTCTAAATCCAGATCTGAGTTTTCTTCCAAGTTTCTGCGCATGCCATAATTCTGGAAATTTCAGTTTCTTAATTAATACTTCTAATATTTCTATTATTTTAACTTCAGATCTCACAACTAGATTCTGTTCTAATCCTATTCATGGCTTTAAAATCTGGTTCTGACTTAGATCATAAGAATCCTGTTACTGCTGGGATTTCAGTTCTCAGATCTGTTTTCCTGATAATCTGATATCCAGCTACTATTTCTGATCTCTGTTTCTTACCATAGTTCAGATGACTGTTCTGATCAATTCCTATTCTGAAATCGATTCTCAGTTCTAAAGACTCGTGATCTGATTAGGATTCTTCTACAATTCTGAATCTGACCATAGGATTGGTACCAGTTTCTGATATTCTATTTTCTTAAAAGAATAGTATATTCTATAAATTCTGGGATGCAACTGATAACCAGGTTTCAGTTTACTGTTATTGTCGTATTTCATCTATGCGATTCTAGTTTGTTCTGAATTTCTGAACCTATTCCTCAGGATACCCAGAGAACAAAAGAATCCATCATTTTAAAGGACCAAACCAATGGTGCATCAATATTTTACCTGACACAACTCAGAGTAGTGCTTGTATATATCACTGCTTTCATCTTGATCGCATAGCAGTGTGCCACCAGACGCTTCATTTAGGTAACTGGCAATCAAAGCACACAATAAATCCATTGTCTTTGCACCAGATGAATGAATAACAAACCATATATAATTCCTGTCAAAATCCCAGGAATTAAGAAAAGTTCCAAAATATAAGAATCATCTAGATTCCCAGCTACAAAGTTTGGACAACTTGATTTTAATAATCCTCAAAATGTCAAGCTTAGGTAAAACCACTACCACAAAATTGCAGACGATCAGGAATTGGTATCTCAAAAATCATGAAGATTTTTGTGTACAACGAACAAAGATAATACATGATTACAAGATCAACGTCACGGTGAACAACAAGATTTGTGTACAACAAACAAAGATAATACACGATTACGCGATCAAGGTCATGGTGAAGGACAATGATAGAAGTGACCACACGACACGTAGAGTACAACAACCAAAAAAAAAAAAATTGGAGGGTAAGTAAGAACAATAAAATTAATGCATCCAAAGTCTATGGCTACTGAAGCCAAGTAGGGTCCCAAGGCAATCAGATTTTCTTTTAAACATTTATAAAAATAAATAAATGAAAACACATTTTTCCGAAGATTAAGCATATATAGAAGAAAGAAATAACAACTAATCCATCAGTGATTCATCCAAAAAAAAAAAAAAACTAATCCATCAGTGAATAAAAAATAAAATTGATTTAAAAACACAATTCTAAGGAGAATAACGAGAACATCCTCAATTACAGAGAAGTAAAGCAGTTATAAGAAGAAGAAAACTAAAATCTTCTTCTTCTTTAGCAAATAGAAAGTGAGTCAGACAAAAACATAATGAGTTCAGCAGTAACCTTAAGAAACCTTATCTGCCTCCGTTACATTAAGGTTACCTTTTGTACCCAACTTAACAGCTCAAGAAATCAAGGTGCCATCACAATCACTAGGGTTCAGCTGCGTGAATTCTGACCTTAATTCCACTCCATATATAGACATTCTCTATTACATTACATCCAAATCCTATGACACTTCTTGATACCACAACATTTGTACATTCTGGCCTTTCCGTTGTCCTTTGAAGCCTTCAACTTAATTGAAAGATCATAATTGACCTTCCATCATTCTGTCATCTATTCGTGCTACAAGCGTAAGTGCCGAAAAAGCAATGCAAGAGCAAGAGCAGGTACAGGACCAAGAGCATGAGCCAATTAAATATAATCTAGACCAAAGTGCAAGAAAAAGAATGAGTGCAGCAGCAACAGTGTTAAAAGTGAAAAAGTGAGATATAAGGACAAGTGAGGCCCCAATAATAACTAGGTTCCACTACGTAAATCCCTAAGACCCTGTGCAATGTTAGGAGTTGGGCTACATGACCCTGAAAACAGAAATTTAGACCATTTAATAGAGAAGTCAATATCACAAGGACCAAGTATCGGAAAGAAGGGAGTACAAAGACCACAATATCATAATCAAGAGCTAGATTTGGAATGGCTATATTACAGGACGGCAGGACCTAGGAAACTTCTATACACCAACAAGATTTGGAGTGGCTGGTGTAAATTACCTCTTAAAGATATCTTCCTCAGAGATGTCACCAATCAAAGAAAGCCAATTTAGGTCACATAAACCAGTGGCACTCATCTCATCTGCAGAAACTCCACCTGAAATTTCTTGTGTAGCAACCTTTGGGCCAGAACCCTCAAACTTTCTCTGGCCAAAGAGCCAATTAGGGCTTTTGAGTTGTATTTCACTGCATCAGAGGCATAAAAAATTTAAGAGCTTGCAGCATTGTCATGTTTCCAAAATATCACCATCTACCACAGCTTACCACAAACATAATCTGGCAGCATAAAGATTTATTTATTTTTTGGTAAAGAAGCAGCATAAAGAGTTATTGGCTAATAGCAAACTGTGCAGTTGAGGACCAACTATAGAAAGGAGTGAAAAATAAAGTAAAAATTACAGTTTTCATTTACGGGGCAACCTAGTTTTAGCCCAAATAGGATTACATCTTTTCTAATAAACTTTATTTCTGATTTTCCTATCAAAGAACTATTGCCACAGAATTATGTGGGAAACCAACGTCCATCAAAATACGAAGTAATAACTGATGCAGGATCCGGGTTGAGAAACCCTAATTGGATCCGCTGTGGGCCCATCCAAACAATAAGATATTCAAATAATGATATAAGTGGCAGGTTTGCAAATATATCAAAAACTCAATCAGTGGTGGCAATTGCGTAATAAATCAGAATGTAAAGTAACCAATGATAAACAAATAAGCCTTTAGGACAGAATAGGGATTATATTTAAAGGAAAAGGGATAATGTGGGTATTAACACCAAAAGAAGGATAACTAATGAAATAAGGACTTGAAAAGGGGTAATACTGGAAAAGAAGAAAACATAAGCAATAAGATAAAACGTGAATGGTTGTCTTCAACCTCACGACTGAACAGGAAACGAAACCCAGGTTTAGGAGATTTGATAGAACTTCTTCAATAGGTTACGAATCAGCTCAAAACTTCAAGGGATGAGTCGCAACACCTGAACCTACTGATTCCCACTGTTATTGGTTCCAAACAACAAGGAATAAGGAGCATTGAAGGTCTGAAACTAGGTTTGGCGGTAGGAGAAAGAAGAGGTGAGTTGCAGATTTTGAATCTCACCAGAGAAGGGCTTATGGGAGATGATATTCAAGGGCTTGGGTCGTTTATGGGAGATGAACTCACATCCAAGATTGCAGGGGAAGAGGGACAGGTATGAGGGAGAACAAAGGATTTCAGTGGGGCTTGAACTGCCTCCCAAAACAGAGGAGGGTTTAGCAAGAGAGAAGAAGGATTAGGAAGGGAGGAAGAGGGAGGAAATCAGCCAAAGGAAGGGGCTGTTCCCGATCGCAGAGATGAATGAGAGAGAGAGAAAGAGAGCACTCAATTCAGCCCGCAGGCACACCACAATAACCCAATCAATTCTTCATTCTATTCAATTCTTCAATTCTGAAATTAAAAGACTGATTACATGTTCGATTTAAAGATAAAACTTTCCTAATACTAAATAAAATAAAACTAGTAACTAAATAAAATCCAAGTCAAGATGGAAACCATAACTAAGTAAATAATATACCTACCATAATCAACTTAATTAAATATTACCTAAACTTCCTATCTATATTTTCAAAAACAAAAGATTACAAATATTCCAATTAAAATTAAATCTAACAGAGATTCTAATCCATGCCCATCTCATCATGTGGGCCCGCTGCTGCATCAAACATCCGCCAAATCTTTGATTCACATGACATAGAAGTTCTAGGATAGAAATTGGGAAGAAAAGTTTATTGCTCGTATTTTAAAAAAAAAACAATTGCCTAAGGAGCATAGAGAAGATTTATTTATTTGACAAGAATAAAAAAAGGTGAGGAATTCAATTTAATTGCTTAAAATGAATAAAAAAAATTACGCTGCATCAGGTGCCATTCCAGAATTTCCTGTACCACCACCTGCTTTTTGATCTGATTCACTGCAAAGCCTTACGTTCTTTATTGAACTGCATGTTCTCTCTATTAGTTTATCAAAAGAAGTCAATTTCATGCGAAAGAAGTCCTCTCTGCAAGCAAAAATTGGTGCGAGAGTCTTTCCCATTCCAAACACAGGTTTAGCATCAACTGGTGAACTGCAAAAGAGAAAAGAAATGAACCTCTTCGTATTAGTTTTCTTCCAAGGATTAGCAAGACCACAACAGCACTATCATATGTGTAATAGTGGCAGCAATACATGTACAAAAATCAGGCAAGATATCCACAGAAAGTATACCTTTGTCCAGTAACAGGCTCATCTCCAACTCCACTAACATGAAGATAGTAATCAGAATCCAGTTCCCAGAGAGCAGGTTTTCCTTCCTGGGGTTGAAAATAACCCAAAAATCTGGTAAAACCAGCAAATAACTTAAGAACCATGACAGTCAGAGACTCAGAGGTATGATGTTCAAAACAAAGATCAATCCTCACTAAAAGGCTCAATGCCAATAGGATTGAAGCATGTCGTGGTTATTAAGGATAAAAACTCAGAACTACAACAAGAAGCAATGCAACAGGGACCGGAAGCGATATGTTTTACATATGGCTTTTGAGTTTGACAGTCAGATAAAAAATATGTCTGTTCAATGTGTCGCAAAAGAAGCAAGCAGCACAGTAAAATATAAGAGAGGAAGAATTACAAATTTATTGCATCCTGCTTTTCACCATCAGTGTAAGCATTACTGTAGTAACGCTTGATAGACTTCAGAAACTCCCTGGATTGGGTGGTTGCTTTCCACCTTCCTTGCCTCTCAGGGAAAACCTAAGAAACAGGATAGAGAAATGGCTACATTACAGACCAAAATAAAGAGTACCTACATAATAACATATGTACATGCACCAATACATTAAAAGGAACTTAGAAAATAAATTGGTAAACATAAAAAATAAGTGCAAAGTTTGGAAGAAATTGTACTGTGTTGTGAGCTGCAGAACCACCATACTGTTGTGCAAGAGCATCACCCATACTCAGATACATATCCATGAGAGCTGCAGCAATGCTACTGTCAGGATCTACTTTGGGCATATTGGTCAAACCCATGGCATGTAGCTGACGGCCTAAAGCTGCCAAGCCATAGGCATACTGGGCAACATTTGTACGATCCAAGCAATCAATGCAGTTAGTGCGCAGAACTCCACTTTGAAAACGTGGAGCTGTGCCAGCATGGTCATTTTTCCTGGACTGCTGATTATATTCAGAGTCTCTGTCTCGATTAATCAAAGAGGTCAGAGTTTCACTATTACTACTTCCCATCCTCCCAAGATCAGCTGAGTTAGCTCGGAGATCTCCAAGAGAAGTATCCCTGTTTAGATGAAAACAACATTTTCTATACAGCATTTTCCAGGTTGCAAAATCAATAATAATTATAATAAGAGAAAACAACATGTAATTAGCATCAGTGGCAATGCAAAGTTCTTTTTTTGTGTAAACTATTATGTTGCCAATCCCTAGAATTCCCAGAGTCAAATAACTCATGCAAATTCTTCTTGTTTCAATACACACTACTAAAATAACAAATTTCTTGGGTGATTGTCACATTTACAAAACATGCAGGTTAAATATCCAAAACTGATTTTAGCATAATGAAATCTATACATGGCATGTAACCACAGTCAAAGCTTCATTGTTTCCATCACTTTTTTGAATCCCTTTGGGACAATCTTCATTGTTATCACATGCTAATCTTGAAATCTTAAGGTGTTCTTTCCTCACACACACACTCAATCTTTACCTTCATTCTGAACTATGGTTATTCAACTCAAACTGCATCCCATCCTTGCCTAATCCATTATACTTTCCCAGACTCCTGAGATGGTCTTTTTACATGAGTTTCTTGAATGGTCTTAAATATAAAACAGAACAATTTAGGTCTTTTATTGCATCTAGCTGACATAAATTATTATCTGTTCTCTGGACCATCATGGTGCCAAACATTTGGCAAGGTTTGGCAAGCAAACTCATTAACTTGCTTCAGAAATTTATGGGTTTACGATATAACAAGTCGTGGTTGTGTTAACTCCAGCAACAGATGATATGATAAGCTCAGTGAACTAGCAATCCAAAATTTTTCCCCCTGTTAAAATAAATTGGGAGTGCCACTTATATTATAAGGATTTGATGTATAACGCTTTTATATTCAAAAAATATAATGCATCTTCATGCAAGGACCAGATACCACCTAATTGTCCTGCCTCTTGAGTTTCTTGAACCTAAGGGTCCACATTAGGTAGCTACTGGCTATAAATTTTGACTGCAAACTGAAAACGCAATGAATAACTCACGGAATATGTAATGACCTTGCTGTGCTTGTTCTACTGATCTGGGTTGATCTTTTAACATTTACAGACTTTCCACTGTAATAGAAACCAGTCAAATCAAGTGCTTCACTTGCCACGGCACCCAAAACTGCCAAAACATTGGCTGACTTGCTTTACAACCACAACAGAAAAAAAAAAATTAGCTCAAATAAATAAGTTCATCTATTGCTGGGAGTCCATGAAAAGAGAAAGCATGCACAACCGTACCTCTTTGCAAACTTGTGAAAGTCCCAGTGTATAAATTTCAGATGATTCTCTTCTAAGAGAATCTGGTTTAGATAGCCAACAGCATTAGCAAACTCACGCCTAAGCATCATTTCTCGAGGCCTTTTCTCAACAGTCTGCATTGTTTAACCATAAAATATGCTTGATGAGAATAGAAGATGTGAATCAAGCTTTTAGCATATATTCTAACATTCAGGAAAAAAAAAAATATAACCATGAGATCAAAGGAGTCTTCATCATTGATGTTTATATTTCACTGCTAATCTGTCACAGATTTAAAAACTTTGATGTTGTGGTTATGTTCATTGATCATATTTTTTATTTCATGTCTGTGGCTTAGGAAGTTCATCAAGAAACTGCTTTAGTTGTCTCCCCTTTATCTTTTACAGCATAAACTTCATCTATGCCTCGAAATTGCCAATGTTCATTTTCCAAGTATCTCATAAACTTCTTGTGAGGGTCCCGACGTTGTAGGCCACCTCTGACAGTTCCAATCTTCAATTCTTAATCTCAGCTAATTAAAAGAAAAACAAGCAACCTGTTACATTTCAGACTCCAATAGAATTTGTGAATGCCATTGCTGATCCGCCTTGATGGCTGTCCAAATAGAAACTACGATATTTTTTTAGTTAATTCACTCGTATTTGGAAATTGGAATTACACCAAGTAGAAGTGCATTAGGTTTTTTTTTTTTTTTAATTTAAAATTTTTGGAACAAACCGGTCCAACAATAACAATAGTGATAGTCTACAGACTACAGGTATAAAGTCAAACTCTAATTCAGCTTTTCGTTATGACTTTGTTTATGGATTAGAAAATGGTTTCCATCCAATTGCGGTTTGATGATTAAACCCTAGAAATGTTCATGTTGAATAGTCCCCTGTATCACTCTCTTTCTTCAACTCTCCACATACACAACTAAAGATAAGTTTACTTCTTTTTTTTCTATTACTAAACTGCCTTATATGGCTCACTGAACTCAGAGAGGGAAAGGTAGAAATTGTTTAATGGTCAATGCTATTTTACAGACTTAGGTCGAGAGGATTCCACAACCTCTATTTGAGTTTAATCAACTTAAAAATTAAAATTCAGACATGGGCAGACCAAGCTTTGCTTGAGTTTGAGCAATTGAATCCATGTCAAGAGCAGGAAGACATTCAAGTTAAAAGGTTATATTTTATCATCATTCTTTTTCAGAATTCAAGAGGGATCTATGATGGCTCACATTGGCAGAGCATTGCCAATGAAGTAATTCTAAAATGCCTTGAAATTCAATGTCAATATTTTTTTATTTCTAGCCTTTTAGCCTAGAAGTTTAATTCCTGAGCATCCTCATTGCAATTGCATCTATATAACATTTATAGTAAAATCAAAGTTACTATTAATAGTATGATTTTATTGAATTAACTTATTACCTACAGTAAAATGAAACATTCATATTACTAGTATGATATTTTTAGTAAGTTCATGTTTGAGCCATATTGGAGTTTGTGTTTTACGAGTAACTTTTAGAATTCCTGTAACATTAACTATTAAGTATAGATTTCTTTTCCCTTTCCAAGTTGGATCAGTACTAGCCATTAGGAGCCTTTACTATCAACAAGTCAAAGTCCAATTAGATGTCCTATGAGGGTATTTTCAATTTAAGAAGAAATTAGAACAATGCGGTTGATGTATCTGTAATTATGCACGCAACTCAAAGTCTTATTCAGTTTTACAGTATGGATTTGTTTATTGTTAAAAGAAGGTTCCCCTTCTGGGTGGTTTGATCATCAAACCCTACAAATGTTGCTTTGAGAATTTCCTTTATCTTATTTTTTTCTTCTTCAATTTCCAGAATACACAATTGCGGATGAGTTTTCCTCTTACTTATACTTTCAGTTTTGTACTGCTGCTAGTGCAAGCTGGTGGGTTGGACTTGCCATAGGAGAGTTCTTTGCTTTCATACATCAATCCACTTTTGTTTGAAAATGGGCAATGTTTGAAGCTTTGAGTATATACAGATATACTCATAAAACGAATGCATGTGTAGCTATGTTAGTAATTCAACCAAATTCATTATTGAGGTAACTACCTAATTTTTATGACTTCAGTCCATTTCAACAAGCCTCGGAAAAAAAATTCCCAGGTTTCCTTGAACATCCCCTCTAGATCCTAGGACTCACAGTGAACAAACTTTCCCCATCCTAAGAAAGAGTTAAAAATATAAATATAAAAATTCAGAATATATACACATAGAACATTGTAACCTTCAAAGGCAAAGGCAAAGGCAGCATTATGCTAGATGAAAGGGAGTTTAGGTTGAGCTTAGAAATAGACCTTAATCAGATTAAGTACAATTATTGGATTTCCATATCTACTAGCAAGGTCCTCAAAATGCAACTTGGTCGCTTCATAGGTAGGATCATATCTTTGCACTGAAGCAAAAGCAGAAAACAAGAATCAAGCATTCTGTCTGAAAAAAGATAAACTGCATATTCAAAGAATGGACATCCAAGGTGGATATGCTTAGTAAAAAAAAACATAATAATAATAATAATAAATTAATAATAGCATAACATAAATACCCTTACAGATTATATCAGGTTTAGGACTGAATCTAGAAGCCTCTTGAGACCAGAAAAGGGGTATTGAGCCCCGCATCTGCACTACAGAACTCATTTTCCCCTTGCATGATCCAGCCTCTTCATCAAGGACTATCTGCTCAGTTTCAACATCATTTGCAACTCTGCCCCGATCATTTACTCCCCTTTTCAAGTAGCTGCACATGCAATTAGAAAAAAAATTGTTATACAAAATTTACATTAGATTTTGCACCATTTAAATTAGAAAAGGGAAAATTAAATTACAATAGATATTCATAGACCAAGTTTGACACCATGTCTTTCTATACTGGTTTATTCAAAAGTAAAAGACTGCAGTGGTCAAAACATTCGAAATAAAAATATGAGAACTGTACAGGTGTCCACTGGTCCACTTGAATAATAATTAGTTTGGGACTATCTGAATGACACCACTGTAGGTGTATTTGGAACATGTAACCTTCTTCTGATTTCTCCTTGTCTTAATCCCACAATTTCTTTGAGTTAGGAGTAAAAAAAGGTTTTCAAAATAATTTGGAACTGTACAATTAAGTGGACAAATTTGCTGTGGAAAAGGGCATCAATGTAAAATCCCATATATTTTACAAACTCCCACACAAGATACTCGATCCCGTCGATGGGTAAAATGAATCAACCAAAACCCTCACACCAAACACCTTCCCCAAGGGATCCCCTCTCTCACCGCACCCAGTGACCAGTGCGATCACCACCATTGAGTCATCCACAAGCCCAATTAATCAACTCTTCACTATGAGAAAGAAAAGCGCAGAACTGCACACATTCGATCATGGCAGGACGATCGAGAACAGAGTAAGAAGGCGAAGAAGGCTTTGAGGGTACCATTAATAGACCTCATAGGAGACGAAGCGTCACATATGATATTTGATAACAAATAATAATGTAAAAGAATGGCCTTGATCAAACATTCTGCCCTCCCTAGACCCTACAATAGCGGGAACCTCGTGCACTGGGACACCCTTGGCCTTGATCAGCATGGCCCATTCCCATTCTCGCCTAGAGATGGGCCCATTATTCACGAGTTACTATTCATGAGTTACTGTTCACGATACTGTTCATAGTACTGTTCACCTTATAGGTGGAGTGATTCTTTAATATATCTTATCCTCTTATATTGTAACTGGGACTCCAGCATATCTAGTGGAAAATTCCCTTCTCCTTATTAAAATAGGACCACAGTTATCAAGGCGACAACGCGACCCTAAGCGTTGGAGGCCATCCTAGGCGCCTAGGCGGGCCAAGGCGTTCCTGGTGTATTATTTTTTTCCTAAAATATCAATGCTATATTTATGTTCATATATTATATGCAATAATGCAATATGCTATATCAAGAATCAACATTTAAGGCATAACCTAATATGAGAAAATAAACAAATAATGATTGAAGTATAAAATGTAAGAACTAAAAAAACATATTTATAATTAAAAAAAAAGACAAAACAATAAACTAAGAACATAATAGCATGTAAAATAAGAAACAAGAGTGCAAGTCTATAATGCGCGTATAGAACTAAAGTATATTGTTGTTGCCTCCATGATGCACCTAAAGGACTTAAGTCTATAATGTACGAAAGTATATTATTGTTACCTCCATGAAATATTCCATTTAATTAATGATTTATAAATACATCTGTAACAAGGCGACCGCCCAGGCCTTTAGGGCGATGCCTAGGCAGCGTACAGGCCGATGCCTAGGCAACGTACAAAAGACCTAGGCAGTCGCCTTTTGGACATCCACAAGGCGCCTAACCGCCTAGCACATAAATTACCGCCCAGATGCCTAGGCAACGCCTAAATAACAATGAATAGGACTGCTTCTCTTTATTAGAATAGGATTGCTTCTATTTATCCTTTTAGTCATGAAATTTCTTATCATGTTGACATATGGAACTCCTATTTACTTCGTAACTATGACTTCTTATCTTGTGGAGTCCTAGACCTATCACTTTATCTCTTTTATTCTATCTATAAATAGTAACTGCTACGAAGAGAAGAATACACATCGATTTTCTCCATCTTCCCTTATTTTCTATTTTATTATAATATTGATGAAAGATTTGACAATATCAAATTTGGACCCAATGATGGGTCGGTTGTCTTCATCGAGGAGGAGGCTGTAGATGGTTGAAACGCTGGTTTAGACGATGGCGGGGGTGGCCACGGGGGGGAGGAGGAGGAGGTGGAAGAATGCGTCAATATGATAATTGGCAAGTAGCAATGGAAATGTTGAGGAGTGTTGCAAAATCCTTCTTTTGACTGAGTAGAGATAAAGAGTAGAGAGTTTTTTGGTTCAGTGAGGTAAGGTGAGGAACTGCACAACTGCGCCTGCTTCGGCTATGAAGGAATGGTTGTCTCGGTTGTGCTTGGGCATGAGACGGAGCTCATGGAGAGCTGAGATTCAGGTTTTCTCTGAAGTCGAGTTCAGCCTCTTCACCCAAAGACAGTTTTCTGAGATTTCTCTATAGTCTCTCCAGTCTCAATTTCTTTGAACAATTTGGAGCTTTGAAGCTAAGAAGCTTTGAGAGTTTCAGTTCAAGATGCGAAAAAAAAAAAATAGAGAATAAGCCTTCTATGTGATTTCATTGTAATCTCTCACAAATTCAATTCCCTCGATCCCTATGAACAATTGGAGATTTAAATATGAAAGCAATGAGATTCTTGAGTTCAAGTTGTATAAAAGACGATAATAAACCCTCCCTGCTATATATGTGTAATCAATCATAATCTCAATTTCTTTTATTAATTGGAACTTTTATGCCATGAAGCTCTGAGACTCTTGAGTTAAAAATGCAGAAATGGAGGAAGGATTTAGATGAAATGGGTGACCATAGTCAAGGATATGTGGACATAGTCAATGATATGTATTATAATGTAGGGACTAGTGTGAACCGTGGGGGATCAAAGTAGTGAATTCTCAATTACAATTGGGTTACATCAAGAATCAACTTTAAGCACTTACCTATTTGCCCTTTGTAACAAAACCACATAAACAAAAACACTAAACTAGAAAATAAAGAATAAGGAGAAGAGCAGACCACGAAACCAGTAGAGAGCTGGTACTGAAATCTGTGTGTCTCTCCTCTCTATTATCACTTTGTATTTATAGATAAAGGGATACCAATTACATAAAGAAAGTCTCCACAAACAGTAGAGACAAAATAAGAAAGAAACAAAAGACAATAAGAGAAACTGAATAAATTAAAATAAGGAAAGAAAAGGAGAAGTCCAGCCTAATGTTGCTGGCACTAATTACCACCAGCAACACTATGCTGGGCTGCCGAGATGGGCTCTATGTGGGCATTTTTATGAGTAATGTTAACACCCCCCCCCCAATCAAGCTTGGAGTATACAAATCACCCAAACCAAGCTTGTAATAGTTTAACCGATACGCTGGTCCAAACAATGGCTTCGTAAGAATATCAACAAGTTGAATTAAAGAACATACAAAGGGAGTAACAACTATCCTCTTCATAACTGCATCTCGAACAAAATGACAATCAACCTCTATGTGTTTGGTACGCTCATGGAAGACTGGATTACTAGATGGCAATTTGATTGTCACACATCAAGGACATAGGTCAAGAAACAGGGAATCCAAATTCTTGTAGAAGAGTTTTCAACCATAACAACTCAACAGTAGTATGCGCCATAACACGATATTCAGCTTCAGCACTATACTTGGATATAGTAGTTTGCTTTTTACTCCGCCAAGTAACAAGGTTAACCCCAACAAAGGTACAATATCCAGTAGTGGAGCACCTATCACCATCAGCTCCTACCCAATCAGAATCAAAATAACCAATAATGTCAAGATGACAATGTCGATAATAAATAAGTCCAGTACCAGGAGATTTCTTGAGATACCGCAATATGCGACAGGCAGTCTCCCAATGAGCAACTTTAGGAGCATGCATAAACTGACTAACCACTCCAACAACAAAGGAAATGTCAGGCCGAGTAACAGTTAGATAAATCAGCTTCCCAACCAAGCGTCTATATTGATGAATATCAGAATATTCAAGACACTCACATGTTTCAAGCTTCTAATGTGGGTCCATCGGTGTATTAACTGGTTTGGCACCAAGGATTCCTGATTCAGAAAGTAAATCAAGCACATACTTTCTTTTAGATAGATTAATACTTTTAATACTACGAACCACTTTAATCCCCAAAAAGTAGTGTAGAAGACCTAAGTCTTTCATCTAAAAGGGAGTATTCAAATAAGATTTAATTTCAGCAATCTCTGTCTTATCATTGCCCGTAATAATAATAACATCGACATACACGGCAATAATAGTGACACGAGAGGAACGACGTAGAACAAAAATGGAATGATCAGAATAACATATAATGAAGCCAAAATCTGTAATAACAGTGCTGAACTTATCAAACCATAGGAGATTGTTTAAGACCATAAATAGCCTTAAGCAATTTGCACACCGTAGTTGAATTTCCTCAAACCTATGGGCTGTTGTTCGTCTCAACTCCGTTCGTGTTTTTATTTCTTTGGCTACGAATCTTCATTGGCCTCTTTATCAGATGGAAGTTAAGAATGCCTTCTTATATGGGGACCTATACGAGGAAGTATATATGCACCAACCTCCAAGGAATGTTGCTCAGGGAGGGAATTCAACTAAGGTGTGCAGATTGTTTAAGACCATAAATAGCCTGGAGTAATTTGCACACCTTAATCGAATTCCCTCCCTGAGCAACATACCCTGGAGGTTGGTCCATATAGACTTCCTCGTGTAGGTCATCATATAAGAAGGCATTCTTAACATCCATCTAATAAAAAGGCCAATCAAGATTCACAGCCAAACAAATAAAAACACGTATGGAGTTAAGACGAGCAACTAGGGAGAAAGTTTCAAAATAATCCACCCCATAGGTTTGAGTGAATCCTTTGGCAACGAGTCTAGCCTTCAGTCTTTCAATAGTTCCATCAAAATTATGTTTGATGGTATAAACCCACCTGCAACAAACAACGGAATGACCTTTGGGTAGATCCACAAGAGTCCATGTTTGGCTAGCCATTAAGGCATCCATATCAGCATCCATAGCTGTTTTTCACCCTAGATGGGACATGGCTTGGGAAAGGGAAGTAGGTACAATGGTAGTAAATAAAGAGAGAACCAAATTTTGGCGAAAACGAGGGAAATGGTCAGTAGAAACAAAATTTTCAATTGGGTAAGTACCTAAAAAACGATGAGTACAAGAACAAGTACCTTTACGAAGAGCAATAGGGAGGTCAAGAGAGACCTCAGGATTAGGAGAATCAGTAGTCGTCGGTGGAGCAGCTGGTACAATAGTAGGTGGAGCCACCTTAGAACGTCGTTGATAAACCTGTAGGGGTGGTGGGGGGTCAGAAGGAGGGGAATCAGCTGAGTTAGGGGAGAAATCATCAGATGGGACTACAGAGATCGGTGGGTCAAATGGAAGTAAAAAGAGGTGGCACCGAAACTTGATAGTATGGCTTGTCTTCTAAGAAGGTAACATCAGGACTGACATAGCGACGTTTAGGGGCTGTTTCATAAAACTTCAACTCTGGGATTCTTACGGGGGTGTTTGGTAACACTCCAGAAGTTGGATTCTGATTTCTGGAGCATAAATGGAATAGAAGCCTGTTTGGTAACCCGGTTCAGACTTCTGGAGAATCCATGAGTGAACTGGCTCCAAATGAGCTTTAGAATCCAATTTTTTGGAGCATCAAATAGATGCTTTTCGACTTCAGAGCATAATTTTGGAGTAAAAATCACCCCACACCACTACTACCACCAACTACCACTATCACCACCACAAGCCACCAACCACCACCCACCACCGCCACCACCCTCCACCACCCACTGCCGCCACCACCACCACCACCACCACCATCCTCAATCACCACCCACCGCCACCTACCATCGCCACCACCACCAGCCACCGATCACCAACCACCACCACCTACCATCGCCACCACCACCAGCCACCAACCACCGCCACCACCACCTACCACCACCACCAACTATCACCCACCACCACCGCCACCACCACCACCCCCCGTCGACA
This sequence comes from Protea cynaroides, assembly GCA_028583415.1. Classification (NCBI taxonomy): domain Eukaryota; kingdom Viridiplantae; phylum Streptophyta; class Magnoliopsida; order Proteales; family Proteaceae; genus Protea; species Protea cynaroides. The sequence goes on from CM053271.1 coordinate 27,699,635, forward strand.
TCACCACCAACCACCCACCACCGCCACCGCCACCACCATCCACTACCACCCACTGCCACCTACTATCGCCACCACCACCCACCACCACCACGACCACCAACTATCACCCACCACCACCACCCCCGTCGCCACCACCACCAACCACCCACCCCCGCCACCACCAACCACCGCCACCTACCATCGCCACCACCACCAGCCACCAACCACCACCACCACCCACCACCTCCACCCACCACCACCGCCACCACCCTCTACCACCACCACCACCACCCTCCACCACCATCACCCACCCACCGTCACCCTTCACCACCACCTCCCACCCACCACCACCGTCACCAACCATCACCATTCACCACTAGTGCCACCACCCACCACCCACCAACACCATTTTGGAGTTCATGACCAAATTAGGTTAACAAACATGTTTCTACTCTCATATACTCCTGAATCCTTTTGAAGTTGGAGTAGAAATTTGAACCAGAAGTAAGAATCCCAGAGTTGAAGTTTTAACAAACAGCCCCTACTTCTGGTTCAAATTTCTACTCCAACTTCAAAAGGATTCAAGAGTATAAAGGAGTAGAAACATATTTGTTAACCTAATTTAGTCATGGACTCTAGAGTAGTAGTGGGGGTGACGGATGGTGGCACTAGTGGTGAGTGGTGATGGTTGGCAGCGGCGGTGGCGGGGGAGGTGGTGGCGAAGGGTGGGCGGTGGGTGTGTTAGTGGCGGTGGTGGTGGGTGATAGTTAGTGGTGGTGGTGGGTGGTGGTGGTGGTGGTGGTGGCGGTGGGTGGTGGCGATAGAGCGGCGGTGGGTGGTGATTGAGGATGGTGGTGGTGGCGCGACGGTGGGTGGTAGTGGATGGTGGTGGCGGTGGTGGGTGGTTGGTGGTGGTGGCGGCGACGAGGTGGTGGTGGCGGTGGTGGTGGGTGATAATTGGTGGCGGTGGTAGGTGGCGGTGGTGGTGGTTGGTGGCTGGTGGTGGTGGCGATGGTAGGTGGTGGTGGGTGGTGGTGGCGGTGGTTGATGGCCGGTGGTTGGTGGTGGTGGCGATGGTAGGTGGCGGTGGATGGTGATTGAGGATGGTGGTGGTGGTGGTGGTGGTGGTGGTGGGTAGTGGTGGCGGTGTGGTGGTGGTGGTGGCGGCAGTGGGTGGTGGAGGGTGGTGGCGGCAGTGGGTGGTGGAGGGTGGTGGCGGTGGTGGGTGGTGGCTGGTGGGTTGTGGTGTTGGTGGTGGTAATTGGTGGTAGTAGTGGTGTGGGGTGATTTTTACTCCAAAATTGTGCTCTGAAGTCGAAAAGCATCTATTTGATGGTCCAAAAAATTGGATTCTAGAGCTCATTTGGAGCCGGTTCACTCATGGATTCTCCAGAAGTCCGAACCGGGTTACCCAACAGGCTTCTACTCCATTTATGCTCCAGAAGTCAAAATCCAACTTCTGGAGTATTACCAAACACCCCCTTAGTAATAGGATCAAAACACCTATACCCCTTCTAAGTACAAGAATAACCAAAAAAGATACACTTGAGACAACGAAGTGAAAGCTTTCCTAATGTAGGATGCATAATGTGAACAAAGCAGGTACTACCAAAAACCCTAAGATAGAAAAGAAATAAAGAGGTGGCTGGATAAAGAAGACGAAATGGGATTTTGTCGTGTAAAACAAAAGACAACATACGATTTATGAGAAAACAAGTTGTCAAGACAGCATCACACCAATAGAATTTTGGGCCATTCATATGAAACATTAGCGACTTGGCAATATCTATAAGATGTCTATTATAGCGTTCAGCAACCCCATTTTGTTGAGGGGTATAGGCACAGCTCGTATGATGGATTATACCATTAGCAAAACAGAAATCAGACACAGCATGATGAACACATTCAAGAGCATTATCTGTACGCAACACTTTAATTGGAACTCCAAACTGAGTAAGAATTTCTTTATGAAATCTTTGGAAAATAGAAAGAAACTCAGAATGATCTTTTATTAAATAAAGCTGGGTCATCCTGGAAAAATCATCCATGAAGGTTACAAAATAAGATAAACCTAATCTATTGGGAACACGACAAGGGCCCCAAATATCAGAATGAACTAAAGAAAAGGGGGTAGAACTCCTAGGAGTAGAACTAGCAGTGAAAGATGACCAATGATGTTTTCCCAATTCACAAGCCTCACATTGTAGTGTAGTGATAGGCTTGGAACTAGGGATAAGAACCTTCATCTTAGACAAAGACAAATGACCAAATTGTTGGTCCCCTTGAAGAGGGGTAGTAGTAATGGTAGTTGCAACAATAGGTAAACGTTCAGTGGCTCCAAGTAGTATAGACCAGTATCCTCACGTCCACCATCAATCATCACCTTGGTCCTGAGATCTTGAAAGGTACAATGGGAGGGGTAAAAGTCAGCAATACAATTAAGAGATTTAGTTAATTAACTAATAGATAAAAAATTAAGAGGAAAATTAGGTACATGTAAAACTGAGGGTAAAGACATAGCCTGATTAAGGGAGACATGATCATGCTGAGAGGCAGTAATAGAAGACCCATCAGCAAGGTAAATAGTAATAGGCTTGCTGGTTTCATGAAGAGACGAAAAAACAGAGGACTAACCCATCATGTAAAAGGTGGCACCCGAATCAATGATCCATGGGTGAATGTTTTGAACCCTTCGAAGAGGGGCCTCATACTGATAAGAAGATGTAGTAGGTGTAGATGGTGGAACGAGGGCAGCCGGAGATGCATCATCAATGGTAACAATATTCACCAAATTATCCGCCCATTCAGGACGACCAAACTTATCCCAACAGGTATCAGCAGTGTGGTTGGGTTTGTTGCAATGAGTACAGAAGTGGGCAGACTTATCAACTAGTGGACACCCAAAACCACGACCACGATTGGAGCCACGACCCCTAGAGGAGGAACCCCGACCACAACCAGTAAACAAGGTAGTTGTATCTTTGGGGGAAGGGTTGGTCTAGGGAACCAAATATTGGAGATAAAAGAAGGTCTCACTTAGGGTAGGTATGCAAGCACTAGCAAAGAGCTGACTCTTCACAGCTTGATACTCAGGAGAGAGGCCAGCCAGAAACTTGGCCACATAAAAGTCAGACTATTGGGTTTTTATCTTATTGATATCAGTGATAAGGGGCTACACAGCCTGGATTTCTTCAATAAGGCCTTTGAAACCTCCATAGTACTCAGTCAGGGATTTGTCACCAATAGAATAGGTGAACATCCTCTCTTAGAGGTCATATATATGGGAAACATTCTTATCCTGGCCATAGGTCTCTTGTATATCATCCCATATGGCCTTGGCAGTATTATGAAACATTACAGTAGGCAAGATGGAAACTGCAATACTGTTCCATAACCAAGTCTAAACAAAGGAGTTGTCACGAAGCCAAGTATCATAAACTTTAACAGACTCTGAGTATTTAACATCAGAAGGAGGAGCATGTTCAGAGAGAATCTTAATTTTGTCCATAGACAAGATGTAGGTCTTCATAGCCTGAGCCCATAGAAGGTAGTTTGAAACCACTTTTAATTTCACAATGATGATCTGAGCCTCTGAAGGCTTGTAATCAGTCATCTTGAATAATAACTAGTAATCAATACAACTAAGCAATGTAAAATTATTCTTCTTTCACCCGGTTCCGCCAACCAAGAGGCCAAGGAGATAAGGCTCAAAGAGAAGCAGAAGATGATGGAGGTAATGGGGTTAAACAATATATATCCTTTGTTCAAATAAATACAATCTCAGTTCAACCAACCGAGTGGCCAAAAGAATGATGGCTCAAGAGGGGTGGCGGTAAGATAGTAGGTAGTAAAAAAAATTTTAATTATTGCTTATCACATTGACAATAAGAAGATGATCAAGAAGTTATCAATCAATCACATAGACAGTATAGAAGTAGGCACAGCAAGCCTTGGTTATGTAGTAGCACCAAGAAGAATCAGTATATAGTTAGAGCAAAAATATCAAGGGTCTATCAAACCAAGTTTTGCTGATAGCCAAGATCTAATGCTCTGAGACCATGTAACAAAACCACACAAACAGAAACACTAAACCAGAAAATAAAGAATAAGAAGAAAGTTGAAGAAAGAAAAAGAAGAAGGAGAAGAGCAGACCACGAAACCAATACATGGAATAAATAGATCTCGCCAATTTCGCCAATCTCAACACTAGCCGAGACGAAAACAGGGTCGATAACCCTTTTCGTCTCGGCCATGCATGTTATTGCCGAGATCTCGACAGAGATCTTGTAATATCTCACTTTTTCTCTCTAAATCTCGCAATTTCTCGTCGAGAAAATTTCTTGCGATATCTCGACGAGAAATTGCTTTTTGAGTTTTTTTTTTTTTCTCTTCATAAAAGAGACGTATCTTTCTCGACCGAGAACAACTTTGTTCTCTATTTTGCTTAGTTTTTCATATCTACCTCATTTCTTCCTCGTTTTTTCTTTGTTTGGACTTTCAACTTGCTGCCGGTGGTGCTTCGGACTGCGAGGATTACTGTGGGAGCTTCGTATCAACTATTGAAGGTAAGAGTCTTGCCCAAAAATTAGATTTTTACATGAGACTATGAGAGAGAAAAAAAATTTGTAGAATGTGATGAAATTTTTATATGTTAGATACGTGAGCCCGATCTAAGAGCTCACGGTTTCATATTTCGATTTTGGTTGTTGTAGGTATTTTTTTTCCATTATTTGCATTTAAAAATGAATTTTCAGCAATTAAAAATTAAAATAATTATTATTTATACTTATTTGATGATGATGACCTATTTATATGTTAATCACCGTTGATCAATCTATTGTCCTATGGTTTTAATTGTTGGTATTTTTTTCAATTATTTGCATTTAAAAATGAATTTTCAACAATTTAAAATTAAAATAATTATTATTATTACTCATTTGATGATAATGACCTATTTATATGTTAATCACCGTTGGCCGATCTACTGTCCTATGGTTTCAGATTTCGATTTCGGTTATTGTATGTTTTTTTTAATTATTTATATTAAAAAAATAATTTCTAGCAATTAAAAATTAATTTAAAATTTGTTAAAAAATGCTATAAATATGAGAAAATTTTTGAAATGTAATTTCTACTATGTTCAAGTTTGTAAGGTTATTAAAGTTTGTGTTTTCTATGAAACAGTGCTTGGAAATTATGTCCAGACCAAGTTCTGGGGTAGGCGATGGAGGCGACGGTGCCAGTTCCCGTACTGACCCTGCATGGCGGTATGGAACTGCCCTTCAGGGTGATAGGAAGAAGACCCAGTGTAATTTTTGTGGGAAAAAGCTTCAGTCTGGCGGCATCACAAAACTGAAGCAACACTTGAGTGGATTGGGCAAAGATGTTTCCAAATGCCCGCAGTGCCCTTTGGAGATATCCATGGCCATAGGTGAATAGTTGAGGGGAGGGAGGCAGAGGAGGGCAGCAATGGAAAGAGAAAAATAGCAGTTTGAGGCAGCAGTTCGAGGCACCATACCAGAATTCAATGAAGAACATGTGGCTGAGGGATGGGATGTAGAAGATATGACAGAGGCAGAGGCAAGACAAATACGGCATGCGGCAATGGCTAGTAGAGAAACCCTTAGATCAGATGCAGAAAGGAGACGGACAGGAGCAGGTACATCTGGAGAAGGTGGCAGTGGTAGTGGATTTGCTGAGCCTGAGCCACAGAGACGGAGCAAAAGGACTGGTTCTTGGTTTTCTAGATCACGAAGTAATAGGGAAGAACCTATGCCTCAGCCACGGGGATGGGATGATTATGTTCAAGTTCTAGAGCAAGATCCCGGAGTCTTTACGAAGCAAGGTAGTAAGCAGAAAAAAATAAAGGCAATGTTTGGGGGAAAGAATAGGGAGTCAGTAGGGTATTCTTACTCTAAGTGGTCATTTTATCATGGCATCCCACCAAACGCCACCACAAGTCCTTTTTTTTAGAGCATGATAAATGCAGTTGTTGAGGCAGATACAGGGATTAGAGGGCCAAATCAATATGAACTAATGACTCATTATTTACCTCAACATAAGAAGAAATTACAAGACTGGATTCTAAGTAAAAAGAAGAATTGGGAAGATTTAGGAGTAACCATTATGTGTGATGGTTGGACTGGTCCTACCAGAAAGTCTATCATCAACTTCTTGATTTATTGTGATGGGGGGACGGTGTTCCTTAGGTCTGTTGATACATCAGCCGAAGTAAAAGATGCTGACTATATTTATGGACTGTTGCAACAGGTGGTGGCTGAGGTGGGAGCTCAGAACGTTGTCCAAATTGTGACGGACAATGGCAGCAATTTTAAAAAGGCAGGAGAGATGTTAATGACAATGCCGACTACAATCTCTTCTGGACTTCATATGTTGCCCATTGTATTGATTTGATGTTGAAGGACATGGGCAAGATAAGTAAAGTGAAGAGAGTGGTTGAGCAAGCAAGACAAATAACCACTTTCATCTACAACCATGGTTATTCCTTGAACATGCTCAGGGAGAGATGTGGAGGGGACTTGGTTAGACCAGGCATCACCAGATTCGCTACGAACTTCATAGCATTAAAGAACTTTGAGGTGAAGATGGCCGGACTCAGATCGATGTTTGCATTTGAAGATTGGTTTTCGTGGAGACAGTCAGCTACCCCCAGGGAGTGGAAGCACAGAGTACCATCGCTTCAGACGAATTTTGGCAAAACGTGAAGGTGGTAGTCAAGGTATCCTATAGTGCAGGTGTTGATATTGGTAGATACTGAGCGAAAACCAACCATGCCACTTATTTATGTTGTTGTAGACGCATTGAAAGTACGTGTTAAAGCTTTGATACCATGTGGCTGCAAGAATTACATAAAAATCATCAATGACCGATGGGAGAGCCAACTCATGCATCCATTGCATAAGGCTGGTGAGTAAATTTGATGATGTATTTACTTTAGTGTTACTTATGTACCAATATAATTTTTATTTGCTTTAACCACATGTCCACTGTCAAATATTTCAACATACTATTTGAACCCCAAGTACCAGTATACGCATGCACTCGGGACGAACGCAGAACTCATTGAGGCAGTGAAGCTAGTGGTTGCAAAGTTAGAGCCAGATCCCCAAGCACAGGCATTGGCAAACCTAGAGGTGAGTTGTGTGCTTTAATTATTGAAAATATGGAAAAACTATGTATTGCAATTGCAAATATTTATAAGTTTTTTATTGTGCTTCAGGGAAGCCCGTGGGAGTTTTGGGTTCCCCGCTGCAGTGGTTGGACGTGACAAAAGTGATCTGTGTATATATTACGTTTAAATGACATACAAAATTAAATTATCTTATGTTTTATGTATTACGTTTAAATGACATACGAAATTAAAATATGTTATTGTTCTTATGCAGCTGAATGGTGGGTGTTGTATGGTAAAGATGCACCTGCTCTAAAGAAGATAACAAGTAGAGTGTTAGCTCAAACATGTTTTGCATCTGGCTATGAGCGAAACTGGAGTACTTTCAACCTCATTCATTCAAAGAGGCAGAATCAACTTGGCTCCCAATGGCTAAATGACTTAGTCTTTGTGCATTACAACATGAGGTTGAGGGTGTAAAACATGTTCCATGATAAGGAGGATGATACCCCGCTCGAGCTCGCCAACATCTTCCAGCTTGACTCTGAAGAGGAAGACCCATTAGTGGAGTAGGTGCGGGACAGAGGAGCACCGGTGATGGACGAGCCCGGGGGGATGCCTGACTCCCATTTGGTCAACCATTTGGATACTGATGTCAACAAGTTTTTAGCCTCGGAAGAGGGTCGAGTCTATACACGGTCACCCTTGCCGTTTGACACTCCTGCTGGTACTAATACAGATGATCCTGAGTGGAGTTAGAGTAGTAGTGGAGCTAGTGGTAGTGATCATGGGGGTGGGCGTGGAGGCCCAGGTAGAGGTTGAGCCACTATTGTCAATGTTAGGGCTGATCCAGAGCCACAAGCATATCCTGTTAGATACACTAGGGAGAGCCAGTACACTCATGCAACACAGGATGATGACCATGGTGCACGTGCGCCATCCTCATCACGTAGACCAACTTCGTATTCGCGTAGGCCTCGGCATCATTCCCAATCTCAACATGATGAAGATGTTGATTGCAGTAGCATGATGGACGTCAACGTTGATAGCCTCTCTACTGGCTTACGAGGATTGAGTTTGGAGGAGAATAGCAGTTACTGCAATGGACAGGAACAGTGGAATGTTCCTGGATATAGCACTGGTTCAGCATACACCTCAAATGCTTATGTTGATATCAACTTCGTCCCCTATCCCACAGCGACTGCATATGGTTCTTCCTTCGACGATCGTTCAGATGCAGGAGCACAGACATAGAGTCAGAGTAGATCAACCAACTTCTATTCCGTTCCATCAGTACCTCCGCAAGAGTCTACGCACCAGAGTACTACTTCAGAAGTTTTTCCATTCTTCCCAAAGATAAATATCCTTCGGACAACTACTGGTGTTATATTTAAGAATCATGTGCAAGACTACCAGAACTACTTTGCATCGAGAATGTCGTGGAAAGATTATGTTGCTCAGTTGGAAGAAAATTTGCGTTGACAACTTTCCCAGATGTATGATGATAGTAGGATGGATCATCCACGGCACTCTACGTATTACTAGACATTGTATCTGTATGAGGATTGTGGAATTGAGGACCATGGGCACCTGGGGACTATGGGATCATTCAGTATTGAACATTTGAACTATAATGTAATGATTTATAATGAAGTGTTATTTTGTTTCTCTTTCCCCTAATGCATTATGTTATTGTCTCATTTGTCATATTTAATTGAGTATAATAGCCAATATTAACCTAAGTTTACAACAGACTTCAGCGTTGACTGCCAAAACATGGGTGTAAACCCAAACAACCACAAAGAGTCATTATTTTTACAATTTTATGCTCTAAATGTGTTTATGTATGTAAAAATGACGTTCTCCTAAAGTTGGAGACCTAAAAAATGTATTTTGGCCACCAAGACAGCCTTTTTAAGTTGTCAGCCTTTTTAAGCTGTTTCGGACAAAATGCGGTGTCTCAGTGAGATCTTGCTGAGATCTCTGTTTCGGAGGAGGCCGAGACTCCTCTGAAACCCGAGATTTTAAACCTTAAACCAATAGAGAGCTGGTACCAAAATCTTTGTGTCTCTCCTCTCTATTATCACTTTTTATTTATAGATAAAGAGGTACCAATTACATAAAGAAAGTGTCTATAAACAGTAGAGACAAAATAAGAAAGAAATAAAAGACAATAAGAGAAACTGAATAAATTAAAATAAGGAAAGAAAAGGAGCCGTCCAGCCTAATGTTACTGGTGCTAGTTACCGCAAGCGACACTATGCTGGGCTGTCAAGATGGGCTCTATGTAGGCCTTTTTATGAGTAATGTTAACACCTTCATTATGGATTATTTAACCAGAGACATTCAAGATGAAATTCCTTAGTGCATGTTTTTTTGCTGATGATATTGTTTTGATGGATGAGACAAAAGCAAGGATTAGCGCCAAGTTGGATAAATCAAAATTGGAATCAAAAGATTTTAAAATAAGTAAAACAAAGACGGATTATATGGTATATAACTTTAGTCACACAAGAACGGATAATGAGATGGTGACAATTGATGAGAGGGAGATACAACAAAGTCATTATTTTAGGTATCTAAGTTCAATCATAAATAAAGAAAGTGATATAAAGGATGATGTTTCATAAAGGATTAAAATAGGATGGATGAAGTGGATAGGTGTGTCTGAAATGCTATGTGATTGGCGTATTCCTTCAAAACTTAAAGGAAAATTTTATAGAACACTCATCATTTGACCATCTATGATTTATGGTGCGGAATGTTGAGCAGATAAAAAGCATCATATAGATAAATTTAGTGTAGCTGAGATTAGGTTATTGAGATGGATGTGTAGCAAAACTAAAGGATAAGGTAAGAAATGAACGTATCAGAGCTGATTTAAGAGGAGCACCAATACATGATAAGCTACAAGAAAGTCGTTTGAGATGGTACAGCCATGTTCAACGGAGGCCGTTAGATGCTCCAGTACAGAGAAGTGATTTGATTCAAACTGAAGGATCTAAAAGAGGTAGGGGCAGACCTAAGATAATTCTAGGGGAGGTGGTGAGGAAAGACATGCATAGTTTAGGCAGTTAGGCCTTGTTTCAAGTATGACATCGAACAGAGCTGACTGAATGACAAGAATCCATGTAGCCGACCCCATTTAGTTGGGATAAAGCTTTGTTGTTATTGTTGTTGTTGTGAGTGGCCATGTCTAACAAAAGCCATATGGGTATGGGGTGGAAAATTTTCTGTTAGACATGGATAGACAATTGAAACAGGGTGTAGGGATCCACGTACTATTACCGTTATGTCCCAGTTAACTATACTTAGAGCTAACATAGTATAACCCAATTGAGACATTGTAGAATAGGCTAAATTTCTCTTAATGTTTTTTGAGCAAGAGCTCTGTGATTCTCAAGGGCTATCATTGTCTCGTACGTTTTTTGAATGCACATGAAATGATAGAATTTAACCCTCGTTGAAGGGAGAAATGTCTGACACTAAGAGAGCCAAAAAATAAGGATACAATTATTTGATAACTTTAGGGGTGCTAGTAAAAAATCCCAATTAGATTATTGTTACTGTTTACCTCAAAAAGTGAAAACCACTTTGACAGGCCAATCAAATGCCTTGTCAGCCAAAGATTTAAAATTAAAATTTAGCACAATTAATATATACTGCAGATTATTCTAATAAAATTTAAACCTCATTACATTTTAAAGACAATGAGAGAAGGCCATCCAATATTCACCATTTTCCTTTATTTGTAGTATTCTAAATACAGATTTTAATATTAAAAAGAAATAAGATTAAAATTGAATTGAGTCAGCAGACAGATCAGCCAAAATCTTTGATCTGTGACATACCGTGTGCCCGCAAAATGTCGAGAACGCCTAGAAACTAGAGCAACACTGAATTCCCTCCCAAATATTGATAACCTGACCTGCCATCACCAAAAATATCTGTGCCGCCTAAAGTACCAGAAAAACTGAAAATGCAATCATAATTGATTTTCTTTTCCTTTCTTTTTTCCTTTTTTTTCCTCTTTTTTTTTTTTCCATTTTTGTGGGGGAGGGGTTGCATGAGCCTTTTTGTGCAGTCCAAGCATTCAGATCAAAAAAGTAATCTAATTTGGATCACATATGAAGACAATGTCATACTGAGAATCAAAAGACTGGCTAACACCCTACATTGAGATTATTTCCTTGGAAATCAAGCTTGTAAGTTAGAACAGATAAAAAGAAAAAGTTAAATAACGAAGAAGAATTAATATATATATATATATATATATACTGCATTTTGTAATCATTTGCTGACCTAAAATGCCTTTTAAATTCTCTATTCCTCCATTTGCAGGAGTTCTAGAAAAACTTTCAGTAAATAAAAGTAGGTTCATCTTTAATTTCTATAAAGCCCATTTTGATTTATTAAATAATCTTTCTTTTGTAAAAACATCAATCCCTATATTCACAGAAGCTTTAGAAATTCAAAAATAAAGGCTGCTAAGTGCTAAGACGAGTCTACTTTTAGAAGTTATAATTTTGTGTTGATTAAAAATCAAAAGTCAAAACTGTCTCAAACTCCAGTTTTCAAAGTCAATTTCCAAGGGTTTTTTTTCTTCTTTATGTTATTCGCAATGAATTCTATTGTCAGCATGTTTTATAACAGTTAAATCCAATCTCTAAACTTCTGGATTTTTTTGGGAATCATCAATTGAAAAACAAAAGCTGATGGACTTCATCAGACTCATCTGTATCTTCATGGAAGTAGTTCTAAGTCAAATATCCACTTGCCATGTGGAGCAGTTTTCATTGCAAATGCTAGAAGGATGATGGTCCCATTTGTATAGAAAAGTGCATAAACTGTGCATCTACCAAAGCATTACTGGGCTGAAACATACTTACAGGGAAAATACACACACACACACTCTGACTGACAGACCCATTGTTTCTGCCACATCAGCTGTCACACCTAGCCAACTTCTGCTGCATTGCCAATTTGGAAAATCTTTCTACTCATGAAAACGCATAAGTTAACTCCAAACCCAAAAATTTTCAATAAAATGTCAGTCATTACAAAGTTTTTCAGAAAATCTTTCAAAGACAGCTTTAAAATCCTCAATGTTTTTCACGGTGATTAATTATAAAAAAAAAAAAAAAAAGCATAAACCGAGAAGAAAGCAAAGATGGATTAATCAGATTACTATATCCTAGTCCGTGTAACCGTTTTTTCCTTGAACATCCAGTCAAGTAATGCTAAGAATACAACAAGAGCTAAAAAACAGACTAAGATGCCTAGCTTTGGAAGCTGTATCTATTTGCACTTGAACAATGACAGCAATACTTGGTGTGAATTGCAGAATCCCGTTAACCATCGCGTCTTGGAATGCAAGTTGCGCCCAGACTATCGGACCAAGGACACATCTGCCTGGGCGTCACACATCAAGTCAAAAACCCCAAGGGGTTAGCTCAGTTGGTAAATACCAACACCTCAAAGAGGTCATGAGTTGAACTCCTTGGGGCCTACCGAACCCAAAAAAAAAAAAAAAAAAAAAAAAGGCTAGAAAAGAGGGAAGGCAGCTGTGGAAAAACTATATTGGAAGATGAATATGGTATAATCAAGCTAATAAGGAAGAGTAGAATAATCCAAGCAATTCAGATTTGTGAGCCCATTGGTAACATATGTCAAATCTATAAGTAAAGAGGTGATACTCAAAACAAGAAGATAACTGAGAAGGTATAAAAGGTCAAATACCTGCTTAAAATGCCCATGAACCAATGCAATTGTCCAAAAAGTGTTATTACATCTCGATCGAATTGCCTGAGTTAGGTATGCATTCCATACAAATATGTTTTCGTATGGCATCCCTTCCTCACCCATTGACAAGACATTTTTCTGTAGACTTTGCATTATAGGATACGTATAACTATAGAAAAAATCTTTTGTAAGATCAACACTCGACAAGAGCTTCTTATACCTGCATTAAAGAAAAATGTTTTAAGGAAGAAATATTGAACATGCATATTGCAAGTTTAATTTAATACTTGAAGAGATATGATAATGTATTAAACATCACTATTACAAAGCCAACCATCTTGTCAATGTCGAGATCTTGAAACAAGCAATGCGGAAAACATGGTCTAAATAATCTAAGGCATATTGCTAGCAAAAACCTCGTTGGGTTCATAATTGAGGAACTATCAGATCTGATCATTTGCTAATCATACAAAAAGCCAACTAAAGCCTGCACTTTACGAGCACAAAAGGTGTGTTCCAAAGTGTCTCACAGGTTGAGCATTAGAAAAATATTTCTACAGGCAGCTCCAACAAGTTCAGAAACACCTTGACGAGTATGATGGTGTAATGAACTGAAATTTGTTTTAGGGCTAATATAAAATGTAGACGTAGCAGTATCTTTTTCCAACATGTGCAACAAAACATGGATCTAACAAGGATTGGACAATAATCTTCTTTCCAAAACTTGTCCTGGGTTTGGCAGTTCGGATAACCCAACTGATTGTCTAAAATGACAGTTATTAAGATATTTAAATTTTAGTTCATAAGTTAAAAAACCAGTTTGGCTCGATTGCGTTGTGAGTTAAAAATAATAGGGTTCGGAGAGATGCTTCAGATGGTTAAATTACTCCAGCCGAGGGACCACCTAATGTGCACCTTCAGTAGGTATGGACCGTATGGCACATGAAAAATCCCATTAAGTTCAAGTGTGAGTTTTTTTTTTTTTTTTTTTTTTGGTGGGACAGTGGTTCGTGATAAGATTCCCTGGTAGCTAGTTCCTCTGTAGAAATGTAAGTTGGTCCTGTCACGTGAATCATGCTGTAAGTAGAAGAAGAGTTTTGATCAGCAGCGATAAGCCCCTTCCCTTACTGAATTGAAGGTGTTATGGCCCAGAGATAGAATGAAAAGACTTTGGATTGTGAGTCCTGCAGTGATATGTTGGCATACATGGCTGGAAAATAAAGCAGAAGCATGTGTGGATCAGCCATCTCTATGTGTGGATCAGCTGTCGAGTAATGAATTTGTGGGGGGACACTGTCAAAAATCTGTCTGTACCCCTTATGCTCATCATTCAATGGGTACTAGATACGTTGCACTAGTAAGTCAAAAGATAAAAAAATAAATAAAATTAAAAAATTTAACATGAAACTGTATACCAGAAAATAGGAATTCAGCAGTGTGCACCTAGTACAATCTAAGACACCTTGCTGAATACGCATATAGGGACAAATATTTATTCTGCCTCTATCCCAACAACCATGTAATGTGGAGAGAACTATGTATACTTGTGGACATGGCACTGAAGAAAAAAGTTCTAAAGTGTACCATTCCAACTATGCTCTACAAGACATAAGAATTGAAGCACCAATATGTTCTATATTTTAATTTCAAGATAAATCATTTGTGGTGTACTCGATTCAAACCAACAGTTACACAGATATTCAATCAGGATCCCTAATTTAGTTAGCTGGGGCTATAATTAAGTGTATTTTCCCAATTAGGATCCTTATTTAGTAATCCAGGGCTACTGTTATGTGTTTAGTATGCTTGCAGGTCCGCTCAAAACTACCAAATCATCACATTCTAATAGGAAAATGAAAGCTCATTAGCACACAATAGAACTAAGGAACAAGAGAAGACCTTAGCTCAGTTTTCGAATGTGCAACATCAGTCTGAATTGATGCATGAGGGACAGTAATTAATTGGCTCTCGTCAATGCTATAAATTGCGTGACCGCATAAACAGCCAATTTGCCGACGCTTGGTAACAAGAATTAGATAGTAAGACTCCAGAAACTTAATACAACCTAAAATGCCAGTAGAAAAGAAACAAACACTATTATTATGCAATTATCACAAATCAAATTAACGAAAACTCTAAACCACGTAAGAAAAAGCAAAAAAGCACAGGTAAAGCCAACCTGCAATCCCGAAAACCTTAGCAACGAAGGTAAGCCCTCCGGTGGAACGGTTGCCTTCGCTAATGCGCTGAAGCAAGTTCTTCACTTCTTGCTGTGAGTACACAACAGGATCCTCGCTGATATTGAGATCCGAGGGTTCAGAGCGGTCTACCTTCAACACCCGAAAGAAACGCTTGTTGCGGTCACTTCCAATGAGATAAAACCTCTGCACAAATGAACATAGAACACAATAGAAATTTCAATAACCTGACCAACCTACGTTTACAGTGAATTCAATTGTAATTCCAATTCCGGAATTCAGAAATGCTTACAGCCCGGGTTTCGTAAAGCTTAAATTTCTCCAGAGAATACGATTTTGAATCGACTTCTTGGTCGTTCATTGAAGGATTCTTTGTCCGCGATTGCATGAAAGGAGGAAGCGTTGATAATGAATCCGGCTTTGAATTCTCGGGTTTCGCCATTAAAAATTACGCAGATCAAGGACCGATGTTGCTCTTCAAGCGATTTAGATTCTTCTTCATCACTTTCCGACAATCTTCCGACTGGAGAGTGGGTAGTTAGGGTTTATATAGGCTTCGAGACGAACTCCATTACATTCACTCGGAGCCGATGGAACCACTAACTTGCGCCATTAAAAATTATCCTTTGGATGGCTTTTCATTCGTTGTGAAAGGAACCACTAACTTGCGCCATTAAAAGTTATTCCATTGCTCATATACCATTTTAGGAATCCAAAACCATCCATCCTAAAAACGCTTTGCTGACCAGAGAAATGCAAGATTAGATCAACTATAGGTTTTAAAAAAGAAAAATTGTGTTGATAATATTGCTTTATTAGATGAAACAAAGTCTGTAATAAATGGAAAATTGGATTTGGGGAGATCAATTTTGGAATCAAAAAATTTTAAAATAAGTAAAACAAAAAAACATAATATTTGATGTGTAATTTTAGCAACAATATGACTAAGGTTGGGTTGGTAAGATTGATAATAGACAGTTACCAAAAAGAGACAACTTTAGTTACTTAAGTTCAATCATAAATTAAAACGAAGAAATAGAAGTTGATTTTATGTAAAAAATTAAAATAGAGTGGATTAAACAGAGGAGTGCATCTAGACTGTCTGATCATTGTATTCCATTAAAACTTAAATGAGAATTTTATAGAACCGTTATAAGACCAGCAATAACGTATGAGTCCGGATCATCTGTTGGTACAACTCTTCTAGTACACTATTTAGATGGCATGTGTCCTAATGAGTTAACAGAAAAATTTTCCGTTAGCTAATATATCTTTTTTTAATTTAATTTTTTATCCCCCTATTATCTCTTATTTTAATAGTAACTTAATTCAAATAGAAGTTAATCTCTCACGATCTTAAGTTGATAATTTTTTATTAACCCTTTTTCTTATTGCATACAACACTTAAAGCTCCACCTTTTTAGTTGATCGTCTATTAATGTGACAGAAATACGACTTTACAATCGCCGTGGATGGGAGGTGGATCCTACATTAACGTGACAAAAGCTTTAATTTACTCATTCAATATAGATATAATGGAATGATTATCATTAAAAGGGCCAAACTAGTTTTTTTTTTTTTTTCTCGTTTACAAATTGGCTGCAGAATGTATGAGGAGATCTACTTTAAATGTTTCATCTCTCACCTCATTTCTCTTTTTCTGTGAAGAGGAACGATGATCTTGTTTGGACTTTGGAGCGAGGTTTATATATTACTGGCATGCACACAAACCCATATTAATTTCCAAACAGAAGGATTCTCTTTGGAAAAAAAAGTAAACAATTCCTTCATGAAACCAATTTGATCGTCTTCCCACATTTTTATTGCAATTCCCATTTGACAATAAAATATAGATAATCCAAACCCAACACTTACAGAGATCGCTTTAATCCTAAATGACTTTCTTGTTGCATGAATTCAATAGATTAGGGTAAAGTTAGGAAGGTTTTTAGTTTCATATATTAAGTTAGGCATATATAATTGCATCTCATAAAATTAAGCAATCCTATAAATGTGTATAATGCACAAACCCAACCTACATACTCGAAAACAATATAATATAGGAGAAGTAAACATAGGCATGTTCATTACTGAGATCTCGTTTGAAAAGAAAACCGATGACCTGCCAAGATCTTTTTATTTCTTATGTTCGTTGAAGTGTCATTGTCTCCCAGATATTAGATTGGATTCTAGTTGTCTACGAGCAAATAATTCTGATCATTCACATTTAATTGACACAATCAGCTATCTCAAAGGGAATCATTTTTCTTCCATTAACTATTGATGCCAAATCTTCCTGATTATGTACAAAGAAAAAACGTTAAAACTTGAGATAACCAGGTCATGAAAAATGTTAGAGCTTTGAGTGTTGTACGCACTAAGGAAAAAGGTTTTTGACTAAAGAAGTTTTTTATTTTTCAAATAGAAAATTACCAATTTAAGATCGTGAAAGATTAACTTCCATTTCAATTAAATTACCATTAAAATAGGAGATAAGGGGGAACAAAAAATTAAATTTAAAAAAAAAAAACATATATTAGCTAACGAAAATTTTATCCGTTAACTCACTAGGACACACGTCATCTAAAGAGCGGAGGTGATCTGGACTCATGACGTATGGTGCTGAATCTTAAGCAATAAAAAAAATCATTGAAACAAACTTAGTGTGGCTGAAATGAAAATAATGACCTGGATAAAGCAAAAAAAGGAAAACCTAAAAATACTAAGCCCACATGACAATCAACACAACCAAGATTGAGCGAATAATACAAAATCATGAAAATCAAAGGAACACAACTCTTTTTCTTTCTTTTCTGCAGGACCTGTTTTTGCCTAGTTTCAGAAAACTTGGGATCTGATTATGGCCTTGAGAAGGCCAGCCACCAGAGTCTTGTCAGTGGTTTGATGAGCCCACACGGTAATACTTTTATATCCTCCCTCCCCCCCCAAGTGAATAGATCTCTATTTTCTTCTCTTTTAATAAATCTTTCTATTGTTTCCATTGTTTGAAATCTTGGGTCTTGATACTATCTTGATCAGGTTGAGATTTTTGAGATCTCTACTAGACAGTGTAATTTTTTTGGGAGTTTCGGTGGGTTTCTTGGGAGACAAATAGTCATTTCACGGCCTGATACTCTAGAAATATCATACTCTAATCTACATAAATATATATGAACCATGAAATTGTAAAATAATAACATGAGTGGTTAGCAAAAATAATAACACATACTGGTAATGTTTTTATTATTTATATTTCATTTACTTAATATATTAATCTTAAATATATAATCAAACACCCTCATTTGGATCCAATAAAAATTTTATAAAATTCAAATTCCAAAAAGATAAAAAATTAACTTTCCATTTCAAGAACAAAAACTAGATTTTCGATGTTTGAACAAAGTCAACTTTTTATTTCTATATCTAAATTCGGTAATCCATATGTCATTTTTAAGATAATATTTTTTAATGATAAAAAATTAATTTATAAATTGAAAACAAAGAGCCACATGCAAATTATATATGGTGGTTGGACAGCTTTATAAGCTATTACATAAAATTACTCGCCCAAACACAATGGCTAATGCCATATCAGGCTGTTAACATGAAGATGAACACAATATTCAAATCTAACTATTCAAAATATTTCAAACAATAACAATAATACAGCCTTATCCCAACTATATAGGGTCGGCCACATTGATTCTTATCAGTCAATCAACTCTGTTCGATGTCATACTTGAAGCAAGGCGTAATTATACATGTCTTTATTCACCACCTCCCATAGAGTCATCTCAGGTCAGTTTAAAAATCTATCATGTGTCAAATTGGACGAAGCCCAAATTCTACAGATATGTAACTGTTATGTTCACACGTTGAGTTTTTCGGACGGCAAAATAAAAGTTTGAAAATTACACATTGTTTGTATCATCGAGGGTTCCATGTAAGGATGTAAATGGATAGCCGAAAATCCGGATCCGATTCAAATTCGAATCCGTTTAGGGGAATCCGAATTCGAATTCAAATTCGAATAGTTGAGATAAAATTCAGATGCAAATTCGGATTTTACTCATAGGAATCAAATATAATCCGCTCCGTTTAAGTGTACATTTATTGTTATCTTAAAGTCAGTTAAATTTGGATATTAAAATAATCCATTAGGGTGCGGATGGGAAGTAACGTTAGAATAAATGAAAAAGTCTACCAAAAAAATAAATAAATAAATAAATGAAAAATATATATATTAAAATAATGAAAAAGTACAACTGTACATATTGGAAACATCACGTTTCCATTTTTTTTTTTTTGGTAATTTACTCATACCACCCTTGGAATCCAATCTTACTACGCATGAACCTATAAATGGACGATATTTACTCATACTACCCCTACTTTTCAAACCTTGTTACACTAAAACCCAGAAATGATGATGTCATCAAGGTTAAACTCTTTTAATGTCTAAACTACCCTTATGGGTATGGTGAAAAGATAAAAATAGGTATCCTTTAGTAAAGCCTGACTAAAACCCTAGAATTTGTTCAATTTCGATTTCATCCCCAAAAGCTCTCCAATTGAGAGGAACCTCAAGCCCGAATGTGCAAGAGAGACGATCGAGACAAGTGAGATGGCGACAGTGTAGTGCGATGGTCGGAAGGTTCCTTTCTCCCTCTCTCTCGAATTTTTTTACTTCTCTTCTTACACTTAGTCTGCAATTTAGGTTTAGGTGTTTTTGGTTTAGGGATAGGTGTCTTGCGGTTTATTCTTGCCTTTTTTTCGTTGTATTTTTAATGGGAGTTAAATTACTTCTTTTTTGTAATGTCTTTCTTTTTATTCTACTGAAGACAACACTAGGAATGGAAGCAAGGAGGAGTCACGCGAGCAAGCTATTGATTAGAAGAAGAATGAAGCAGCAGCAATGCTGCTGTTTGACAAGAGCCACCAAAGCTTCTAATGGGCCTAATACCAAGGAGCAGACACCCACAGGGCAGCGGCGGGGGGGGCCCCAGCGGGGGGGGCCTTTGTCTTTTGTTTGTCGTTTTTGCTTGGGGTTTTTTGTAACCCCCCAACCCCCCCCCCCCCCCCGTACCGAAAGGAAAAAAAAAAAAAAAAAAAAACAACCAAAAAGAAAACCAAAATAGAAGAAAAAAATAAAAAAAAAAAACAAAAAACACCCAAAAAAAAAAAAAAAAAAAAAAAAAAAAAAGAGAGTTTTATAATAAAAAAAAAAACGGTTCTAAATGTAATGAGGACAATGGAAAATCAGACGTGATCCTCCTCCGGATGGAAATGTGTATCCCGTATCGATGAAGATCGATTTGTTCCGTTGAGGTCGCCACCTAGATTAAGGTCTAGGACCTCTAAAAATGTAGCCTCACCCTAAGGTAAGACTTCTATTGACTCGTGACCCAATGTATCGGTTCTTTGGTCCCAAGAGATCGGGTAAGTATTCGAGGTACGGTTATGGGAAGGTGTTAGGCACCCAAACCGCCCGATCAATATCGGCCTCCTAAACTTTCCTTAAATTCTAATTTTGACTGTGCTTGGTCAACTGGATGACTAGGGTTCAATGGGGGATGTCCTAAACCAAGTTGCTAAGTTATTCTAACCTAGGGTTCAGCCAATCATGTTTTAAAGTAAATAAACAAGCAAATGTAATGTACAATATTATACGATGAACCGAACCAAAGATGGTTCGGTCTTGGACTGAATCCGAGATGTGTAAGACATCTCAAACGCCTACGTATTCCAATCCCGGAAATCAAGTCCAAAAACGTAGTTCGAACATGGGTTGTGTGATTAAAGATTATGGAAGTGATTTATGCATTTGCTTCAATTAGATTCTTTGTTGTTCAAGTTGAAGTTTATGCTTGGATGTATGGTTGATGGGTGGCTTTGTACCGTATTTGGGATTCCCAAATTGCCTACGTATTCTAGGGTTTGCCCTAGAAATCAGGTACGACGTAGTTCAAAATTTGTGAGAGTCGGATTTGGAATGTGTACCAAAATCCTTCCATTTTTTGTCAATAGGATCTAGGGATGAGACCTAAATTCCTACCATTTTTATTTGGGATGTGTACCAAATTATTTCTAATTTTGTCAATAGGATCTAGGGATGAGACCTAAATTCCTACCATTTTTATTTGGGATGTGTACCAAATTCTTTCTATTTTTGTTAATAGGATCTAGGGATGAGACCTAAATTCCTACCATTTTTATTTGGGATGTGTACCAAATTCTTTCCATTTTTGTGAATAGGATCTAGGGATGAGACCTAAATTCCTACTATTTTTATTTGGGATGTGTACCAAATTCTTTCCATTTTTGTGAATAGGATCTAGGGATGAGACCTAAATTCCTACTATTTTTATTGTTTCCATTTTTAGGTTTTTAGGGTTTCCTATCCCTTTTCATTGTGATTTTCATTTTTTAGGGTTTTCTACCCTAATTGCTATTTTTCCATTTTTAGGGTTTTTTTACCCTAATTGTTCAATTATTTCCATTTTAGGGTGTATCTTGCCCTAGTTGTTGTACAATGTAAACAATCTAACATAGCAATGTGAGCTTAAATATAGCAGTGTAAGCATCCAAATATAGCATGTTGGAAATATATTCAAATTTAGCAACAAATCAATCAAAGATGGCAAGTGAGCATGTGAATCAATACAAACATGGTAAGTGTGCATCCAAACATGGCAGTAATCATCCAATATAGCATGTGAGCAAGTGTAGCAGACAAATATGGCAATAAGCATGTGTAGCATTCCAATCATGGCAATGTGATTATTCCAATTATGGCAATGTGATCATTCCAATTATGGCGGTGTGACCATTCCAATTATGGCAGTGTGGCCATTCCAATTATAGTAGTGTATGCATACGAGCATCCGAACATAGCATAAGCATCAAATATGGCATGTGAGAAACAACCAAAGCATATGAGAATCAATCAAAACATGATGGAACACGTAGCAAGATGACAGCTTTGTCAGGCTGGACCAAAATGGGCACATAGGGCACTGTACTTACTCAAAAAATTCTTAAAAGATATCCCTGGAAAGAAGACTCAGAGGCCAACATTTTGTCTCAAGGAAGCTAATCCTAAAAGAGACCATAGGCAGGTCGAAAACATTCCCCAAGTACAGGCAAATACACTGGTCAGGTCTGTTCCAGATTTTTGACCAGTTGCACCATAAATTCCAAATAAAATTCTATTCTTAATGAAAATTAAATACAGACATATATCTATGTAGATAACTGTCTGATCTAAAATTTCATTAAGAAAAACAAGTTAAAACAGTATATTTTCTTTGAGAAAAATGACTCTTTTCAATCATGCAAATCAGCACATCATGACAGATCTGAAATCAAAGCACTATGCACTTAAAAATTGATATCAATTCAACGAAAAATGGAAAAAATATGAAACCAGTGCCATTTTTTAGAAGACTTTCATGTCTAAAAAGTTCATGTTAAGTGGATTTTCTGATTATGGCCATAAGGCCTTTGTCTAGAGACTTTCCGATGGAGGATTGCATTACATCCGAGAAAAATAGCAATGTCAAAGACAAATTTTTTTGATATATTTCCCCAATTCCAAATGGAACGAAATTTTTAGGGTAGTCTTCTATGATATCAGAGAGACTCCCATAAAATTTTGGGCTTCAAAAGCTTAGAAAAAATACATATGATGTACGTCCTAAGTTTGAACCCTAAATCTGGAATTTTCAGATCAGAAAATCACTTTATGAAATTTACAAAAAACATCAAACATCATTGTATATCAATCAAAAATTCATCATTGAATAGCTTAGACAAATTATCATTCATCAAAAATGTTAGACATAGGCATCCTAACATTAACAAGCATGTAATAGAGCATTCATGATTGAGATTTCATGAAAATTAGCCTTTTTCAAGCAAAATTGGCATTCGGGCATTATAACGACCTCTAAATTTGTTTAGAGTACTAACCTTGGGCTCAAATTGAGTGAAACCATTGATGAAGGGTGATTGTAGGTTGTATCAACCCCCTTTGAATGTGAATCCTCCTTCTCCTTTCTTACCTTTCTTTCTCTCTTCTCTTTCTCTCTTTTCTTCTTCTCTTTTCTTTCTTTTCTCTTTTCTCTCTCTTTCTTTCTTCCTCCTCTCACGTTTTCTCTCTCTCACTCACCTTTCTCTCTCTCACCCACGTTTCCCTCTCTCTCTTGTGTGGAAAAGGATCCCTCCTCTCTCCTATTTATAATTTTTCACTCATTTTCTAGAAGATCCTTCTTTCCTTTTCTTCTTTTTTCTAGAAAATCTTTTTTTCTCTCATTTTTTCTTCTTTCCTTTCTTTTCTTCCTCTCTCACGTTTTTTCTTCTTCCTTTCTTTCCTTTTTCTCATTCTTCTTCTAGAAAACCCCTTCTCTTTCACGTCTCCCTCTCTCCTCTTTCCTTTTTCTTCTCCAAGATCTTTTAGATTTCATCTCAACCCTAAAGCCTCCTTCTCTTTCACGTCTCTCTCTCTCCTCTTTCCTTTTCTTCTCCAAGATCTTTTAGATTTCATCTCAATCCTAAAGCCTCCTTCTCTTTCACGTCTCCTCTCTCTCCTCTTTCCTTTTTCTTCTCCAAGATCTTTTAAATTTCATCTCAACCGTAAAGCCTCCTTCTCTTTCACGTCTCCTCTCTCTCCTCTTTCCTTTTTCTTCTCCAAGATCTTTTAGATTTTATCTCTTATATATAATAATATATATTATATACACATATATTTAATAACATACATATATGTATAGTATACAATATATATAATATATAAATACTATGCACATGGATGAACTGGTTCGAAACGGGTTGAGACTGACTTAGGTTGACTGAGTTAAACTGATATGGGTTGAGCTAGGTTGGACCAAAACTGGCTTGAACTGAGTTGACTGGATTAATTGGAATTAACTGGGTTTTCTCTCCTTGTCATTTCATGGGTCATTTCCGCTGTCATCCCGCATGGAATTTTTCGATGGCCTCTATTCCAAATTTTTTGCGTTCATTTTGTAGAACATTAAAAATGAGGAATATAGGAACTGGAATCACCCGAATCCGATGTAGAACGGAAAAGATATGCGACTTTGAAGTTTTGACGATAATTTTGCATGCAAGCTTGCATGGGACCCACCGGTGACTTCTACCCGGGATTTTTTACGTCCACTTTGTAGAACATCATGAATGAAGAATAATGGTCTTGGAATCATCCCGAATCCGATGTCGGATGATCAAGATATGATGATTTGAAATTCAAACAATCCAACTTAGGATAATTTGCATAAAGGCCCCTAGGATTATTTATAATAATTTCATAAACCTCCCTCATATGTATCATCTGACTAAAATGGCCATATCTTCCTCATCTGATATCGAAATTGAGCAATTTTGGTCTCGTTTCGAAGATAATTCTATGACCTACGCATCCATGCAAAATGATAACCCATGACGTTGCTGTGGACCCATTGAAAACTTCCTCAAATTCACAGACCCATTGAAAACTTCCTCAAATTCACAGTCAAGAATCCAAACTTTCGATCACCTTTCTTCCTTTTGTTGTCCACACACCAGCAGGACTTTGTTTAGTTGGGATGGCAAAAATGGGGTGCTTACAGATGCCCCTCTTCGATCGAGATTGTGAGCAATTGAGGCCGAAGATAAAAGTAGCCCATTTTTGCATTATTCTGCACTTGATCCGATTATAACATTGCTCCCTTGAATTGATGCTGTAAACTTTCTTCTTTTTTTTTTTTTTTTTTTTTTTTTTTTTTTTTTTTTTTTTTTTTTTGACACTGTACAACAAAAAAATGTAGATGTCAAGCTCCTTGAGTAGCGACCTTATCAGGTCTGTGACTTTAGCTCAAGACCGCTCATGGTGTAACTGTAACTGTCAAGCTTCTTGAGTAGCGACCTCATCGGGTCTGTGACTTTGGCTCAAGACCGCTCATGATGTAACTGTAAAGCTTCTTGAGTAGCGACCTTATCAGGTCTGTGACTTTGGCTCAAGACCGCTCGTGATGTAATCGGAATCCCAAGCTTCTTGAGTAGCGACCCTATCAGGTCTGTGACTTTAGCTCAAGACCGCTCATGATGTAACTGTCAAGCTTCTTGAGTAGCGACCTTATCAGGTCTGTGACTTTGGCTCAAGACCGCTCGTGATGTAACTGTAACTGTGCTTTGTGCTCTAAATTTGTAACCTCTGAATGTATAGCCTTTGGCTGTGTAGCCTTTGGATGTATAGCCTTTGGATGTGTATCCTTTGGACCGAATTTGGGGTGTCCCAAATTGCCTACGTATCCTTTGGGATTTCCGTCCCTCCAGAATCAGGTTCCGCGTAGTTCGGGCCGGTTGTTGTGTGTGTGTGTGTGTTTTTTTTTTTTTTTTTTTTTTTTTTTTTTTTTTTGCAGTGTTCTATCTGTAAATTAATCCATCGTGAGTACGCTACCGAAGGATGCCTACAAAGGTGCAAATCCACAACTACATAAGTCATAAGCATATCCAACGGGCTTTCTTAGGCCGTAATTACTCAGACTCATTCTGATCACACTTCTGCTAATGCACATATTTTCATTGTATTACCATGTCTGGGTTTAAGTTTTTTTTTTTTTTTTTTTTTTTTTTTTTTTTTAGCCAACCGACAGTATGAGAGAAATCAATGGCCTGAATAGGCTGATAAGAAACTGTTCCAAATGGGTCAGCCATCTGGGAGAATGTTTGGTTGTTTATGTAGAATGGCCTGATCTCCACTAGGAGATGCCATTTTGGCTTATAAAAAAAAGGACCAGTAGAACTCTCAGACACCGTTTGGATTAATGAACGGCCGATGTGAGTTTTGGTCAGAGTTGTTGTGATTATTTTCAGAATGGCATGCTCACTAGAGTCATATCAGAGATGTAAAACAAGGGCTTGATGTGAAACTCTAGAATGACCGTCGAATTGTTAGACGGGAGATAGAGTTCTTGCCTAAAATCACGAATTCCTTTCCCTAACAATCGATGAATTGATGTATTATCCCTTTATGATGAAAGTTGTTATCTCATCTGAAAGTTTAGTCCAACCTTACTGTGAGACCTACCATATGGCCAAGTCAGCTTACCTCAAGCCTGTAAACGGAAGCCGCCACTTTTTTTTTTTTTTTTTTTTTTTTTTTTTTTTTTTTTTTTTTTTTTTTATAGTATGTAGGCTACACGTAATACCGCTTTACTTGATCCAGATTTGTCAAGTATGGTAATTCATCTCCGCTCAGGTTAGACAGACGAACAGCCTTCCCTGGTAATATTTCCTTGACGATGTATGGTCCGCTCCAGTTTGGACGAAACTTCCCCCTTGGATCATGTGTTGGTGCTCTCTGTTCTTTTAGCACTAAATCACCAATTGCTAAACGACGGATTCGGACCTTCTTGTTGAATGTATTTTCTATTCTCCGTTGGTACTTCTTTATGTTGTCTGCCGCCCTAATTCTTCTTTCGTCTATGAGGCTTAATTCATCGTATCTAGCTTGCAACCACTCAGTCTCAGGGATCTTGCATTCCATTGCTACCCTTAGTGATTGCACCTCCAACTCAACAGGGAGTACTGCTTCCATGCCATAGACCAAGGAGTAAGGTGTTGCCCCAGTAGATGTTCTGATTGAGGTTCTATAAGCCCAAAGTGCATATGGGAGCTTGTCTGCCCAATCAGCATTGGTTTGTGCCATCTTTTGTAAAATAACTTTTATGTTCTTATTGGCTGCTTCGACTGCCCCATTTGTCTGTGGTCTATATGGGGAGGATCTATGTCTCTTGATGTAGAATTTGTCGCATAGTTCCTCCACTTTACCCCTGAAGTGTTGTCCTTGATCAGAAATAAGAGCTTGAGGCACTCCGTGTCGACAGATGATCTGCTCTTGTAGGAATTTTGCCACTTTGTTTGCTGTGAGTTTTGCATATGCTTGGGCTTCCACCCATTTTGTAAAGTAATCAATAGCTACCAAAATAAACTCTTGACCACTTGATGCTTTAGGATGTATCTTGCCGATCACATCAATGCCCCAAGTCGAGAAAGGCCATGGGGAGCTGAGCGTGTGCAATTCCGTCGGAGGTACATGTATCAAATTGGCAAATATTTGGCATTTATGGCATTTCTTTACATATTCTACACAGTCTGCCTCCATTGTGTTCCAGAAGTACCCTAGTCGGAGGATTTTCTTTGCAAGCATTCTAGCATTCATATGGGGGCCACACACTCCTTGGTGTACTTGTTCGACGACATTTTGCGCTTGCTCTTCATCAACACATACTAGTTGTATCCCTTCATAAGATCGTTTGTACAAGATGTCTTCGCATAACACAAATTGAGAGGCATATCTTCTCAAGAATTTCTTGTCTCCTACCGAAGCATCAATGGGGTACTTTCCTTCTTTGATGAAATCCACAATTGGCGCAAACCAAGGGCGACCATCGATTGTCAAGGCATTGATTTCTCCCACGTGTGCAGGTTGTGTTCTTCTTTCAATTATCAAAGGTTTGATCTTCTCTGCTGGATCATCTCCAATCATTGATGCTAGGGTAGCCAATGCATCAGCATATGTATTAGTATCTCTGGGTGAGTAATCAAACTCTATCTGCTCAAAGCTTTGGGCCAATGTTGTTGCACATTCTTTGTAGGGTATCAATTTTTCATCCTTGGTCCTCCAATCTTCTCTAATTTGATAGATGACAACAGAAGAATCACCATACACTTTTAGTTTCTTGACGCCAATGGCTAATGCCGCTTTCAAACCCATAATGCATGCTTCATACTCTGCAATATTGTTTGTGCAATCAAATTCCAAACGGAAAGCAAATGGCATAAATGTACCCTCCGGGTCTATGAATAATACTCCTGCACCGTATCCTCTGTGATTGGCTGCTCCATCAAAGAACATAAGCCATGTATCTATTTGTCTCTCTTCTTGAGTTACATGTACCTCCTCATCTGGAAACACATCTTCTAAGTGTTGGAAACTATCTTCTACTGGATGCGCAGACAAATGTTCAGCTATCGCACTCCCTTTTATGGACTTCTGAGTGGTGTATGTGATGTCAAATTCTGATAATAGCAATAACCATCTGGCCGTTCTTCCTGTAAGGGCAGGCTTCTCAAATAAGTATTTCAATGGGTCCATCCGAGAGATTAGTATGATATGATATGAGAGCATGTAATGCCTCAATCTCTTTGTCACCCAAACTAAAGCAGTACATGTCTTCTCCAATGAGGTGTAATTGGCTTCATATCCGGTGAACTTCTTGCTTAAGTAGTAGATTGCTTTCTCTGTTCGCCCATCTGAGTCATGTTGCGCGAGCATTGTTCCCATAGAATTGTCCAATACTGACAAGTATAGTAGCAGGGGTCTCCCAGGCACTGGAGGCACAAGGACCGGTGGATTCATCAGATATGTCCTGATTTTTTCGAACGCCATTTGACACTGAGGGTTCCAAGTCTTTGGCTGATTCTTCCTCAACAGCTTGAATATTGGCTCACATGTGGCTGTGAGGTGTGCAATGAATCTGTTTATGTATTGTAATCTTCCCAAAAATCCCCTTATTTCTTTTTCAGTCCTTGGTGGCGGCATCTACTGTATAGCTTTGATTTTTAATGGATCTATCTCAATGCCTCTGTGGCTAACCATGAAACCCAACATCTTCCCTGCTGTCATTCCAAACGCACATTTTTGCGGGTTCAGTCTCAACTTATATTGCTTAATCCTCTCAAAGAATGCTCTAAGTGCGAGTATGTGGCCTTCACGGGTAACAGATTTTACAATCATATCGTCCACGTACACCTCAACCTCTTTGTGGATCATGTCATGTAATATGGTTGTGGCCATTCTTTGATATGTCGCCCCGGCGTTCTTCAACCCGAATGGCATTACCGTATAACAGTAGGTGCCCCAGTCCGTGGTGAAAGCAGTCTTGGCTTTATCTTCTGGTGCCATCTTTATTTGGTTGTACCCTGAGAATCCATCCATAAACGATAGTAATGCATGTCCTGCCGTATTGTCCACTAAAATGTCAATCTTGGGTAGCGGGAAATCATCCTTAGGGCTTGCTTTGTTTAAGTTTCGATAATCCACACATACCCTCAATCGTCCGTCCTTCTTTGGTACAATCACAATGTTTGCCAACCACTCAGGGTACCTGGTTACTTCTAAGAATCCTGCGTCCAATTGCTTCATTATGTCCTCTTTGACTTTTAATGTCCATTCAGGTCGTAGCCTTCTCAACTTCTGTTTATGTGGCTTTGCCTCCGGGAACAAAGGTATCTTGTGTTGCACAACTTCCGGGATCGATGCCGGGCATGTCCTCATAGGACCAAGCAAACACTTCTTGGTACTCTATTAACAATTCTGTCATCAGGACCGCCTCTTCTTCAGTCAGAGTAGCACCAATCTTGATCTCACGAGGTTCTTCAACTGTACCTAGATTGATCATTAGGAAGTCTTCGCCAGCAGGTTGGGCCTTTTTCTCTTCTGAGATTTCAACTTGTCGTTGTATTTCAATAGGAATTTCATCATATTCATCATTGTTAGAGTTAGAGCTTAAAATTGGAATGGAAGATGTAGACACAGAGTAATAAGAAATATCATCTTTATTAATTTTGGATAACAGTGGTACAGAAGAAGTGGCTCCTAATGGAGCGGACTCAAAGCTGGAAAAGGACTCATTCCTATCTATTGACTCTTTTACTATGGGCTCAGACATGGCCATACTAGGAATACGTGACTCATCATTGGTGTAGACAAAACTATCTAAGCAACTCCAGTTTGGGATCACACCGTTGAAGGGATAGATCAGTTGTTGTGGATTTGGCTCTTCATTTTGGTTTCCTTCGGTGAGTGTCATCACTTGATCTTCCTCGAACAAGTTACCGATGTCAACTGTATCTGCCTCAGGTTGTAGCTCTTCTCTTTGCTCTTTTGCCAGTGTATTCTCAGTATCTCCCCAATCAATGGTACAGTCAAAGAAAATCTCAAACCCGGGCCATTGTCTCTGGAATCGCCCATCAAACCAAGGTTCGGAGAAACCATGGAAAGGTGAATCATCTCCTTCTTTGATGAAATACCCATTCAGAGTTTTGTAATATGGGGTATTTTCTTGACTGTACAATCCTTCAGTCAATACTTGATTGATTTGCCCATCTGTCCTCTGCTGTTGCCATCTTCCTTTGTTCATGCCTTTAGCCTTTATTGTACTACTATTATCATATGCATTATTATTTTTGTATTTCTTCTTCTCGAGCCTCAGAAATCTTTGATCGGCTCCCCACTGTTTCCGCTCTATCAACTCTAAATCATGTCCGTTGGGGTACGTATCCCGGTCCAAATCTGTGCTCATTAATTAACATAGATAAGACTTCAATATTACCTTGTTGATGTAAGCCGAGGCCCATTCCTGGAAAATAAGACATATTTAGCAATTGACGAAAAGAAAAAGACAAATGCATACCTGTGGGATCTGCCCCTGTGATAGCCAAGATATTGTCTATTTTAAAGCCGCCAAGATGGACAGTCTCAGATGATCCCTCATCACCTTCAAAACCCATTCTCCCCGTAGCCAGTGCATTGACCATTTCTGAATCTGCATTGATGGTTATGATAACATCCCCATGTATGAATTTGACTTTCGATGCGGGGTGGGCGCAATCGCATTAGTTGCATGTAACCATGGACGACCCAGTAGTATATTAAATGTAGCCTGGATATCAATGACTTGGAACTCTGTATCAAATACAGCGGGACCGACTCGGATAGGCACATTGAAGACACCTTGGATGGCCCTGCGGGTATTATCATAAGCCTTGATGATCAGATCTGATGGCTTCATTTCTTCATCTTTGAATCCCAAGTACCTGAATGTTCTGAGGGGAAATACATTTAGGGCTGATCCATTATCAATTAATACCTGTGAAACAACCTTGTTTCTGCAACCAATAGTGATGTGTAGAGCTTTGATGTGTTTGGCTCCTTCACTTGGGAGGTCTGCATTGCTAAATATGATTGAATTTACTGCATAACGGCCGCCGACCAGATCCGCTAGTTCATTGCAATCCATTATTACCGGTACATGTATGCTTGTCAGGGATTTTAGCACGGCGTCCCTATGAGCTTTTGATGCCATTAATAACTCCCAGATGGAGACATTTGCTTGCGTCTTCTGCAATTGTTTGAGAACCGGATTGGGTGGTTCAGGTTGACTAGATTGCCCCAGTTCCTTCTCTCTGGCCAACTGGGCTGGATTCTCTGCTGCTAAATGTGCTGGCTTGTACCCTTTTCCTGTACGGGTTTCTGCCACAGTCCTATCTTCTCCTGGGATGTAGATGCCATAGCTATCGAATGGTTCATCCAGATGACTGACTTCCTGTCCTTCACCGGGTATGTAGATTCCAAACTCATCAAATTGTTCATTCAGTTGAGTAATTTCTTGTTCTTCATCGGGCATGTAGACACCGTAAGGCTCCTCTATTCTTGAAATGTCCATAGTTCCAGGGATAAGTGGGATCAAATTCTTGGTCCAAATTGTCACCTATCATGCAAATTTCATTCTCCAAAACCTCTTCCTTGGAATCTGACATCTCCCATTCTATGAAATTCACATTATGATATGGGAGTGGGTTATTGTTGATTGATGCCTGATTGTTTCTTCCTTGTACTTTGAATGCCCCTGAATCAATTAGGTCTTGTATGGCATTTTTGAGGTTCCAACAGTATTCTGTATCATGACCTGCCTGATTGTGGAACTTACAAAATTTATCCGCACGATAGGAGGCTGGTGGTGGGTTTGGCACATTCATGGGTGGTGGTGGTTTTAATTTTCCAACCCTCATCAATCTTTCCATCAATACTTCCCTTGGTAATGACAACTCCGTATACAACCCCGAAAGGCCTCTGTCGTGGAGCAGGTAAAGCGTAGTTAATTGGTGTCGGTGCAACAACCGTATTTGTAACTGCCACTTCCTTGTGGGCATTGTTGTACTTGGGTTGGTAGGATCTCCTGCTTGGACCCGCCTCCGACTTTTCCATTTTCATCGGGAGTTCATCCCCATAGTTAATAGCATCTTCTACTTGTTGTCCTGCTACGACTAACCCTTCGAATGTGAGGATAGCCTGTCCAAAAATATATGCTTTGTATGCTTTATTGAGCCCTTTCATCATCATTTGGACCTGGTCCCTCTCTGATGGTCGATCCCAGAGTTGTGCCGCCACTTTCCCCGAACCTGGTCAAGTATTCTGTGAAGCCTTCATCAGATTTTTGCACCATGGTCTCTAATTGTCTCCTATGAGTCTCTATCTCAGTATTATAGGAGTAATGATTGGTGAATGCTCTGGTGATATCGGTCCAAGAGTGGACTTGTGAGGGGTTCAGGTTCATTAGCCATCTATGTGCCCCTCCAGTTAACGAGAATTGAAACGCTTGCCCCAATTGTTCATCAGTAAACCCATGCCCTTGCCTCAACAGTCCTGTGAATGATCTCAGATGTGTCTTGGGATCCCCTGTCCCGTCAAACTTTTCAGTAGTCCATTTAAATTTTGGTGGCAGTTTGGCATCTGGGAAGAAACATAGTCCCTCAGAATCAATGATCTGACTCTCTACGCCCTTCAGGCCCCTCAGTATCTGTTCTACATGACTCAGTCGGTTCCCATATGGATCTTCAGATTTTTTCGGCTTCTTGATTGAAGGAGCCTTCTGGATGATCGACGGTTGCTTGCAGATAACCTCTCCCTCTTCCTCAAAAGCGGGATTTGAGAACACAATAGGATTATTCTTATTGGGGGGTGTCTTCCTTTGATGTGGAGGGTGTGTCCTCTTTTCCTATTAGTAGCTTATGCACATTTCGCGGCATGACAGCCATCTCACTTACGGTGTCCTCTATTTTGGTTACTCGGTTCTCTAAAGAAACCTCATCTTGATCTTGGTTAGCCATCACTTTAATTGGTTTTTCAGGAATAAGCCCGACCGGTTTAATGATGGGTGCTCTAGACAGCCTATTGGTGATAGGATCTCTTATCCAAAGAGTAGCAATGCTTGTAGATTGGCTCAATAATCACCTATGTTGGAATAGATCGAATGGATTAGGATTTGAAAATAACTGGACACTTGAAGGTTTTACATGCACACACAAGCTGACTCGACCAATACAAATGTTAGCCCCTTATGAAATCCATTGAACAAAATATTATCCGAATCAATTTAATTGTTTCGACGGACCTTGTGACTGGTCTTGGGCCTCATGACCCAAATGGTTCATTAGACAGCAAGATCCGACCACTTAGCTCGTTGAATTCAAAGAAATTGAATGGATATACTTATTTGTAAATTTCATATGGGAAAGTTAGAAAAAGCGGTTCATGACTGAACAAACCGGTAAATTTCTACTTGATCATAGTATCTATACCGTGACAAAGATTTTCCGATCATTTTTGAGATTGATGTATCAATATTGAACGGTCAACACAATGAGCTTTGTACGATGGAGGGCGTGTACAGACCGCCCACACTAATGTGTATGCGGGTATACGTAACCCTCACGCTCCCAACAAGTGAGAGACAAGAATACTCAAGTGTGGATCCAAACATGTTGACAAGTCAAGGACAAAAACGGGCAGAACTTCGACGTCTCGGACGTAAGTATTACGATCGAGTGGATTTTACCATGTTGGTTCAATAATGGACCAAAATAACATACATGTGGCTCAAACTGGGTTAGGACAGAAAAGGCCACCTTGACGAGGATGGGGTAACCTATCACCGAATGCTCGATGAATAATGGGCCCCCAATCCCTTTATATACTATGTTGCAAGGATCCAAGCGACGTGGAGTAGCATAACGCATTCCCAGGCGGACCCAAGAAACGCTCGTTAGAGGCTGCTCGCCGGTCGTGGTCTCACAAAGTACAGGCCAAGGCTGTGTGTTTCTCCTAGCGGGCTGCCCCACATGCATGGGACCCGGTTCGGCTACTCGCACGAAAGTGTGACTGAACCCATTCCCCCCAAAGCAATATGTACAAACAATAAATATAGTACCCTAGATCTAGCATCAAATGTCAAGCAAATCAATATAAGGAAAGTATCCTAGGAGTCTGAATATTAATCCCCAGCGGAGTCGCCACTGTGAGGACAATGGAAAACCGACGTGATCCTCCTCTGGATGGACATGTGTATCCCGTATCGATGAAGATCGATTTGTTCTGTTGGAGTCGCCACCTAGATTAAGGTCTAGGACCTCTAAAAATGTAGCCTCACCCTAAGGTAAGACTTCTATTGACTCGTGACCCAATGTATCGGTTCTTTGGTCTGCAAGAGATCGGGTAAGTATTCAAGGTACGGTTATGGGAAGGTGTTAGGCACCCAAACCGCCCGATCAATATCGGCCTCCTAAACTTTCCTTAAATTCTAATTTTGACTGTGCTTGGTCAACTGGATGACTAGGGTTCAATGGGGGATGTCCTAAACCAAGTTGCTAAGTTATTCTAACCTAGGGTTCAGCCAATCATGTTTTAAAGTAAATAAACAAGCAAATGTAATGTACAATATTATACAGTGAACCGAACCAAAGATGGTTCGGTCTTGGACTGAATCTGAGATGTGTAAGACATCTCAAACTGCCTACGTATTCCAATCCTGGAAATCAAGTCCAAAAACGTAGTTCGAACATGGGTTGTGTGATTAAAGATTATGGAAGTGATTTATGCATTTGCTTCAATTAGATTCTTTGTTGTTCAAGTTGAAGTTTATGCTGGATGTATGGTTGATGGGTGGCTTTGTACCGTATTTGGGATTCCCAAATTGCCTACGTATTCTAGGGTTTGCCCTAGAAATCAGGTCACGTAACGTAGTTCGAAATTTGTGAGAGTCAGATTTGGAATGTGTACCAAAATCCTTCCATTTTTTGTCAATAGGATCTAGGGATGAGACCTAAATTCCTACCATTTTTATTTGGGATGTGTACCAAATTATTTCTAATTTTGTCAATAGGATCTAGGGATGAGACCTAAATTCCTACCATTTTTATTTGGGATGTGTACCAAATTCTTTCCATTTTTGTGAATAGGATCTAGGGATGAGACCTAAATTCCTACTATTTTTATTTGGGATGTGTACCAAATTCTTTCCATTTTTGTGAATAGGATCTAGGGATGAGACCTAAATTCCTACTATTTTTATTGTTTCCATTTTTAGGTTTTTAGGGTTTCCTATCCCTTTTCATTGTGATTTTCATTTTTTAGGGTTTCTTAACCCTAATTGCTATTTTTCCATTTTTAGGGTTTTTTTTACCCCTAATTGTTCAATTATTTCCATTTTAGGGTGTATCTTGCCCTAGTTGTTGTACAATGTAAACAATCTAACATAGCAATGTGAGCTTAAATATAGCGATGTAAGCATCCAAATATAGCATGTTGGAAATATATTCAAATTTAGCAACAAATCAATCAAAGATGGCAAGTGAGCATGTGAATCAATACAAACATGGTAAGTGTGCATCCAAACATGGCAGTAATCATCCAATATAGCATGTGAGCAAGTGTAGCAGACAAATATGGCAATAAGCATGTGTAGCATTCCAATCATGGCAATGTGATTATTCCAATTATGGCAATGTGATCATTCCAATTATGGCGGTGGACCATTCCAATTATGGCCCGGAGTGTGGCCATTCCAATTATAGTAGTGTATGCATACGAGCATCCGAACATAGCATAAGCATCAAATATGGCATGTGAGAAACAACCAAAGCATATGAGAATCAATCAAAACATGATGGAACACGTAGCAAGATGACAGCTTTGTCGGGCTGGACCAAAATGGGCACATAGGGCACTGTACTTACTCAAAAAATTCTTAAAAGATATCCCTGGAAAGAAGACTCAGAGGCCAACATTTTGTCTCAAGGAAGCTAATCCTAAAAGAGACCATAGGCAGGTCGAAAATATTCCCCAAGTACAGGCAAATACACTGGTCAGGTCTGTTCCAGATTTTTGACCAGTTGCACCATAAATTCCAAATAAAATTCTATTCTTAATGAAAATTAAATACAGACATATATCTATGTAGATAACTGTCTGATCTAAAATTTCATTAAGAAAAACAAGTTAAAACAGTATATTTTCTTTGAGAAAAATGACTCTTTTCAATCATGCAAATCAGCACATCATGACAGATCTGAAATCAAAGCACTATGCACTTAAAAATTGATATCAATTCAACGAAAAATGGAAAAAATATGAAACCAGTGCCATTTTTTAGAAGACTTTCATGTCTAAAAAGTTCATGTTAAGTGGATTTTCTGATTATGGCCATAAGGCCTTTGTCTAGAGACTTTCCGATGGAGGATTGCATTACATCCGAGAAAAATAGCAATGTCAAAGACAAATTTTTTGATATATTTCCCCAATTCCAAATGGAACGAAATTTTTAGGGTAGTCTTCTATCATATCAGAGAGACTCCCATAAAATTTTGGGCTTCAAAAGCTTAGAAAAATACATATGATGTACGTCCTAAGTTTGAACCCTAAATCTGGAATTTTCAGATCAGAAAATCACTTTATGAAATTTACAAAAAACATCAAACATCATTGTATATCAATCAAAAATTCATCATTGAATAGCTTAGACAAATTATCATTCATGAAAAATGTTAGACATAGGCATCCTAACATTAACAAGCATGTAATAGAGCATTCATGATTGAGATTTCATGAAAATTAGCCTTTTTCAAGCAAAATTGG
Organism: Protea cynaroides; assembly: GCA_028583415.1. NCBI lineage: Eukaryota > Viridiplantae > Streptophyta > Magnoliopsida > Proteales > Proteaceae > Protea > Protea cynaroides. Next base: position 27,736,443 of record CM053271.1, read on the forward strand.
CATTCGGGCATTATAACGACCTCTAAATTTGTTTAGAGTACTAACCTTGGGCTCAAATTGAGTGAAACCATTGATGAAGGGTGATTGTAGGTTGTATCAACCCCCTTTGAATGTGAATCCTCCTTCTCCTTTCTTCTGCTTCTTTCTCTCTTCTCTTTCTCTCTTTTCTTCTTCTCTTTTCTTTCTTTTCTCTTTTTTCTCTCTTTCTTTCTTCCTCTCTCACGTTTTCTCTCTCTCACTCACCTTTCTCTCTCTCACCCACGTTTCCCTCTCTCTCTTGTCTGGAAAAGGATCCCTCCTCTCTCCTATTTATAATTTTTCACTCATTTTCTAGAAGATCCTTCTTTCCTTTTCTTCTTCTTCTAGAAAATCTTTTTTTCTCTCCATTTTTTCTTCTTTCCTTTCTTTTCTTCCTCTCTCACGTTTTTTCTTCTTCCTTTCTTTCCTTTTTCTCATTCTTCTTCTAGAAAACCCCTTCTCTTTCACGTCTCCCTCTCTCCTCTTTCCTTTTTCTTCTCCAAGATCTTTTAGATTTCATCTCAACCCTAAAGCCTCCTTCTCTTTCACGTCTCTCTCTCTCCTCTTTCCTTTTCTTCTCCAAGATCTTTTAGATTTCATCTCAATCCTAAAGCCTCCTTCTCTTTCACGTCTCCTCTCTCTCCTCTTTCCTTTTTCTTCTCCAAGATCTTTTAAATTTCATCTCAACCGTAAAGCCTCCTTCTCTTTCACGTCTCCTCTCTCTCCTCTTTCCTTTTTCTTCTCCAAGATCTTTTAGATTTTATCTCTTATATATAATAATATATATTATATACACATATATTTAATAACATACATATATGTATAGTATACAATATATATAATATATAAATACTATGCACATGGATGAACTGGTTCGAAACGGGTTGAGACTGACTTAGGTTGGCCGAGTTAAACTGATATGGGTTGAGCTAGGTTGGACCAAAACCGGCTTGAACTGAGTTGACTGGATTAATTGGAATTAACTGGGTTTTCTCTCCTTGTCATTTCATGGGTCATTTCCGCTGTCATCCCGCATGGAATTTTCCGATGGCCTCTATTCCAAATTTTTTGCGTTCATTTTGTAGAACATTAAAAATGAGGAATATAGGAACTGGAATCACCTGAATCCGATGTAGAACGGAAAAGATATGCAGCTTTGAAGTTTTGACGATAATTTTGCATGCAAGCTTGCATGGGACCCACTGGTGACTTCTACCCGGGATTTTTTACGTCCACTTTGTAGAACATCATGAATGAAGAATAATGGTCTTGGAATCATCTGAATCCGATGTCGGATGATCAAGATATGATGATTTGAAATTCAAACAATCCAACTTAGGATAATTTGCATAAAGGCCCCTAGGATTATTTATAATAATTTCATAAACCTCCCTCATATGTATCATCTGACTAAAATGGCCATATCTTCCTCATCTGATATCGAAATTGAGCAATTTTGGTCTCGTTTCGAAGATAATTCTATGACCTACGCATCCATGCAAAATGATAACCCATGACGTTGCTGTGGACCCATTGAAAACTTCCTCAAATTCACAGACCCATTGAAAACTTCCTCAAATTCACAGTCAAGAATCCAAACTTTCGATCACCTTTCTTCCTTTTGTTGTCCACACACCGGCAGGACTTTGTTTAGTTGGGATGGGAAAAATGAGGGGTGGAAGTTACCAACGTCCATAGAGATAGAGCTGGACCGGAAGGGATGAACCACGATGTCACGCCCCCCCGATGCCCTACGACGTATTAGTTCCGCTAAGGTAATGGCGATACGACGATGTTAGTGGACAAGACTTAAGTTAGAGATAGAGCTAGAGTGCCGAGGCCCCGCCTATGATACCTCCCCCTGATACTCGCTCGCGTCAAGCACACCAACCACACACATACATCCACATGCCTATTCCTATCATCATCATCATTATCATCATTCATGACATTGGACTCAAGAATAAAACAATTTATTATTAACCAATTAGTTTAGGTCTTGTTCCCTCACCTTTACTTGATCGTAGGTCCTCTTTCAAGCTTTAAGAATCAACTATATATCGATATTATATCACTAGAAAACCTAACCAAGTCGATAAAATTTAATTAGAATTAATTCTGATTTTAAAAAGGGGGGTCGATGATCAGGGTCTGGTAGGGTCGATGGCCTGTGGGTTTTGTCAATTTTTCATCCCACAGTCTATTCTTCGTATTTGGGGTCTTATGGCTTGCTTCTACAGTCCATTCCACACATGTTCTATGGCCTAGAACCGTAGTTCATTCACCTAGATAGCTTTCATGACTTCCCCCATGGTTTTTCATAAAAACCTAACCATGGGTGGATGATTTGGGTTTCTCCTAGATCATTCCCTCTTCTCTAGCTATTCTAAGGTCTGTAGAATTTCATGGAGATAGTATCCATACCTGAGAATTAGGCTTGTTTCTCTGAAACCTTCTCCTTGATCTTCTTCTCCACTTTCCTTCTCTTTTCTTTCTCTTCTCCTTCTCTTCTCTTTCTCTCAATCCAATTAGGGTTCTAAAAGGAGTGAAAGAGGCTTATGGACGTCCTATTTATAGAGTATAAACTCCCAAAATATGTCCCATTGAGATTAGGAAGGAATCCCATTGAAATTAGGAAGGTTTCTTAATTTTCGATTCGTGCTGTTTTTATCGATTATCGGGGGTTGATAGGGGGTCGGAGATCCCGTCGACCCCTGGTTCTTAAAATGTCCGACCCCCGATATAAAACTGGGGTCTGACTTTTATACTGGGGGTCCGTGTAACACCCGTATCAAATTAACCCGGTCTTACCACCTTGAACCAGGTATACCCATCCTGGACGAGATGAATGGACCAAGGGCGTGAAGGAGATCGTGATCCCAGGTATCAAATTGACCCAAAAACACTTAATTTAAAGGGAGGGTTGCATACCCAGCAAGGGAGGGTCGGACCCCCCAAGACAGAAAGTCAGACCCCCTGTTTTACAGAGGGGGTCAGACACTTTAGGAAACCAAGGGTCGACGGGATCATTGACCCTCTCATCGACCCTCAATTGCTGCCAGAAACTGAAATTAGAAAAGTTTCAAAATTTCGATTGGATTCCTTCCAAATCTCAATGGGACTTAGTTTAGGAGTTTCCACCCTATAAATAGGACGTCCCTAAGCCTCTTTCACTCCTTTTACAGTCCTAATTGAATTGAGAGAAAGAGAAGAGAAGGAAGAGAAGAAGAAGAGAAGCAAGGGAGAGAAGAAAAAGTAAAAAGGAGAAGAATTGCAGAGAAGGAGTATTCTTCTCAGGTATGGATACTAATTCCATGAATTTCTACAGACCTTAGGTTAGATAAGGATGAGAGTGTGATCTCGGAGAAACCCAAACCATCAACCCATGGTTAGGTTTCCATGGAAAACCATGGGAGAATACATAAAAGCTATATAGGTGGATGATTCATGGTTCTAGACCATGGAACGTATGTTGAATGGACTGTAGGAGCAAGCCATAGGACCCAAACACGAAGAATGGACTAAAAGGAGGAAAATTGACCAAAACCCACAGGGGGTCGCACAGAGGGTCGATGACCATCCGACCCTATGTGACCCTGAGTATCGACCCCCAGGGTTCTGGAAGTCCAGATTAGGGGAGGGCCGCACCAGGGGTTGGTCATAACTCAGACCCTACCTCCAACCTTCAGTTAATAGAATGGTTTTAAAAATTAGAATAAATTCTAATTAAATTTTATCAACTTTGTTAGGTCTTCTAGCAATATAATAGCAATATAAAGGTGATTCTAAAGCTTGGAAGGGTATCTATTAGCAAGCTAAGGTGAGGGAACAAGACCTAAACAAATTGGTTAATAATAAACTACTTTTATTTTCTTGAGTCCAATGCCATGCTTGATTCTATGCGAATATGCTTGTAATGTGCATTCAACATGTCATCCAATATTCCTGCTATTATTGTTCATGCATATTTAATTTTGTTTACTTATAACATGATGATGATGATTGATGCTAGGAATAGGCATGTGAATGTTTGTGTGTGGTTAGTGTGCTTGATGCGAGTAGGGAATCAGAGGAGGTATTATGCGGTGTTTGATCCGGGTACTTTAGCTCTATCTCTAACTCAAGTCTTGTGCATTAGCATCGTTGTATCGTCGTTACCTTAGCAGAACTATTGCGACGTAGGGCATCAAGGAGGGTCTCGATCCTTGAGTCCTATACTCTATCGAGGGGCCTTAGCTCTATCTCTACGGGTGCTCTGAGGGATGCTGGGGTGAGGCCTTAGATACATTGGTTGACATTAGGATTGGTTAGTAGCGAGCCCCGTTTGCAGCCCTAGCCATCAGGGGTTAATTTATTGGTATGGAGTTGTGCATCAATAAACGTGACCTTCGTTACAATGTTCATTATGGGTGCTGTGGGCGACGGTGAGAGTCATCGGGCGTATCCACACTCTCGTGCATAGAGGTGCGGTGGCAACCTATCCTTTCTATAGCACAGTGCAAACGTAAAACCAGACCAAAGATATGAATTGATTGCATGCATATGTATTGTTGCATTATTTTGTTTGCTCACTGAGCCATGATGTGTGCTCACCCTTCGACGTCGAATATTTTTAGTTGATGATGCAGGTACAACCGTTGAAGATTATATAAATGCTCCAGAATATGGGAACGTTGCAGCGATGATAGCTGAAGATGAAGTGGATACACATGACATCTCTTGCGAGTGCAACTCATGTGCATTCGATTAGATTTTTAGTTTTATTTATTTGATTTTATTTAAAAACATGTATTTGATATTTATTTATTTATGTCTTAGTTGATACAGAATAATTTATTATTTAAATATTGATATCACAATAGATTTTCAGTTCATTTTATTATAAGACTTTCGCTATTGTGTATTTACTCTGATTATGATTATGGATGTATGGGGTTTAGATAACACGGATATAGCCTACTTGAGATCCTGGTTGAACCGTTGGTTTGTTAGCGATTCATCACACCATTCTGAATAGTGCAGAATTGGGGTGTAACAGTCCGACCCTCCCTTGCTGGGTATGCGACCCTCCCCCTATTTTTAGTGTTTTTGGGTCAGTTTAATACCTGGGATCGTGATCTCCTTCACGCACTTGATCCGTTTGGTTCGACCATGATGGGTAGACCTGGTTCAAAGTGGTAAGACCGGGTTAGTTTGATACGGGTCTTACAGTATTCGTCGTAGAAAGGTTGTTTTTTTTTTCTACCAGATGGGCTCTTTGTTGTTGTTTTTATTGTATTTCTCCTATTTTTCTTTCTCTTTTGAAATTCGATGGATCTCTTCTCCAATACAAGCCTCTCAATTCGTTGACCTCTCTCTTCTTATTGAGTCTGATAAACCTTCAATACAGATTTTCTTTTTTACAGTAGTGAGTTCTTGGAGTTGGATTTGGGAGAATTGCTTCTATTGACACAGACGTAAATGCCTCGAGATGCAAATTTGACCGGCGATGGCGAAGACAATCAGATTGAAGCCCAACAATGAACGGGATGGATTTGGAGTTTAATTCTCTAAAAAGGGTTTAAAGGGCATTTTGGGTTTTTTGTTTTGAAAAGGGCAAAAATGACTTTTGGGTTTTTTTGTTGGTAAATGGACTAAGGATATAACGATCCACAGAGGTTTAGGGGGTAGTATGAGTAAATATTGTCAACTTATAGGTTCATGCGTAATAAGATTGGATTCTAGGGGTGGTATGAGTAAATTACCCTCTCTTTTTTCTCTCTTGAGAAGAGACATTCCTATTACTTTTATCTTTGGGAAATTTTCATAGACCCCCCTGCAAAATAGTGAAATGTAATAAATTACCCTCCATCTGAATTATATTCTATCAATTTTCCCTGCATTATATTGAAATTTTATCAACTCCAATTTGACAACTTATCACCATTACTTATTTTAAAAATCCCAACTCTACCCTCAAATTCGTGTTCAGTCCCGATTTTACCCTTTTGGATTGTAAAACCAATTTTTTAACCCTTAAATCTAACCCTTAGCTTTACCATTTTCATCTTCTGCCTGTGTTGGTTATACGCAGCGGTGATTTTCACCGCCACCGTCTCTGATCTTGCATCCCTCTCCCATCTTTAACTCTCTCCACAATAGCGAAAGGAAAGGCTGCGTTCGTCCCTCATCTTCGTTTCCCTCTCTTGTTTCTGCAGACCAAACCCTAACCCTCAACTCCGATTGAGAAACCTAACCTAGCCTCTAACCCTGAAACCCCCAACCCCCAATCCTCGTGGCCCTGTGCCTAAGTATAGACCCTGATTCTACGAATTTGTGGTAACTCTCCTGTGGTGATTTCCTTTTAACAAAAGTCCAGGTATGGTTCTACTGTGTTCTAATTCATTTGTTAATTAATATTTTGGGATCCCTAGGATTAGTTTAATAATTGTTTACTATTTTTGTGGAATGTTTTACTAATTTTTTCATGTGTTTGTGGTAATCAATTAACCCTAATTGTTTATTGTATTTGTGGTAGTAAACACAGTAAACTAATTGGGAAACTGATTGCTTAATAATTGTGGAAACTTATTGTTTAATAATTGTTTACTGTGTTTGTGCAATGTTTTACTAATTTTTTCATGTGTTCGTGGTTATCAGTTAATCCTAAATGTTTATTGTTTTGTGCTAGTAAAAACAATAAACTAATTGGGAAACTGATTGTTTAATAATTGTAACCACTGATTGTTTAATAATTATTTACTAATTGGTTAATAATTGTTGATTGTTGGGAGATTGTTTACTATTTGTTTAGTGGTACGTTAGATTTGTTTACTAATTAAGAATTTTTTAGTAATCCCTAAAAAGTAGGGAAATAGTTTAATAATTGTTTACTGATTGTTTATTGATTGTAGGGAGATTGTTTACTATTTGTTTAGTGCTATGTTAGATTTGTTTAATAATTTGGAATTGTTTAGTAATTGTTTACTACTATATCAGTTTTGTTGTTTTGTGCACACTATTACTTTGTTTATTTGAGATGATTCCACTTTATTCCATTTTTTAATATATTAATATTTTATTGCAGTATGAGTTTAAAGGTGAAGGTGATATACCATTACTATGGTAGGTCTGCCAAAAAATGGATAGACCCTGACAAATATGGATACATAGACATTGTGTATGACATGTACAACAACATACTTAAGCATGTTGAAGAAGGAAAGAATATCACATTTTCAGTCTTATATGTTCCCCCAGAAGGGAAAGCGAAACTGCGAATCAAGTTAGACAAGGATGTGGTAAATATGTTGACATGTAATCCAGATGAGGATTTCTTTAAATTGATTGCCTTTGATGTACAAGTGAGCAGGGAGTACAGTTGTACTCACCATTAATGGATACCCTCCCTCTATAGTTAGTAGAGATGGGAACAGTGGGATAGAAACCTTAGAAGTCCCTCAATGGATTACTCCTAATGCTACGTATCTTGGTTCTGCCAGAAGGACACCAAAGGTGGCTATTAGAAGGGGTGGTTTTGTGGCTAGGAATGTCCAAGGTACAAGACTGAGAGGATCAGTTGGAAAGGAGACTGGGGGGGACTTCAAGAGAGAGGAATCTATAGACTGGAGGCATTTCAAGAGAGAGGAATACGGGGATAGGAGGACTTCAAGAGAGAGGAATATGGAGACTAGGGGATTTCAAGAGAGAGGAATGTGGGGATAGGGGGACTTCAAGAGAGAAGAATGTGGGGACAGGGAGAATTTCAAGAGACAAGACAGTGGGGACAGGGAGGACTTCAAAAGAGAGTACAGTAGAGAGGACAAGAGATATAGTTGAAGATGAGACATAAGGGTTTCAGTAGATGAGAGTGGGGGGATTTCATTAAAGGATGAAAGAGGGAATTCAGATAGTTCTATACACACTAACTCTTCAGATGAAGAGTATAGAGGGGAGAATCATGATGAGCAAAGTTCAGATTTCAGTGATGAAGATGATAACATAGTTGATGAAGACAGTTCAGAGGAAAAAGTATTTGCAGACGAGGTTATTGACAGTTGCATTACATCAGATAATTTGGATGACAGCAATATACAGCTAAGAGAAGGGATGATTTTCAAAGATGTTTATCATTTTAGGTCCGTATTGCAGGAATTTACATTCAATGTGGGGTTGAAATCTTGAGGGTAAAAAATGAGAAGTCAAGGGTAACTTCCATCTGTGCAGATGAGAAATGTAGGTGGAGGATACATGCTTCACCTACAAAAGATCGTAAGAGCTATATGATTAAATCATATAAGTCTAAACACACTTGCCCCAAAGTAAAGAAGAACACAAATGTAACTGCAATATGGATAGCAAGAAAATTGACTACAGAGTTAAGGGCTGACCCAAACATGAAGATTGACAGCATGAAGGCAGAGTCATTCAAGAAATATATGGTTTTAAAGTAAATGAGGGGAAGTTCTATAGGACACGTAGGATTGCCAAGGATCTGAATGATGGTAAGCATAAATAGTCCTATGCTCTTCTTCCACAATATGGACATCTACTGAGAGAGAGAAATCCTGGGTCTATATTCAAGCTACAACATGAAGAGAGAAATGAAAATGAGATGGTAAATAATCTTGTCTTTAAGAGGTTGTTTGTATGCTTTGAGGCATGTAGATAAGGGTTTTTAAAGGGGTGCAGACCTTTTATAAGACTTAATGGGTGTCATTTTAAAGGAAAGTATGGAGGGGTGTTGTTGGCAGCTGTATCTATTAATAGAAATAAGGGGATGTTTTCAGTTGCATTTGCTATAGTAGAGATTGAATGCAATGGCAGCTGGTTATTTTTCTTGTATAATTTTTATGCTGCCATTTATTGTCACACCCCAATTCCGGCTGAACCAGAAGTGTGAGTGAACCGTCATTGAACCAACGATTCACACCAGGATCTCAATAAGACCGTGTCCACTCATACAAACCATTGCACATAACCACAATTAGAATATAATAAATACAGCGGAAGACTTAAATAGAATGAACTGAGTGATCTATTGATAAATTTAATAAAATATCCAACTATTTCAATAACCAAAACTTAAATAAATATTTTTACATCAACTGTATCCCAACAGAAAATAACTGAAATAAATAAAGTAAAACCCTAAAGGTACACAGAGAAAGGGCACTGCATGAAGCGTCATGCTCGTCCTCTCCTGCTTGCACATCCAAAGCAGTCACGCCTCCATATTCTGGAGCGTCCATGAAATCCTCCACTGTGTAACCTGCATCAACATCTAAAAACATGTATATATACAAGGGTGAACTCATAACTTAGCTCAGTAAGACAATCAAACAATGCAACAAACATATTCATGAGTACCATTCACATCATGGTCTGTTTTAAGTTTGCAATGTGCTATAGAAAGGATTGGCGGCCACCGCACCTCTATACACGAGTGTGTGAAGCCGCCCAGTGGACCAAACACCACTGCCGTCCCACATGCACCCTATCATGGAATAGAGATAGAGCTAAGGCATCCGGATCAAACACCGCCAACACCTCCCTTGATACTCTACCCATACCAACACGTAAGCCCTTATTGGCGAGGGCTTGCAAACTGGGCTCGCAACTAACCAATCCTATATGTCATCACAGTAGGCCCTATCCCAGCACAGCTCCCTATGGCATAGAGATAGAGCTAGAGTCTAGTGGCCAGGCCGGAGACCACAGTGCCACGTCCTCCCCCTGATACCCTACCCGCACCAAGCATGCTAAGACAGAACGATACGAAAGGTGTTAGTGTGAGGAATGATCCCAGACCCCAGGTGTAAGATCCGTATCGAACTAACCAGTCTTACCACCATGTACCAGGTCTACCCATCATGGTCGAGCCAAATGGACCAAGTGCGTGAAGGAAATAGCGAAACCATGTATTAAACTGACCCAAAAATAGTTAATTGGAGGATGGGTAACCATCCCATTACCCCAAATGCTACCTCAACATCGAACCTGTGCAGATGCTCCAAATTTACCAAACGGCCATATTTGATGTTTTTGTCGTCAAACCATGGATACCTGGCTTGTGCCTTTGTTGAGCGAAATCGCTTATCGTCAAACAAGCAGGTAGGAGGATGTGGACCCCGAGAACTAGGAGGGTACACATTCTTAGAGACTGCGTGGTTTCTAAACATGATTAACCTGTAAATTTAAACCAAAACAAGAAGTGGGTCAATCAAAATTTTCAAAAATTCAGCAGCATAACGGCAATAAAAGTAGCAAAAGCCTCAAACTCACCCAAATATGGGTAGGAGGACTTACGTAATGTTATAACGCTGTTACATGACCAAACAATTTCAAGCAAAGCAAGAAAATTGAGACAATACAACAAATTTTATAAAATTTCAAAAATTTAAACAAACTTAGGTAAAAAATTCGAAATTTTGGGATTTCTAACAAACTACTCGATGGAACTTTGAATAGGTTGAAAGGTTTTACTCATTGAGACCCCAAGAACTTTTCTCAAGTAACGAAAGAGGTTTCCCACAATTGGAATTTCCCAAATCATGAAAACCTAGGTTTTGGGCATGACAAACCGATGAGATTTCTCCAAAAGAGAGAAGGAAGAGAAGAAACTCACCTGGGATCAAGTTTGGTACTCTTGATCGAAAGGAATCGCTTCTATGAACACCGATTGGACTATAGAGACTCAGAAACTCAGAGGAAAATCGCCACCGGAGAGAAAACAAAAGAAAAGTGAGAGAAAAGACCAAAAATCGCGACTTTAAAGTCGATTTTTGGGTATACCAGTCCGACTCTAGGACAGTTGAGTCAGACTGGTAGCCCAGTCGGTACCCCGACCGGTACCCTTCGGTAAGTGGGAGAGGTCCATACCACAGGACATACTGGTCGGACCATCCCAACAGGTCGTGCGACCGATACTGAGACCGGTACCTCTCGGGAAGTTGGAAAATTTACACCGCTTCCCAGACCAGTTGGACTTTTGCTATAGGACCGCAGCCGGTATAGTGCGACCGGTATGGGCAATTTCGCCCTGAAAATTTTTGAAAATTTGAGTTTTTGCTCTACCCTTTCCATTGATGAATTATTTTCTATTTATGCTTTAATTGAGACTAAGTAATATCGTTTTGCCTTATTATGCTTAACTCGTCTCATGTATGTTCAATGTATTCAGATATCTTGAGTTTAATAGTCTGCATTGGCTAGAAGGAATGGTCGTATGACTCCTCACAGACGCCGTCACTCGAGAGTACCTCCTATACAGGGACAGAAAATTTTGAGGAAAATGAAGAGATGGAAAACGAAGAAGAGCAAAATCCATGCAATGGGAGTGGGAATCAGGTGGGGAGAAAGGAAGAAGCCCCTGTGCATCACACACAGAACCCATTGCTAGGTCCTTCACATGCAAACTCAAAGACCATAGTGACAAATTTGGTCTACCAAATGGAGGAATAGCAAAAGAAGTTTTTCGAAGAAATGCTAAAGATGTTCAGGCCACCTGGGCTGGTACCCAAAAATGTGAGACCTACCACCACATAGAATGTGAATACTGTACCGGTAGACGGTAGTATTGTCACACCCCAATTCTGATCCAACCAGAATGGTGTGAGTGAACCGTCATTGAACCAACGGTTCACACCAGGATCTCGAATAGACCGTGTCCACTCATACAAACCCATTATACGTAACCATAATCAGAATATAAATAATACAGCAGAAGTCTTTAAATAAATGAACTGAGAATCTATCGATAAACTTAAATAAAATATCCAATTATTCAAATCCAATCATAAAATATAATACCCTTATATCTCTTTAAAAGTCAACTGAAAATAACTGAAACGAATAAATAAAATCAATCAAACGTACACGCAGAAAGGGCACTCGCATGAAGCGTCATGCTCGTCCTCTCCTGCCTGTACACCCAGAGCAGCAACGTCACCATACGTCGGAGCATTCATGTAGTCATCCACCGTATAACCTGCATCAACATCTAAAAATAATGTATATACAAAGGGTGAGCTCACAACTTAGCTCAGTAAGACAATCAGACAGTTTCACAATATTATGCATGAGTAACAATCATTTTATGCTGTGGTCTGGTTTAAGTTTGCAATGTGCTATAGAAAGGTTTGGTGGCCCCCGCACCTCTATACACGAGTGTGTGGCACCTCATGGATCACACCCCCATTGGCCCACATGCACCCATCATGAAATAGAGATAGAGCTAAGATATTCCCGTACCTCCCCTGTTGCTCTACCCATACCAGTACCTAAGCCCCTACTGGCCAGGGCTTGCAAACTGGGCTCGCAACTAACCAATCCTATATGTCATCAATGTATGCTCTATCCTAGCACAGCCGTCTACGACATAGAGATAGAGCTAAGGCATCCCCGTACCTCCCCTGATACCCTATCCGCAACTAACCCATTAGGATAGAACAATACGTAGGCAGACCCTATCCCAACATAACTCCCTACGGCATAGAGATAGAGCTAAAGCATCGTGGACAAGCCAGCATCGACCTCGGAGACCACAGTGCCACATAACCATGGTCAGGTCAGCATCAACATCGGAGACCACCGTACTACGACCTTCCCCTGATGCCACACCCATACCAAGCATGTTAAGATAGAATACTACAAAAGGTACCAGTGTGAGGAATGATCCCAGGCCCATGCCCCACTCCACACACTAACGAAAACAATCACATGCCTAACAATCACATCCTATCAATGCATGAGCAATAATAATAACTGAAAATAAAGGATGGCATGTGAATATGCATAAACATCACATCATATATATTCAGGTGATTAACAAAGATTTACTGTCCATTAATTATTAGGTTTAGGTCAGATTCCCTTACCTGACGCTCGTTTGATAGCTTGCTCCACGTCGCAAGATCCAAACGTGCTATCGCAAAGTCCTACATAATATTAGGGTTTCATTAGAATATTTTTCTTAGGGTTTCATGTTGGTTGGAAACAAACAAGGTTACAAAATACCCTCACAGAGCTGACCAGTGGCATGTACCGGTCGCAGCTCTGTGGGGAAGACTGGCGACCGGTATGGTCAGCCGGTCCCTACAGACCAGCTCCCCGAAAGGTACCGGTGGCAACATACCGGTCACACAGGGTGCAACCGGTATAGTCGATCGGTATGCTCCGAAAGACCATACTTTGGGTTTTTCGACTACCGTCGATCAATCTCTATGGATTTCCAAGGTTTCTCCTATCCATTCTAAGTTTGAGCTTTGAGTTAGAGTTATCCCCAACTCATTCAAGTCTAGTTTCGATAAATAACATCTCGAAACTTGAATCTAGGGTTTGACGGCAACTTAAGGTTTTAGATCAATACCTACTTTGCATGGTATTGATCCACCCCTATAACTATCCTAGAGTCATAGGGTAAGAAGAATGGTTAAAACACTTACCGTTGACTGACGTAACGTGAGCGTCGTCGAATGGTAATGGCGGTACTTCCTTCTTCTTCCTAGCCTCTTCTCCTTTCCAACCTCCTTCTCCTCTCTAGGGTTTGTGAGAGACAATGGAAAGGATTTGAGGAGGTTTAAGAGTGTTTATATAGGCTAGAATTAGGGTTTAGTAATCCTATTAGGATTAGGAAGGTTCAGGCATTAGGGTTTAGGAAAGTGGGACCTACAGAGATCCAAATTCCAGATCTCCGTAGTCAGCTGCGCAGAGCTGACTGGTCGACCGGTACCATCGACCAGTCACCATAAAATAATGATTATTTGACCATCTTTGATCCAATTTTGTACCTGTTTGTCATCCGTCTGGCTCGGTGATTATCGAAAGACCTGCTACGACATAAAACCAAGGTTTAGACCAGGTTTACGGAGTGCGGGTCTTACAACTCCCCCACCCTTAAAAGAAATTTCGTCCCTGAAATTTGCATGTAGGTCTCACAACTCCCCCACCCTTAAAAGAAATTTTGGCCCCGAAATTTGAACGTACCTTGATCGTCGAAAATGTTAGGATACTCCTTCCTCATCGCGCTCTCCTCTTCCCAAGTAATTTCTTCGACATTTTGGCTTCTCCAATGCACCTTCACATAATGGATATCCTTGGTTCGAAGTTGCTGTACCTTTCGGCTTGAGAGAATCACAGGCACCACTTCGAATGTTAAGTCTTCAGTCAAGTCTGGAGGGTCTGCTGTCAAGATGTGCGATGAGTCTCTAACATACTTCTTCAACAATGATACATGGAACACATCATGAACACTTGACATAGATGGTGGTAGAGCCAATTGATATGCTACATTATCCCGTCTAGCCAATATCTCGTATGGTCCCACATACCTGGGGCATAGCTTTCCCTTCTTACCAAATCGTTTCAAACCTCGCACCGGTGATATCTTCAAGAATACTTTGTCATCCACTGCAAACTCCAGATCTCGACATCGAATATCCGCACAGTGCTTCTGTCGAACTTGAGTTGTCTTTACTCTCTCCTTGATTTGCTCAATCACTCGACAAGTTTCTTCAACGAACTCCGGCCCTACAATTCTTCTTTCTCCTACCTCGTTCCATAACAGAGGTGTTCGACATTTTTTCCCATAGAGTGCTTCATATGGAGCCATCTGAATTGTAGCCTGATAGCTGTTGTTATAAGCAAACTCGATAAGTGATAGTTTCTCATCCCAAACTCCCTTGAAGTCTAATGCACAGGCTCGGAGCATGTCTTCTAAAATTTGAATAGTTCATTCTGACTGCCCGTCCGTCTGAGGGTGAAAAGCTGTACTGAACTTCAACTTTGTTCCCATAGCTTTCTGTAATCCTTCCCAGAACTTTGATGTAAAACGGGGATCTCTGTCAGATACTATACTCTCTGGGACGCCATAAAGTCTGACTATATTATCAACATATAACTTGGCCAGTTTCTCCATGGTATACTGAGGTCTGACCGAAATAAATCGAGTTGTCTTGGTGAGTCGGTCGACTATAACCCAAACTACATCAACTGACCTTGGTGTCAAAGGTAGGCCAGTGACGAAATCCATGGTAATGCAATCCCATTTCCATGCAGGTTCCGGTAATGGCTATAGTAAACCTGCAGGTCTCTACCTTTCTGCTTTAACTTGTTGACAATTCAGACATTGGAACACGAAACGAGATATATCTGCTTTCATACCCCTCCACCAATATAGTCTTATTAAATCATGGTACATTTTGGTACTTCCTGGATGTACCGAATATGGAGTGTAATGAGCTTCAGTCATAACTTGATCTCTGATATTGTAGTCTTCACTCTCAAGTATACATAACCGTCCACGATACTTGAGTACCTTGTCTAAATCCAAGGTAAAGTCAGGATTGCTCGTACCCTTCTCTAAGTCTTCTTGTACTGTCTTGAGATGTGGATCCTGTAGGATTGCTACCTTGACTTCATCAACTAGATCCGGTGAGATCTTCAAAGCTGCGAACATCATGGTGAACTTATGAATTAAGCCTTGCTCGACTGGATCTTCTGCAGTCTCTATTATATACTCTTCATCGCCTTCAATTGAACTTGAGGCTGCGGCACACAATGCAGCATTTAAACTTTGTCCTGCCTCAGGTTTTGATGCCCACTTTCTGCTTAAGGCGTCAGCTACAACATTTGCTTTGCCCGGATGGTACTGGATGTCACAATCATAATCTTTTAATAACTTCAGCCATCTCCTCTGTCTCATATTCAGATCCTTCTGAGTGAAAAGATAAGTTAAGCTCTTGTGATCTGACTTGATCTGAAACTTCTCACCATACAAGTAGTGTCTCCAAGTCTTGATTGCATGTATAACCACTGCTAACTCCAAATCATGTGTAGGATAGTTCTTCTCATGCTCTTTTAACTGTCTTGATGCGTAAGCAATCACCTGTTCTCTTTGCATCAATACACACCCGATACCCAACCCTGAAGCATCCGTATATAAAGTAAACGGTACGCTTGGTTCTGGGATGGTCAAGATAGGTGCAGAGACTAGTCTTGACTTCAAAGTCTGAAAGCACTTCTCGCACTCATCTGTCCATATGAATTTCTCTCCCTTCTTGGTCAATCTGGTGAGTGGAACCTCGATCCTGGAGTAATCTTCCATGAATCTTCTATAATAACCAGCCAACCCAAGGAAACTACGAATCTTCGCAACAGATTTTGGTGCTTCCCATCCTACTATAACAGCTATCTTACTTGGATCAACCTTGATACCATCTTCAGATACTACATGGCCCAAGAAAGCCACTTCCTTCAGCCAAAACTCGCACTTCTTGAACTTAGCATAAAGCTTCTCTTGTCTCAGCCGTTGTAGGGCTGCCCTCAAATGTGTTGTATGAGCCTCCATGTCCTTTGAGTAGACCAATATGTCATCGATGAATACGATGACCGAAGTATCCAACATATCATGAAACACTCGGTTCATCAGTTCCATGAACGACGCTGGGGCGTTGGTCAACCCGAATGACATGACTAGAAACTCATAATGCTCATACCTCATCCTGAAAGCAGTCTTCGGAATATCTCCGGCCTTGATCTTCAGTTGGTGATACCCCGATCGGAGATCAATCTTCGAGAAAACCTTTGCACCCTGCAATTGATCAAACAGATCATCGATTCTAGGCAAAGGGTATCGATTCTTGATCGTTAACTTGTTCAGCTCACGGTAGTTGATACACAGCCTTACATTTCTGTCTTTCTTCTTGACAAATAGTACATATGCTC
Organism: Protea cynaroides; assembly: GCA_028583415.1. Lineage (NCBI taxonomy): Eukaryota > Viridiplantae > Streptophyta > Magnoliopsida > Proteales > Proteaceae > Protea > Protea cynaroides. The sequence continues at coordinate 27,753,165 of CM053271.1, forward strand.
CCCAAGGCGATATGCTAGGTCGTATGAAACCCTTATCTAACAATTCTTGTAATTGGGTCTTCAACTCCTTTAACTCGGTAGGGGCCATCCTGTATGGTGCTTTAGACACCGGCGCCGAACCTGGCATAAGGTCTATTACAAACTCTGTAGCCTTGTCTGATGGTAGACCTGGAAGCTCCTCTGAAAATACATCTGGGAACTCTCGAACCACATCTATATCTTCCATCTTGTGTGACTCCGCCGTGATGTCGACTACAGATACTAGATACCCCACTCCCCCTTTCTCTAAGCATCTTTTAGCTTTTAGGGCGGAGAGGATCAGCTTTCGCTTCCTAGGTAGCTTGATCCCAGTGAAGCTATACTCCTTTCCCTTTTTGTCTGTAATCACAAACTTCCTTTCACCACATAATAGAATAGCTGAATGATGGCCTAGCCAATCCATTCCTAAGATGACATCAAAGTCTGCCATCTCGAGTAGTACCAGACTTGCTTTTAAGTCTCGGCCCTCAATACAAACTGTACATGGTCCATAATATTCAGTCAAAGATACTTCGACTCCCAGCGGAGAGCGAACTATCAAGCTTGGGTTCAAGTGCTTGATTGGTAACTCCAATCGCTTTCCAAAGGAAATAGAAACAAAGGAGTGCGTGGACCCAGAGTCAAATAGTACTCTGGCAGGTATACCAGCTACATTTACAATTTCTGAAATTTTTATTATCCCTTAGTTCTACATGCTCACACACACAATGAAATAGTAAGCCAAATAGTAAGGGATAGAGTCATACAGTGACCACATCAGGTGATGCGGCTGCCTCTTCGGTAGTGACCGCAAATACTTTTCCTTGTTGGGGAGGTTGCTTCCTAGGTAGAGTGCAGGTCCTTGCAATATGACCCATTTGCTGACAGTTGAAACATTTAATGTTTGGGTTGTGTCCAGCAAACTGTGGCACAGGTGGTGCTGTATTGTTCCTTACAGGCACTGTAGCGGTCTGAGCCCTGTATGGGCAGAAAGGTCTATTGTTACCGCCACACGAACTCTCAATAGCGGGTCTCTTCACTCCTCTGTTCTGTGCAAAGAAGTTGTCCCTCTGACTGGATTCTATCACTCTCGCAACCTGTACAGCCTCATTATAAATTTTCTTGTCGAAACCCAATATATGCTCTCTGATGCCTCCACGCAGTCCCATGGTGAACCTACGTGTCTTGGTCTCTTCCTCTTGCATTCTTGTCGGTGCGAAGAAAAATAACTCCTCATACCTCTGCTGGTAAGCATCCACAATCGACTGAGACTGTTGTAGATTAAGGAACTCCTTCTCCATCTGATCTCTGAAACTCTTCAAAAAATATTTATCGAAGAAGGCAACCTTGAACACTTCCCAATCCACCTGTGTATGCTTTGTCTTCAGATATTCCCGTGTAGAATTCCACCAAGCATTCGCATCTTCCTTTAGCATATGAGTGGCAAACAGGACATTTTCATCCTCTGTACAAGTCATCAGTCGGAAATTCTTCTCCATTTCTGCAACCCACTGTGCTGGCCACAATGGTTTCCCCGTCTTACCTGTGAATGAAGAAGGCTTCAACTTTAGGAATCTATCCACCGCCCGACTCAGATCGTGCTGTCCCTGTGTATTCATTTCGTACCATGGCGGTGGATATGGATAGGCTCCCTGATAAGCAGATGACGACGGGAACTGGTGCGGTGGTGGTACATTCTGGGCTTGGCCCATCGGCCATGTACTACCATGCATTGGCTATGTAGTATTATTCCCTCCAGACTCAGGCGTACCTTCAGTGGGAACAGAACCCGGTGGCCTGAACATCTTCAACATCTCACTCAGGAATGCTTTCTGCTGAGCTTGCATCTGATAGACCAGATTTGTAACAATGTTCTCAGAATTCCTGTGAGGTGGGCCAGGAAAATTTGTTGGTACTCTTGGAACATGTTCTTCCTCAACTTCTGGGCTTGGCTCTCTAACATAGCCTGGTTCAACCTGTTCCTCTTCCTCGAGGCGCATCCTAGCCTGGTGACGCTTTCGACCCCTACGACCGTTTCCGCCTACCATCTCAAAATATTCTGTTTGGATCTGAGAAGAAGACATAACACATGAGAACAGTAGTAGTGGTGTTAGTCTTGAACAATGTAAGGAGAGACAGTCGCAAAAAAATAAACATTTAAATGTTACACAATTTTTTTTTTTAAATTTTTCAGACATTTTTCTGGCTTTCTGGTGTTGACCGATCGCAACATACCGGTCGACACTCTATAGGAAAGTTGCGACCGGTATAGTCGACTGGTCAGAATATAAATTCTGACCGAGACATAGCGGTCGCAGCCCTGGAGGGGTACCGGTCGACCGGTATATCGACCGGTATGCCCAGAAATGCTTTTAAAATCGCGAAAAGTGAAATTTTTCTCACTTTTCTTTCCTTCCTCTCCTCCAGTGGTGATTCTCCTCTGGATTCTGAGTTGCTACAGTCCGACCGGTCATCTTGGGAGTGATTTCCTTCCGATCTAGACTCAACACATCGTCTCCAGGTAAGTCTTTTCTCTCTAAATCAAATTTTTTCCAATTTCCCATATCGTCTTTACCTAAAATTTTAAATTTTTCTTTGGTTGAGAAATTCTAACCGTAGGAACTCTTTTCCTTCGGCTTAGAAAGGGTTTAGAGACCCCAAAGAGCAAAATCCCTCAATCAATTTGAGGTTCCACCGAACGGTTTTTGGAAAAATCGGATTTTTACAATTTTTGACCTAGGTTTTCAAAATTTTCGAAATTTCTTGTTGTAATTGTCTGCGATTGATTTGTTGAAGAGTGTGGGGGTTACGTAAGTCCTCCTCCCCAAGTTTTTGGGTGAGTTTGAGGCTTTTTCCCAAATTACTGTCGTTATGCTGCCGAAATTTTGACAAAATTTAACATTTTCTTCTTGCTTTCTTTTTGTTTTGCAGTTTAATGGCTCCACGACGTGCTCAAGCGTCCTCATGGCTCGAGCGTGCACGCTCCACAGCCACCAGCTCCACAGCTCGATGAACTGTGGTTTCGTTCTGAGGCGGCACAATCTCGTTTCCCCTGGTTTGATAGCAAAAACATCGAATCTGGACGTCGAGTTAATTTGGAACAATTGGACAGGTTTGATGTGCGGGCGGCTTTCGACACGCTTGGGTGGGTGCCTGTCATCTCATACACAGAGACCACCCGTCCCAACCTAGTTAAGCATTTCTATGCTAACCTGGAGCTTCATGGGGATGTCAACGATCCCAATCAGGGTAGGGACTTGCGCATCTCCAGCTACGTCAAGGGTGTCCATATCTCCTTCGACACTCACTGGTTGGCTGACCTGCTGGGGGTACCCAATGATGGAGACCTAGTATACTGCCCTCCAAAGGTGAAGGGCTATCTGAGTGAGGACCTATGCAGAGAGATAGCAGAGTAGATCCTAAATCCTGGGGCTCCTATGAAGGCTGCTAGTCTGAAGCCCCTGGCTCGAGTTTATAGCCGCATCATCCAGCACAACATTGTGCCCCAGAGCGGCCACTACAGTGAGTTATCTCAGCTCACTCAGTACATTACTTACTATGTCTGCACAGGGGAGCGGGTCTCTCTACCGTACCTCATTATCCGGACCATGCATTAGGCGACCCTGGCCGATCAGGCCAGTAACCTTCCATACGGTCGTCTCATCACATCCCTTCTACGCCGCCTAGGAGTGATCATGAGAGGCGAGGTGGCTGTTGAGGACACCATGACCTCCGACATCGACTGGGATGCCATTTTGAGGATGCAGATGGACAATCTGCCTGTTAGCGACGACGAGTTGGAGGCTCGTCCTCGCCCACTCAGGAGGGTAGCAGCCGCAGCAGTAGCAGCAGCAGCCAATGCGGCCTATGCAGCAGAGGCCGAGAATGATGATGACGATGATAGGGCAGAGGGTGCACCAGCGCCAGCTCCACAACCTACACCTGCAGCACCACCGTCTACATCTACAGCTGGACCGTCTCATCCCCCTCCAGACCCGGTGATGAGCATGTTCACTGAGATCAGGGACACTCAGAGGGTCATCCTAGAGTCTCAGCGAGAGATGGGTCAGGAGTTGGGACGTCTGGCTCGTAGCCTACGGGTGACACAGGACCAGGTACACTGGCTTAGGGTCGCTTACGAGCGAGATTATGACATAGCGGACCCTATTCCTCCTAGGCCCCCTACCCCATGATTGTCCCTTTTATTTTTCTTCTCTTTTGACTGTTTATATAACAGGGTAACTGTCCGGTTTGTGGACTGTACCCTGTAGCACTATTTCATTTGATACCCACTTTTTTTCTGATTAATGAAAGTTTTTATGGTTCACCCTAGCTAGTGTATCTGCAAATGTTAAGTTCTATATTTAATATAGTACATTATGCTCTTTCTTAGTCCGTCTCAGGTATCAAACAATGCTTAGGGTATGTTTGTATTAAGATTTTTAAATTTTCCAAACTCAGTTCATCGACTTAGTTAAGTGCAATATGGTCTGTTGGACAGAGCCCGAGAGTTCTGATACCAAGTTGTCACACCCCAATACTGATCCAACCAGAATTGTCTGAGTGAACCGTCATTGAACCAACGGTTCACACCAGGATCTCGAATAGACCGTGTCCACTCATAAAAATCCATTGCACGTAACCACAATCAGAATATAAATAATACAGCGGAAGTCTTTAAATAAATGAACTGAGAATCTATTAATAAATTTAAATAAAATATCCAATTATTCAAATCCAATCATAAAATATAATACCCTTACATCTCTTTAAAAGTCAACTGAAAATAACTAAAACGAATAAATAAAATCAACCAAAGGTACACGCAGAAAGGGCACTCGTATGAAGCATCATGCTTGTCCTCTCCTGCCTGTACACCCAAAGCAGCAACATCACCATACGCCAAAGCGTTCATGTAGTCATCCACCGTATAACCGGCATCAACATCTAAAAACAATGTATATACAAAGGGTGAGCTCACAACTTAGCTCAGTAAGACAATCAGACAGTTTAACAATATTATGCATGAGTAACAATCATTTTATGCTGTGGTCTGGTTTAAGTTTGCAATGTGCTATAGAAAGGTTTGGTGGCCCCCGCACCTCTATACACGAGTGTGTGGCACCTCATGGATCACACCCCCAATGGCCCACATGCACCCATCATGGAATAGAGATAGAGCTAAGATATCCCCGTACCTCCCCTGATGCTCTACCCATACCAGTACCTAAGCCCCTACTGGCCAGGGCTTGCAAACTGGGCTCGCAACTAACCAATCCTATATGTCATCAATGTATTCTTTATCCCAGCACAGTCGTCTACGACATAGAGATAGAGCTAAGGCATCCCCGTACCTCCTCTGATACCCCATCCGCAACTAACCCACTAGGATAGAACAATACGCAGGCAGACCCTATCCCAACATAACTCCCTATGGCATAGAGATAGAGCTAAAGCATCGTGGACAAGCCAGTGTCGACCTCAGAGACCATAGTGCCACATAACCATGGCCATGCCAGCATCAATATCGGAGACCACCGTACCACGACCTTCCCTTGATGCCCCACCCGTACCAAGCATGTTAAGATAGAATACTACAGAAGGTGCCAGTATGAGGAATGATCCCAGGCCCATGCCCCATTCCACACACTAACGAAAACAATCACATGCCTAACAATCACATCCTATCAATGCATAAGCAATAATAATAACTGAAAGTAAAGGATGGCATGTGAATATGCACAAACATCACATCATATATATTCAGGTGATTAACAAAGATTTACAGTCCATTAATTATTAGGTTTAGGTCAGATTCCCTTTCCTGACGCTCGTTTGATAGCTTGCTCCACGTCGCAAGATCCAAACGTGCTATCGCAAAGTCCTACATAATATTAGGGTTTCATTAGAATATTTTTCTTAGGGTTTCATGTTGGCTGGAAACCAACAAGGTTACAAAATACCCTCACAGAGCTGACCGGTGGCATGTACCGATCGCAGCTCTGTGAGGAAGACTGGCGACCGGTATGGTCAGTCGGTCCCCACAGACCAGCCCCCCGAAAGGTACCGGTGGCAACATACCGGTCACACATGGTGCAACCGGTATAGTCGACCAGTATGCTCCGGAAGACCATACTTTGGGTTTTTCGACTACCGTCGATCAATCTCTATGGATTTCCAGGGTTTCTCCTATCCATTCTAAGTTTGAGCTTTGAGTTAGAGTTATCCCCAACTCATTCAAGTTTAGTTTCGATGAATAACATCTCGGAACTTGAATCTAGGGTTTGACGGCAACTTAGGGTTTTAGATCAATACCTACTTTGCATGGTATTGATCCACCCCTATAACTATCCTAGAGTCATAGGGTAAGAAGAGTGGTTAAAACACTTACCGTTGACAGGCGTAACGTGAGCGTCGTCAAATGGTAATGGCAGTACTTCCTTCTTCTTCCTAGCCTCTTCTCCTTTCCAACCTCCCTCTCTTCTCTAGGGTTTGCGAGAGACAATAGAAAGGATTTAAGGAGGTTTAAGAGTGTTTATATTGGCTAGAATTAGGGTTTAGTAATCCTATTAGGATTAGGAAGGTTCAGGCATTAGGGTTTAGGAAAGTGGGACCCACAGAGATCCAAATTTTGGATCTCCGTAGTCAGCTGTGCAGAGCTGACCGGTCGACCGGTACCATCGACCGGTCAACATAAAATAATGATTATTTGACCGTCTTTGATCCGATTTCGTACCTGTTTGTCATCCGCTCGTCTCGTCTGACTCGGTGATGATCGAAAGACCTGCTACGACATAAAACCAAGGTTTAGACTGGGTTTACGGAGTGCGGGTCTTACAAGTATAGCTATTGAGGGACAACAACAGTAAACAAAGTAGCACATAATGTTCCCTCAGCAGTTTGCAGGAACATTCACCCCTTGCCAGTACCAGGGTAGATACTAGGGTAGATATCAGGCTGGATATGCATACACGTCACAATGGTATGGACAGACACCGTATGGACAGGCACCGAATGGGTAGAGTAGTCTTTTTAGAGCGATTGATTGATTTCTGAAGCTGAAACCACCAGCTTTTATAAGGAAGCCGAAAAATCACTGTGGCTAACACAGTAGATAGTAGATGTCACACCCCAATTCTGGTCTAACTAGAATGGTGTAATGAACCGTCAATAAACCAACGGTTCATCCAAGATCTCGTATAGATCGTACCTACCATATCAAACCAAACACACATTCCACATTAATAATCAGAGATAATAAACAAATAAGCAGAAGTCTTACAGATAATGAACTGAGAGTCTAACAGTGATAAATAAGTATTTAATCTAATTATCTCCAAACCACAAGACATAAAAATAAATAATCAATTACATATCTGATGTTCAAATTATAACTAAACTTAAGCAAAAACACATTGGTTGCACTCACATGATAAAACATGCGCATCTTCTTCAGCTTCTACGTCCATCGTAGCAACATGTCCATACGTCGATGCATTCTTCTTCAACAATAGGACCTGCATCATCAACTAAAAATATTAGACGTCGAAAGGATGAGCACACATCACGGCTCAGTAAGCAAACAAAACAATGCAACAAACATATGCATGCATTCAATTCATATCTTTGGTCTGGTTTATAAGTTTGCAATATGCTATAGAAAGGTTTGGTAGCCACCGCACCTCTATACACGAGTTTGTGAATCCGCCCAATGGATCAAACACCATTGACGTCTCACATGCACCCACAATGGAATAGAGATAGAGCTAAAGTGTCCGGATCAATCACCGCCAACAGTTCTCCTGATGCCCTACCCATACCAACACGCAAGCCCCTATTGGCGAGGGCTTGCAAACTGGGCTCGCAACTAACCAATCCTAATGCCAAACAGTGTATCCAAGGCCTCACCCAACATCCTTCAATACGTCCATAGAGATAGAGCTAAGGCCCCCGGCAGAGTCAGAGACCACACGGTCCGAGACCACACAGTCCGAGACCACCTCCCCTGATGCCCTATGATGTAATAGTTATGCTAGGGTAATGGTGATACGACGATGTTAATGGGCAAGACTTGAGTAGAGATAGAGCTAGAGTCTGGTGACGAGTTCGAAGACCACCATGCCACGTCCTTCCCCTGATGCTCGACTCGCATCCAACACACCAACCATACACATACATTCACATGTCTATTCCTAGCATCATCATCATCGTCATGTTATAAATAAACAAAATTAAATATGCATGAACAGTAATAGCAGGAATATTGGATGACATGTGAGATGCACATTACAAGCATACACGCATAGAATAAATCATGGCATTGGACTTAATAAAAATAAATAGTTTGTTATTATCCAATTAGTTTAGGTATTGTTCCCTCACCTGTTAGCAATACTCGATGTCCTTCCCAGCCTTGAAATTCTCTTTGAATTGATTTAACAACCTAAAAGTTATATGAATTTAAGTTAGGGTTCATATGTGACATGTTATACTAGTCAAAAATCGAAACAGAGCACTGATAGGTGTCTGATTGGTCCTATGGTCTCATGCTGTATCGACCTTACTATCTACGGTCGATACCCTACGGTCGCATATGGTGCAACCGTAGCTGCAACCATATGATTTCTGAAATCTTTCCGAATGCCTATGGTCGATCCTCTGGTCATATTGGTCATGCTATGGTCGACCGTAGCTGCGACCTTGAAATTTTTTGTCACAGTCTACATGAAATTCGAGTTTTTCCTGGGTCAATTCTTCTGTTCTTCAATGGAGTTTATTATAAGGTCATCCTATGGCCATCATTAGTAATTTCTTATCAACCCTAATCATCAAATTCACTCCTCATGGTTCTCCTTGGGATTTTCTCAAGGAAATCACATAGATCATAATAGATTGATATTGCCTATCTTTCATAGAAGTCTTCTTCCTTAGAGGTTACATCTCCAGAGATTTGTTTCATACCTTTTCCTGTGATAGAGAGCCAATCTCTTCTTAGCAAATTCTTCTCCTTAGTTTTTTCTTCTTCTCCTTCCCTTCCTTCTCTTCCTTCTCTTTCTCTAGGGTTTACTAATGTTTTAAAAGAGTAAAAAAGGGCTGAGAGACATCCTTTATATAGTGAAAAACTCTCCATATAAAGTCCTCTTTCAATTAGGAAAGCAATCCCTTAGTTAAGGAAAGTTTCCAAAACTCAAAGTCTGATCTGGGTTCTCACGATCGATCATATGGTCGCATAAACTGTCGATCGTAGGGTTAAAATCATCGACCATGGGGTTCTGGATTTGAAATTTTTGGTTCCCTTCCTTATGGTCGACCATACCTACGCAAGAATGCGACCTTAGGTATGTTTCTAGTGTTTTTAACTCAATTCTCATACCTAGTTTGTGATCTATCTTCACATGCTTGGTCCACTTGGTCCAGAAATGATGGAAAGACCTGGCACGACACGATTAGACCAAGTTAGTGGAGTGCAGGTCTTACAGTAGAGATGGAAAAGAACTTCCGATTGCTAGGGTGTTTAGATGAGAAGGTACTGTATGCTACTCATATGCTGAAGGAAGATGCCAATGGTTGGTGGAACTCTACCAAAGTGTATTTGGAAATCAAGTATGGCATCATCACTTGGGTCATATTCAAAGAGGCCTTCTTCAAGAAGTACTACCCAAGGAGCTTCCGTGACCAAATGGAGAAGGAGTTCCTCAGTCTGCAGCAGTCTCAGATGACAGTGGAGGCTTACCAGTGGAAGTATGAGGAATTATTCTTCTTTGCTCCAACTAGTATGCAGGAAGAAGAAACTAAGGCCCGTCACTTCACAATGGGTCTTAGAGGTGTTATACGAGAGCACATGTTGGGTAAGGACTGAAGATTTACAATGAGGTGGTACAAGTGGCTCAGGTTATTGAGTCAAGTCAGAGGGATAATTTCTTACACAGAACAGAGGTCTGAAGATGCCAAACACTGAAGCTCGGAGTGAAGGAAACAACAGGCCTTACCGTCCATTCAGGCTACCAACCAGTACTCTGCCACCCAAATCTGTTCCTGCAGCGACGCAACAGGTAACCGGACATAACACCAACGTAAAGTGCTTTAACTATCAACAGGTGGGCCATTATGCCAGGACGTGCCCACTACCAAAGAAGCAACCTCAACAAGGCAAGGTGTATGCCTTTACCACTGAGGAAGCAACCACATCACCTGATGTGGTTACTGGTATGATTCTATTACTTACTCCTTTAGTTATTGTATTATTTATATGAGCATGTAGAACTAAAGGCTAATTAAAAACCTCTGGTACGATAAACATAGCAGGGGTACCCGCAGGAGTCCTCTTCGACTCAGGGGCCACCCATTCTTTCATATCAGTATCATTTGGTAAAGGACTAGCCCTATAGGAATGGAGGTGCTGTTAGAAGAATATTATAGACCTTGCCAGTGCATATTGAAGGGTGAGATTTGGAAGCCAATCTAGTTCAGCTTGAAATGTTAGATTTTGATGTCATTTTAGGAATGGATTGGTTATCCCAGCACTTAGCAAACCTATTGTATGCTGAGAAGAAACTCGTCTTCAAGGATAGTGAGGGAAAGAAGTTCAACTTCAAAGGGACAAAGTTGTCTAGAAAGCGAAAGCTTATACTCTCTGCCCTTAAAGCAAAGAAATGCCTTGAGAAGGGGGGAGTTGGTTATCTGGTGTCTGTAATTGATGTAACTACTAAACTGCCAAAAATGGAAGATATCGAGGTAGTATGGGAGTTTCCTGATGTGTTTCCAGAAGACATACCTGGATTACCTCCAGATAGAGTGATTAAGTTTGTGATAGACCTTCTAACATGGTAGTGCCAGTGTCTAGAGTACCCTACAGAATGGCTCCTACAGAATTGGGGGAATTGAAGATTCAGTTACAAGGGCTCTTAGACAAGGGATTCATAAGGCCGAGTATATCGCCTTGGGGATCACCGGTGCTATTTGTTAAGAAGAAAGATGGTAGCATATGTCTATGTATGGACTACTATGAATTAAACAAGCTTACTATCAAGAACAGGTACCCATTACCTAGAATCGATGATTTGTTTGATCAACTGCAAGGTTCAGGTGTTTTCTCAAAGATTGATCTTAGGTTAGGTTATTACTAACTCAAGATTAAAGAGGTGGACATTCCTAAGACAGCTTTCAGGACAAGGTAAGGGCACTACAAGTTCCTTGTGATGTCTTTTGGATTGACCAATGCCCCTGCATCATTTACGGAACTGATGAATCGAGTATTCCATGATATGTTGGACACATCGATTAGATGATATATTGGTTTACTCCAAGGACAAGGAGATACATGAAATGCACTTGAGAGCTACATTATAGAGGCTAAGAAGAGAGAAGCTCTATGCAAAGTTTAAGAAGTACGAATTCTGGTTGGATGAAGTGGCTTTTTTGGGTCATGTAGTATCTGTAAAAGGAATTAAGGTGGATCCACGCAAGATAGCAGCTATAGTAGGATGGGAAGCATCGAAGACAATTTCCGAAATTTATAGCTTCCTAGGCCTAGCTGGATATTACAGAAGATTTATGGAAGACTATTCCAAGATCGCTATTCCACTCACCAGGTTGACCAAGAAGGGTGAGAAGTTCATATGGACAGATGAATGTGAGAAGTGTTTCCAAATACTAAAGTCAAGACTAGTTTCTGCACCTAGCCTGACTATTCCAGCACCAGGCCTTCCATTCACTCTATACACAGATGCCTCTAGTTTGGGATTGGGATGTGTATTGTTGTAGGGAGAACAGGTGATTGCCTACGTCTCAAGACAAGTAAAGGAGCATGAAAAGAACTACCCTACACATGACTTAGAATTAACAACAGTCATTCATGCGATCAAGAATTGGAGGCATTACCTATATGGTGAAAAGTTTCATATCAAGTCTGACCACAAAAGCTTGACTTACCTTTTCACTCAGAAGGACTTAAACAAGAGGCAAAGGAAGTGGTTATAATTGCTAAAAGACTATGATTGTGACATTCAATATCATCCTAGCAAAGCCAATGTGGTAGCAGATGCTCTAAGTAGGAAGTGGGCATCGAAACCTGAAGCAAGACCAGTACAAATGCTACATTGAGTGCTGCAGTTTCTGGCTCGATGGAGAATGAAGAACATCACCTATTAGAGTCAGTAGAAGATCCGATAGAACAAGACTTGATTTACAAGTTCACCCTTATGTTCGCAGCATTGAAGATTTTGCCTGGCCTAATAGAGGAGGTGAAAGCAGCAGTACTACAAGACCCACTCCTTAGGATAGTGCAAGAGGATTTGGAAAAGGGTAGAACCAATCCTAACTTCACCTTGGATACAGATAAGGAGCTCAAGTATCGTGGACCTTTATGCATACCTGAGAATGAGAACTCCGACATCAGAAATTGGATTATGATGGAAGCCCACTACACCCCATACTCAGTACACCCTGAAAGCATTAAGATGTACCATGACCTAAAGAGATTGTACTGGTGGAAGGGCATAAAAGCGGATATGGCTCGATTTGTCTTCTAATGTCTGAATTGTTAACAAGTAAAAGCGGAGAAATAGAGACGCGCAGGTGTATTGCAGCTATTGCCTGAGCTAGCATGGAAATGAGATTGTATTACCATGGACTTCGTCACTGGACTGCCTATGACTCCAAGGTCAGTGAATGCAATTTGGGTAATTATAGATTACCTCACCATGACAGCTAGCTTTATCCCTATTAAACCGCAATATACCATGGATAGGTTGGCGAAGTTGTATGTGGGCAACATAATCAAACTTCACGACGTTCCAGATAGCATAGTGTCTAACAGAGATCCATGCTTCACATCTAAATTATGGGATGGACTACAGAAGGCTATGGGAACAAAATTGAAGTTCAGTACGGCCTTTCATCCTCAGATAGATGGCCAATCAAAGAGAACCATCCAAATCTTAGAAGACATGCTTCAAGCTTATGTTATCGATTTTAAGGGAGCTTGGGATGAGAAGTTGTCACTCATCAAGTTTGCCTACAACAATAGCTATCATACTACGATCTAGATGGCTCCATATGAGGCCTTGTATGACAACAACTATCGGACACCGTTGTTATGGAACAAGGTCGGAGAAAGATGGATTGTAAGAACTGAATTTGTTGAGGAGACTTGAAGAGTAGTGGACCAGATCAAAGAAAGAGTGAAGACAGCTCAAGTGCTTCAAAAGCACTACGTGATAATAGATGTCGGGATCTTGAATTTATTGTGGGTGATAAGGTGTTCTTGAAGATATCACCAGTCAGAGGCCTGAAGCGGTTTGATAAGAAAGGGAAGTTGTGTAAGACCCGTATCGAACTAATCGATCTTACCACCTTGTACCAGGTCTACCTATCATGGTCGAGCCAAGTGGACCAAGTGCGTGAAGAAATCACAAGACCAGGTATGAGTCTAACCCAAAAACAGTAAATGTGAGGGTAGGGTCGCATGCCTAAACAGGTAGGGTCGACCCCACCTCAACAGAAGTCCAACCCATGACTTTTTAGTCGTAGGGTCGGATGACTAAGAAGTTGTAGGGTCGACGGATCCGTTGACCCTACGTCCGACCCTACGAAAACAGCACGAATTGAAAATTAAGAAACTTTCCTAATTCCAAGGGGATCTTTCCTAAACTCATTGGGACTTATTATGGAGGGTTTTCCTCTATAAATAGGACGTCCCTTAACCTCTTTCACTCCTTTACAACCCTAATTGAAAGTGAGAGAAAGAGAAAGAAAAGGAAGAGGAGAAGAGAAGGGAACTTGAAGAAGAAGACTAAGGAAGAGAGGAAAACTTCAGAGAAACATCTGAATAGAGGTATGAACCTAATTCCTTACCTGAATAAGAGATCCTAGAATAGTTATGAAGAACATAGGATTAGGAGAAACCCAAATCATCCATCCATGGACAAGTTCCAAGAGATTCCATGGAGGAAATTATTATGGACAATGAATAGTGTATAACTTGGAGTTTTGAGCCATAGAACAATCTTAGAATGGACCATGAAAGTAAGCCAAAGGATCAAAACATGAAAGAATGGACTTTAGAATGAAAGATCGACTCAGAATACGTGTGGTCGCACGTAGAGTCGAATGATATCTGACCCTACGAGACCACAGGATCGACCAGATGCCCTCGGGAAGTCCCAGGGAGGGTGTGGTCGCACGTAGGGTCAAATGGTATCCGACCCCACGTTCGACCCTACACCCTAGGGTCGCAGAAACTGCTACCCTAGGTGCGACCCAACCTTGCAACCCTACCCCTGTGGTCGCAGAAACTGCTACCCTAGGTGCTACCCTACCTGCGATCCCTCAGCTACTGTTATTCTAAACATATGGGGATTAATTCTAATTTAAATTTATAGACTTGTTAGGTCTTTCCAGTGATTTAAAAGTGAATTATAAAGCTTGAACAAGGATCTCCTAGCAATCAAAGGTGAGGGAACAAGACCTAAACTAATTGGCTAATAATAAATTATTTTTTTATTGAGTCCAATACCATGAATGATTATATGCTTGTATGATTGTAATGTGCATATCACATGTTATCCAATAGATAGGCGAAACCAGGTACTAAACTGACCCAAAAAGAGTTAATTGGAGGGCAGGGTCGCATACCTAGATAGGCAGGGTCGACCCCCCCTCACTAAGAAGTCAGTCCCCTGATATTTAACTGGGGGTCGGACAACTTAGAACTGGGGGTCGACGGGATCTCCGACCCCCTCATCGACCCCCTGTTTGCCGACAGAAACCGCAAATAGGAAACTTTCCAAATTTCAATGGGATTCCTTCCTAATCTCAATGAGACTTATTTTGGGAGATTCTACTCTATAAATAGGACATCCCTAAGCCTCTTTCACTCCTTTTGAAACCCTAATTGAGAGTGAGAGAAAGAGAAGAGAAGAAAAAGAGAAGAAAAGTTGGAGAAGAAGACATAATTAAAGAATTCAGAGAAATCTCTGAATCTCAGCAAACCAAAGGTATGGGCAAGTTTCCATTGATGATATAAGACATTAGAATAGTTCATGAAGAGGGTATGGTCTAGGAGAAACCCAAATCATACATCCATGGAGAGATTTCAATGAAATCCATGGAGAAATCATGTTAGGCAATGTAAGGAAGAAACCTAGAGTTCGAAGCCATAGAACAAGCCTAGAATGGATTGTGGAAGTAAGCCATAGGACCCAAACATGAAAAAATGGATTTTAGAATGATATTTTCGACTCAACCCACGGGGGGTCGCACGTGGGGTCGATTGGGAATCGACCCTACCAGACCACAGGATTGACCCCCAGTATTCGAAAAGTCCAGGAAAGGGGTGGTCGCACCCAGGGTCGATG
The DNA here is from genome assembly GCA_028583415.1 of Protea cynaroides. Classification (NCBI taxonomy): domain Eukaryota; kingdom Viridiplantae; phylum Streptophyta; class Magnoliopsida; order Proteales; family Proteaceae; genus Protea; species Protea cynaroides. The sequence continues at coordinate 27,768,539 of CM053271.1, forward strand.
GAACATCCGACCTGACATCGACCCTACCCTGGGGATCGTAGTAAACTACTCCCCTACCTACGACCCACCCTGCGACCCATGCTTAAAAACAAGCCTAAAAGTGTCGGAATGACTTCTAACCAAAATCTATCGACTTGTTAGGTTTTCCTATTGATATAAAAGTGATTTTAAAGCTTGAAAGAGGATCAACACTCAAGCAAAGGTGAGAGAACAAGACCTAAACTAATTGGCTAATGATAAACTATTTTTATTTTCATGAGTCCAATGCCATGACTGATTCTCTGCGTGTATGCTTGCAATGTGCATTCAACATGTCATCCAATATTCCTGCTATTAATATTCATGCATATTTAATTTTATTTTATTTATAACATGATGATGATGATGATGATAGGAATAGACATGTGAATGTATGTGTGTGGTTAGTGTGTTTGATGCGAGTGGAGTATCAGGGGGAGAATGTGACATTGTGGTTCAGCCTGGTCACTAGACTCTAGCTCTATCTCTACTCAAGTCTTGTCCACTGACATCGTCGTATCGCCATTATCTTAGCGGAACTATTACGTCGTAGGGTATCAGAGGAGGTGATCTCAGACTGTGTAGTCTTCGACTCTGCCGGGGGCCTTAGCTCTATCTCTATGGACGTATTGAGGGATGCTGAGGTGAGGCCATAGGTACATTGTTTGACATTAGGATTGGTTAGCTGCGAGTCCAGTTTGCAAGTCCTCGCCAGCAGGGGCTTACTTGTTGGTATGGGTAGAGTATCAGGGGAAGTATGATACGGTGTGGTCCTAAGCACTTTAACTCTATCTCTATTCCATAGTGGGTGCGTGTGGGACGACAATAAACGTTAACCTTTGGGCGGATTCACACACTCGTGTATAGAGGTGAGGCGGCCACCGAACCTTTCTATAGCACATTGCAAACTTATAAACCAGACCACAGATATAAATTGAATGCATGCATATGTTTGTTGCATTGTTTTGTTTGCTCACTGAGCCGTGATTTGTGCTCACCCTTTCGACGTCGAATATTTTTAGTTGATGATGTAGGTACCACGGTGGAAGACTATATGAATGCTTCTGTGTACGGGCACGTCGCTGCGATGGAGGCTGAAGACTTAGTGGAAACGCATGACTCCTCATGCGAGTGCAATGCATGCGTTTTCGATTAGATTTTCATTTGAATTATTAAGGAAATGTAATTGATATTTTAATTACTTATGTCTCGGTTGATACAACATAACTTGATATTTTATTTATGATTATCACAGTTAGATTCCTCAGTTCATTTATTATTAAGACTTCCGCTATTGTGTATTTATTTTGATTATGGTTGTGGATGTGTATGGTTTACTTTCAACGGATATAGCCTATTAGAGATCCTTGTTGAACCGTTGGTTTATTAGCGGTTCATCACATCGTTCTGAATGGTGCAGAATTGGGGTGTGACACCAGGCCCTTCCCATTCCACACACCAACTAAAACAATCACATGCCTAACAGTCACAACCTAGCATAGCAAGTATGCATGAAAAATAATAATAACTAGAAATAAATGATGACATGCGAGTATGCACAAACATCATATCACACCATAGAATCAGGGTTATTAACAATGTTTTACTGTTCATTAATTATTAGGGTTTAGGTCCGATTCCCTTATCTGACGCTTGTTTGATAGCTTGTTCTGCATCGCAAGGTCCAAACGTGCTATCACAAAGTCCTACACGATATTAGGGTTTAGTTAGAATAATTTTTCTTAGGTTTTACATTGGTCGGAAAACTAACGAGATTACAAAACTTCTCACAAGGCTGACCGGTCGCAGGTATCGGTCGCAGCACTATGGGGAAACCTGCGATCGGTATGGTCAGTCGGTCCCACAGACCAGTCCCCGAGAGGTACCGGTCGCAGTACCGGTCACATATGGTGCGACCGGTATGGTCGATTGGTATGTCTCTGGAAGACCATACATCCGATTTCTCGACTTCCGTCGATCGTCCCCTAATGATCCTAGGGTTTCTCCTACACATTCTAGGTCTGAGCATTGAGTTAGAGTTGTTTCCAACTCCATTCAAGTCCTAGTTTCGATGGTCTCAACCTAGAACTTGAATCTAGGGTTTATCGACTAAATTAGGGTTTGACGGCAAACAGGGTTTAGAACATTACCTTGCTTTGCATGGTATTGATTCAATCACAGCTAACCCTCCTATAATGTAGAGAAAGGTTTGAGCACTTACTGTTGACTTGCTGTAACTTGTTCTTCGTCGAACGGCACCGGTGGCTTTTCCCTCTCCTTCCTAGCTCCTTCTCCTTCTTCAACTTTTTCTCCTTTCTAGGGTTTGTGAGGATCAATGGAAAAGGTTTTAGGAGGTTTAGAAGGGTTTTATATAGACTAGGTTTAGGTTTAGGAAGCCTCCTAGGATTAGAAAAGTCTTAGGGTTCGGAATTTGGAAAGTGGGACCCACAGAGATCCGATTCCAGATCTTAGTAGTCTGCCGCACAAGCTATACCGGTCGACCGGTACCAAGACCGGTACCATCGATCGGTATGAATTAATACATACTTAATTCGATCTGTTTCGTACCCGTTTGTCATCCGCTCATCCCGTCTGGCCCGGTGATGATTGAAAGACCTGCTTACAACTCCCCCACCCTTAAAAGAAATTTCGTCCCCAAAATTTACTTGTAGGTTTCACAACTCCCCTACCCTTAAAATAAATTTCGGCCTCGAAATTTGAACGTACCTTGGTCATTAAAAAGGTTAGGGTATTCCTTTCTCATTGCGTTCTCTTCCTCCCAAGTAATTTCTTCCACATCTTGGCTTTCCAATGCACTTTGACGTAGTGGATATCCTTGCTTCGAAGGTGTTGTACCTTTCGGCTTGTGAGCATTACAGGTATCACTTCAAATGTTAAATCCTCTATCAAGTCTGGTGGGTCTGCTATCAAGATGTTCAATGGATCCCTGACGTACTTCTTCAATAAAGATACATGGAACACATCATGAACGCTTGACATGGATGGCGGTAGAACCAGTTGATATGCCACATTACCACGTTTGGTCAAAATCTCGTATGGTCCCACATACCTGGGGCATAGCTTCCCCTTCTTACCAAACCATTTCAGACCTCGCACAGGTGATATCTTCAAGAACACTTTATCATCCACTGCAAACTCCAGATCTCGACGTCGGTTATCTGCATAGTGCTTTTGTCGAACTTGAGATGTCTTCACTCTTTTCTTGATTTGATCAATCACTCGACAAGTTTCTTCGACGAACTATGGCCCTACAATTCTTCTCTCTCCCACCTCATTCCATAACAGAGGTGTACGACATTTCTTCCCATAGAGTGCTTCATATGGAGCCATCTGGATTGTGGCCTGGTAACTGTTATTATAAGCAAACTCGATGAGCGATAGCTTCTCGTCCCAAGCTCCTTTGAAATCTAGGGCACATGCACAGAGCATATCTTCTAAAATTTGAATAGTTCTTTCTGACTGCCCGTCTGTCTGAGGATGAAAAGTTGTGCTAAACTTTAGTTTGGTTCCCATTGCTTCTGTAATCCTTCCCAGAACTTTGATGTAAAACGGGGATCTCTATCAGACACTATACTTTCTGGGACGCCATGAAGTCTGACTATATTATCCACATATAGCTTGGCCAGCTTTTCCATGGTATATTGAGGTCTGATAGCGATGAATCGAGCTGTCTTGGTAAGTCGATCGACTATAACCCATACTGCAACCACTGACCTTGGTGTCAAGGGTAAACCAGTGACGAAATCCATTGTAATACAATCCCAGTTCCATGTTGGCTCTGATAGTGGTTGTAGCAAACCTGTGGGTCTCTACCTTTCAGCTTTAACTTGCTAGCAATTCAGACATTGGAATACGAACCGAACTACATCCGCTTTCATACCCCTCCACCAATATAGTCTTCTTAAATCATGGTACATCTTGGTGCTTCCTGGATGTACCGAATATGGGGTGTAATGAGCTTCTGTCTTAACTCGATCTCTGATATTTGAGTTCTCACTCTCAGGTATACATAATCGTCTACGATACCTGAGTACCTTGTCTGAATCCAAGGTAAAGTCAGGATTGCTTTTACCCTTCTCTATATCTTCTTGCACAATCTTGAGGTATGGATCCTGTAGGATTGCTACTTTGACCTCATCTATTAGATCCGATGAGATTTTTAAGGCTGCCAACATCAATGTGAACTTATGAATTAAGCCCTGTTCCACTGGATCTCTTGCAGTCTCTATTATATACTCTTCATCATTTTCTATTGAACTTGAGGCTGCAGCACACAATGCAGCATTTGTACTTGGTCCTGCCTCATGTTTCAATGCCCACATTCTGCTTAAAGCATCAGCCACGACATTTGCCTTACGCGGATGGTACTGGATGTCACAATCATAATCTTTTAATAATTCCAGCCATCTCCTCTGTCTCATATTCAGGTCCTTCTGAGTGAAAAGGTAAGTTAAGCTCTTGTGATCTGACTTAATCTGAAACTTTTCACCATAAAGGTAGTATCTCCAAGTCTTGATTGCATGTATAACCACTGCTAACTCCAAATCATGTGTAGGATAATTCTTCTCATGCTCTTTTAACTGTCTTGATGCGTAGGCAATCACCTGTTCTCCTTGCATCAACACACATCCCATACCCAACCCTGAGGCATCCATATATAGGGTAAACGGTAAACCTGGTGCTGGGATGGTCAAGATAGGTGCAGAGACTAATCTTGACTTTAAAGTCTAAAAGCACTTCTCGCACTCATCTGTCCATATGAATTTTTCTCCCTTCTTGGTTAGTCTGGTAAGTGGAACGGCGATCCTTGAGTAGTCTTTCACAAATCTTCTATGGTAACCAGCCAAACCAAGGAAACTACGAATCTTCGCAACTGATTTCGGTGCGTCCCATCCTACTATAGCTGCGATCTTGCTTGGATCTACCTTGATACCATCTGCAGATAGTACGTGACCCAAGAAGGCCACTTCCTTCAGCCAAAATTCACATTTCTTGTACTTGGCATAAAACTTCTCTCTTTTCAGCCGTTGTAGGGCTGCTCTCAAATGTGTTGTATGAGTCTCCCTGTCTTGCGAGTAGACCAATATGTCGTCAATGAATACGATGACCGAAGTGTCCAACATGTCATGAAACACTCGGTTCATCAGTTCCATGAACGACGCTGGGGCGTTAGTCAACCCGAATGACATTACAAGGAACTCATAATGTCCATACCTTGTCCTGAAAGCAGTCTTCGGAATATTTGCGGCCTTGATCTTCAATTGGTGATACCCTGATCTAAGATCAATCTTTAAGAAAACCTTTGCACCCTGCAACTGATCAAACAGATCATCAATCCTCGGCAAAGGATATCGGTTCTTGATGGTTAACTTGTTCAGCTATCGGTAGTCGATACATAATCGTACGCTACCGTCCTTCTTCTTGACGAACAATACAGGTGCTCCCCATGGCGATATGTTTGGTCGTATGAAACCCTTATCTAATAGTTCTTGTAATTGGGTCTTCAAATCCTTCAATTCTGTAGGGGCCATCCTGTATGGTGCTTTAGACACCGGCGCCGACCCTGGCATCAGGTCTATCATGAACTCTGTAGCCCTGTCTGGAGGTAGGCCTGGGAGATCTTCTGGAAATACATCTGGAAACTCTCGTACCATGTCTAGATCTTTCATCTTTGGCACCTCAGCAGTTATGTCGACCACAGACACTAAGTACCCCACTTCTCCCTTCTCTAAGCATCTCTGAGCTTTTAGGGCGGAGAGGATTTTAGGGCGGAGAGGATCAACTTCCGCTTCCTAGGTAATTTGGTCCCAGTGAAGCTAAACTGTTTCCCTTTCTCATCTTTAAGCACAAGTTTCCTTTCACCACATAATAAGCTAGCCGAATGATGGCCTAGTCAATCCATTACCAAGATGACGTCAAAGTCTGCCATCTCGAGTAGAACCAGATTTGCTTCTAGGTTTCGGCCCTCAATATTGACTGTACACGGCCCGTAGTATTCATTCAACGCCACTTCGACTCCCAATGGAGAGCGAACTATCAAGCTCGGGTTCAAACACTTGAAAAGTAATTCCATTCGCTTCCCAAAAGAAATAGAGATGAAGGAGTGCGTGGCCCCAGAGTCATAAAGTACTTTGGCGGGTATACCAGGTATATTTACAGTTCCTGAAATTAATTATCCCTTAGTTCTACATGCTCACACAGAACAAAAAAGTAAGCCAAATAGTACGGGATGAAATCATACCAGTGACCACATCAGGTGATGCGGCTGCCTCTTCAGTGGTGACTGCGAATACCTTTCCTTGCTGTGGCGGTTGCTTCTTGGGTAGAGTGCAAGACCTTGCATAATGACCCGATTAGATGTTTGAATCACTTCGTTTCCTTTTCCGTCCCCCCCTCGACCCCGGCCGGGCGGGGGCGCCCCCGTCGGGCCCCCCGACCCCCCCCCGCCCCCCCCCCCCCCGAGCCCCCCAAGACCCCCCCCCCCCCCCCCCCCCAAACCCCCCCCCCCCCCCCCCCAAATAAAAAAAAAAAAAAAATCTCTCCCCCTTTTTACAAACCCACACCCCAAATAACCCCCCCCCCTTTTATTCCCTATCCCCCCACCCCCAAACGGGCCCCCCCCCCCCCCACTCCCCCCCATCCCCTACGGTCCCTTTTTTTTCCTCTTCCCCCCCCCCCCCGAAAAAAAAAAAAAAACAAATCCTCTCAAACTCAAAAAAAACCCCCCCGTAAAAAAAATTTTTTAACCTAAAAAAATTTCCTCTATTTTTTAAAAAAAAATTTTTTAAAAAAATTAATAAAAAAAACCCTTTTTAAATTCCCCCAATTATAAAAAAAAATTTTTTTCCAAAAATCTTGGTGTAAGCACCCCATTTTTGCCATCCCAACTAAACAAAGTCCTGCTGGTGTGTGGACAACAAAAGGAAGAAAGGTGATCGAAAGTTTGGATTCTTGACTGTGAATTTGAGGAAGTTTTCAATGGGTCTGTGAATTTGAGGAAGTTTTCAATGGGTCCACAGCAACGTCATGGGTTATCATTTTGCATGGATGCGTAGGTCATAGAATTATCTTCGAAACGAGACCAAAATTGCTCAATTTCGATATCAAATGAGGAAGATATGACCATTTTAGTCAGATGATACATATGAGGGAGGTTTATGAAATTATTATAAATAATCCTAGGGGCCTTTATGCAAATTATCCTAAGTTGGATTGTTTGAATTTCAAATCATCATATCTTGATCATCCGACATCGGATTCAGATGATTCCAAGACCATTATTCTTCATTCATGATGTTCTACAAAGTGGACGTAAAAAATCCCGGGTAGAAGTCACCAGTGGGTCCCATGCAAGCTTGCATGCAAAATTATCGTCAAAACTTCAAAGCTGCATATCTTTTCCGTTCTACATCGGATTCAGGTGATTCCAGTTCCTATATTCCTCATTTTTAATGTTCTACAAAATGAACGCAAAAAATTTGGAATAGAGGCCATCGGAAAAATTCCATGCGGGATGACAGCGGAAATGACCCATGAAATGACAAGGAGAGAAAACCCAGTTAATTCCAATTAATCCAGTCAACTCAGTTCAAGCCAGTTTTGGTCCAACCTAGCTCAACCCATATCAGTTTAACTTAGTCAACCTAAGTCAGTCTCAACCCGTTTCGAACCAGTTCATCCATGTGCATAGTATTTATATATTATATATATTGTATACTATACATATATGTATGTTATTAAATATATGTGTATATAATATATATTATTATATATAAGAGATAAAATCTAAAAGATCTTGGAGAAGAAAAAGGAAAGAGGAGAGAGAGGAGACGTGAAAGAGAAGGAGGCTTTACGGTTGAGATGAAATTTAAAAGATCTTGGAGAAGAAAAAGGAAAGAGGAGAGAGAGGAGACGTGAAAGAGAAGGAGGCTTTAGGATTGAGATGAAATCTAAAAGATCTTGGAGAAGAAAAGGAAAGAGGAGAGAGAGAGAGACGTGAAAGAGAAGGAGGCTTTAGGGTTGAGATGAAATCTAAAAGATCTTGGAGAAGAAAATGGAAAGAGGAGAGAGGGAGACGTGAAAGAGAAGGGGTTTTCTAGAAGAAGAATGAGAAAAAGGAAAGAAAGGAAGAAGAAAAAACGTGAGAGAGGAAGAAAAGAAAGGAAAGAAGAAAAAATGGAGAGAAAAAAAGATTTTCTAGAAAAAAGAAGAAAAGGAAAGAAGGATCTTCTAGAAAATGAGTGAAAAATTATAAATAGGAGAGAGGAGGGATCCTTTTCCACAGAAGAGAGAGAGGGAAACGTGGGTGAGAGAGAGAAAGGTGAGTGAGAGAGAGAAAACGTGAGAGAGGAAGAAAGAAAGAGAGAAAAAGGAAAAGAAAGAAAGAGAAGGAAGAAAGAGAGGAGAGAAAGAGAAGAGAGAAGAAGCGAAAGAAAGGAGAAGGAAGATTCACATTCAAAGGGGGTTGATACAACCTACAATCACCCTTCATCAATGGTTTCACTCAATTTGAGCCCAAGGTTAGTACTCTAAACAAATTTAGAGGTCGTTATAATGCCCGAATGCCAATTTTGCTTGAAAAAGGCTAATTTTCATGAAATCTCAATCATGAATGCTCTATTACATGCTTGTTAATGTTAGGATGCCTATGTCTAACATTTTTCATGAATGATAATTTGTCTAAGCTATTCAATGATGAATTTTTGATTGATATACAATGATGTTTGATGTTTTTTGTAAATTTCATAAAGTGATTTTCTGATCTGAAAATTCCAGATTTAGGGTTCAAACTTAGGACGTACATCATATGTATTTTTTCTAAGCTTTTGAAGCCCAAAATTTTATGGGAGTCTCTCTGATATGATAAAAGACTACCCTAAAAATTTCGTTCCATTTGGAATTAGGGAAATATATCAAAAAATTTGTCTTTGACATTGCTATTTTTCTCGGATGTAATGCAATCCTCCATCGGAAAGTCTCTAGACAAAGGCCTTATGGCCATAATCAGAAAATCCACTTAACATGAACTTTTTAGACATGAAAGTCTTCTAAAAAATGGCACTAGTTTCATATTTTTTCCATTTTTTGTTGAATTGATATCAATTTTTAAGTGCATAGTGCTTTGATTTCAGATCTGTCATGATGTGCTGATTTGCATGATTGAAAAGAGTCATTTTTCACAAAGAAAATATACTGTTTTAACTTGTTTTTCTTAATGAAATTTTAGATCAGACAGTTATCTACATAGATATATGTCTGTATTTAATTTTCATTAAGAATAGAATTTTATTTGGAATTTATGGTGCAACTGGTCAAAAATCTGGAACAGACCTGACCAGTGTATTTGCCTGTACTTGGGGAATGTTTTCGACCTGCCTATGGTCTCTTTTAGGATTAGCTTCCTTGAGACAAAATGTTGGCCTCTGAGTCTTCTTTCCAGGGATATCTTTTAAGAATTTTTTGAGTAAGTACAGTGCCCTATGTGCCCATTTTGGTCCAGCCTGACAAAGCTGTCATCTTGCTACGTGTTCCATCATGTTTTGATTGATTCTCATATGCTTTGGTTGTTTCTCACATGCCATATTTGATGCTATGCTATGTTCGGATGCTCGTATGCATACACTACTATAATTGGAATGGTCACATTGCCATAATTGGAATAGTCACACTGCCATAATTGGAATGATCACACTGCCATAATTGGAATAATCACATTGCCATGATTGGAATGCTACACATGCTTATTGCCATATTTGTCTGCTACACTTGCTCACATGCTATATTGGATGATTACTGCCATGTTTGGATGCACACTTACCATGTTTGTATTGATTCACATGCTCACTTGCCATCTTTGATTGATTTGTTGCTAAATTTGAATATATTTCCAACATGCTATATTTGGATGCTTACACTGCTATATTTAAGCTCACATTGCTATGTTAGATTGTTTACATTGTACAACAACTAGGGCAAGATACACCCTTAAAATGGAAATAATTGAACAATTAGGGTAAAAAAACCTAAAAATGGAAAAATAGCAATTAGGGTAGAAAACCCTAAAAAAATGAAAATCACAATGAAAAGGGATAGGAAACCCTAAAAACCTAAAAATGGAAACAATAAAAATAGTAGGAATTTAGGTCTCATCCCTAGATCCTATTCACAAAAATAGAAAGAATTTGGTACACATCCCAAATAAAAATGGTAGGAATTTAGGTCTCATCCCTAGATCCTATTGACAAAATTAGAAATAATTTGGTACACATCCCAAATAAAAATGGTAGGAATTTAGGTCTCATCCCTAGATCCTATTGACAAAATTGGAAGGATTTTGGTACACATTCCAAATCCGACTCTCACAAATTTCGAACTACGTCGTACCTGATTTCTAGGGCAAACCCTAGAATACGTAGGCAATTTGGGAATCCCAAATACGGTACAAAGCCACCCATCAACCATACATCCAGCATAAACTTCAACTTGAACAACAAAGAATCTAATTAAAAAAAATGCATAAATCACTTCGATAATCATTAATCACACAAACCCTTTCGAACTACGTTTTTGGACTTGATTTCCAGGATTGGAATACGTAGGCAGTTTGAGATGTCTTACACATCTCAGATTCAGTCCAAGACCGAACCATCTTTGGTTCGGTTCACTGTATAATATTGTACATTACATTTGCTTGTTTATTTACTTTAAAACATGATTGGCTGAACCCTAGGTTAGAATAACTTAGCAACTTGGTTTAGGACATCCCCCATTGAACCCTAGTCATCCAGTTGACCAAGCACAGTCAAAATTAGAATTTAAGGAAAGTTTAGGAGGCCGATATTGATTGGGCGGTTTGGGTGCCTAACACCTTCCCATAACCGTACCCTGAATACTTACCCGATCTCTTGCAGACCAAAGAACCGATACATTGGGTCACGAGTCAATAGAAGTCTTACCTTAGGGTGAGGCTACATTTTTAAAGGTCCTAGACCTTAATCTAGGTGGCGACTCCAACAGAACAAATCGATCTTCATCGATACGGGATACACATTTCCATCCAGAGGAGGATCACGTCGATTTTCCATTGTCCTCACAGTGGCGACTCCACTGGGGATTAATATTCAGACTCCTAGGATACTTTCCTTATATTGATTTGCTTGACATTTGGTGCTAGATCTAGGGTACTATATTTATTGTTTGTACATATTGCTTTGGGGGGAATGGGTTCGGTCACACTTTCGTGCGAGTAGCCGAACCGGGTCCCATGCATGTGGGGCAGCCCGCTAGGAGAAACACACGACCTTGGCTCTGTACTTTGTAAGACCACGACCGGCGAGCAGCCTCTAACGGCGTTTCTTGGGTCCGCCCCGGGAATGCGTTATGCTACTCCACGTCGCTTGGATCCTTGCAACATAGTATATAAAGGGATTGGGGGCCCATTATTCATCGAGCATTCGGTGATAGGTTACCCCATCCTCGTCAAGGTGGCCTTTTCTGTCCTAACCTAGTTTGAGCCATATGTATGTTATTTTTGGTCCATCTTTGAACCAACATGGTAAAATCTACTCGATCATAATATTTACATCTGAGACGTCGAAGTTCTGCCCGTTTTTGTCCTTGACTTGTCAACATGTTTGGATCCACACTTGAGTATTCTTGTCTCTCACTTGTTGGGAGCGTGAGGGTTACATATACCCGCATACACATTAGTGTGGGCGGTCTATACACGCCCTCCATCGTACAAAGCTCATTGTGTTGACCGTTCAATATTGATACATCAATCTCAAAAACGATCAGAAAATCTTCGTCACGGTATAGATACTATGATCAAGTAGAAATTTACCAGTTTTTTCAATCATGAACCGCTTTTGTCATCCATCATGAAAACTACAAATAAGCATATCCGTTTTAATTTTTTGAAATTTGATGAACCACATGGTCGAACCTTGGTACTACAATGATCCATTCGGAATCTTGAGGCCCCAAGACCAATCATGGGGTTATTCAAATACAAATAAATTGTTATAGATGATGTCTAATGTCGGTTTTCATGAAGGAGCTAACTTTGTTTGGTCGAGTCAGCTTGTATGTGTATGTGCATCCTTCTCGTATCCAGTCACTTCTGAGTCTTAACCTTCAGTCATTGTTTATAGAAAGAAAAAAAAACCCAAAAAAAGAAAAAACCAAAAAAAAAAAGAAAAAAGAAAAAAAAGGTTGAACTAGGGAGGATAGAATTGTCTAGACTTAAGAGAACACCTGAGTGAGTAGACAAAGCATCCACTCATAGGAATGTCTCATCATCACTGGTTAATGTCTCGGTTCATGGTCATAAGGAGGACTTTTGTACCTCGAAATGTTGGAATGGTTGGAAGACAGTATATTGAGAGCCCAAATATTTCAGAATGGAATTGAAATTCCAAGATCAGGGTGAGGAATCCAAGAGGGTAGAAATTTGAATCATAGATTCCGAGAGATTATATGTTTCTTCCCCATACTAGCATACCTGCCAAATTTAAATGGAAAAAACTGAGATTGGAAAGCATTTCATTCACCCTTGGCGACTGAGCCACTTTGACCGATGGAGTGCTGACTCCCAAATTACGTTCATCACCCAAGGTGACCCAAACTCAAAGGAGCAGCCCTCGACCCTTTAAGAATGTCCCACCCACCTCCCAAAATCTAGGATGAAAAGGGGGACCATGTGGTCAATTGCATCCCAAAATTAAGGTAGCCTGAAAATGAACTTCATGTGTACCCTAAATTAGGACACAACCAAAATGTCAGTGTACCCTAAATTGGGGCACAACAAAAATATCAATGCACCATAAACTGGGGCATAATTAAAGTGTTAATGGATTCAAAGTGGGGCAAACAAAAAAGGTGATGGAGCAACTGGGGTATAGGTCAGAGTTTCATGACATCCAAACTGGGGCATAAGATTGGAATACACTTAACCCAAATTGAGGCATTGGCCAAGTGAATGTCAAACCCAAATTGGGGCATAAATCAAAATGATAATAGACCCAAGAGGGGTTTATCTCAAGATGGAAAGGATCAAACACATGTCGATAGATAGGCGTAATGAGCCTGACTAGCGAAAGTCTGAACGGAGATTCGGTCCTACAACCAATCATAAGTTGGCGTCAATGATGCCATATCCAATTGGAGTAACTGGGTGAATTACTTGTCTAAACTGGCTACCATTGGTATCTGATAGGTCATCTATGTTTGGCTTAAGTTCAATATGTCTGTAGACGATCTAGTCCAAAATGCTCTGAAAAAAATAAACAATAATCATCTCATTTGAGACATCAATAACAGTGCTTTACTACTTCCAATCCATTCCTTCCCAGTTTGATATTTCTTCCTCTTCCATGTCCGTTGCTAATTCTGACTCTGATGACAATTGGGATGATGAGCCACAACCTGAACTTCTACTCCACCGACCTTTAGAGAACTGAAAGTTCAACACACATGTGAAAGTTACAAATGATTAAGTTAAAGTCATGGAAGCATTTTCAAAGATACAAGTTGTAACATCAAAATGTCCTCCCATTTGGTCGATTTATAGAAAGAAATTTTTTGGGATATTCCTTGAAAGTAGAGAACATTTACAGACTCATACAAGTGGTTCATTTAGTTTTACAAGAAGGGTCTACACACAAGGCATTATCAAGTTTACATCAATCCAAGTGATCAAGTCTTCTACAAGTGCATGAAGTCTACAGACATAAAACATGCTATGGATCAACCTCAAAGTCAAAGATGAGCTAAAAAAAAAAAAAAAAAAAAAAAAAAAAAAAGAGGAAAGAAAAAAGAGAGAAGAGAGGAGAGAAGAAAAAAGAAAGAGCTATACAAAATAATGAGGTTGGTTAGCATACTACATTGGAACAATGATGGTGGACAAGTTCAACTATGGTGCATAGACATGAAGCAACTACTTTGAAACACTAATGATGAGTGAGTTTGATGACAAGGCATGTACATGGGGCAACTCCTTTGGAGCCCTGCTGATGGACGAGTTCAGTTATAAAGCAATAAGACAATTGGTTCTCGTGCAATGACATGTAGACACCATTTCTTAAAACCGGATTGGAGACTTGATCGTTTGTCGTGATTCACGTTGTGTGTTGTGTTGGATTTTTTATTTTGGTCACTACATCCCGCCCATACAGGGGGTGGTCTCATCACTTTGTCGTCATCAGAGGATTTCTTTTCGGCTAAAGACTCTCTCTCCCGTCCATCAATCTGACGGTCTTCCACAGAGTCTACATTACATGCCCTTACTTCAAATGTCACAAAATTTTATGGTATCGTTTCTTGTGAACATATCGTCTTGTTATGCATAAATATTGTTCAATAAATCTGACTGGAATATCTATCTGTCGTTCATCATTTCGACGGCGTCCAAGAATTCCATAGTCCTTTGTTGCTAGCCAATAAAATGGCATCGCCTAGTGGAGATCAAGCCATTCTACATAAACAACCAAACACTCTCCCAATGGCAGACCCATTGGACAGTTTCTTATCTGTCCATCTGGACCTTCATCGTCATACTTGTATACAGACTTAAAGGATTTGGGCCCAAACATGGTTACAACTGATTCAGCATCTGAGCATAGCTTGTTGAAACTTGTTTTCTATCTGAGTGATACCGAGAGGAGAAAGCATTCTTTGACGTTTTTTCTAAAGATTAGTGTAGGGTTGCATCTCCTTAAGGTTATTTCTATTGATGACTCAAAAGTCGCCGTCTCATCAATGTGTGCGAGACTTGAACTTAGACAACGGGGCAAAATCACCCATTTATCCAAACATCATGAGTTTAGTTGAGCCCCTTGTTTGAAACTCTAGCTGAGTTCATTTGCATGTAAGAGAAAGATGACTCATACAAATTTGAGTCGTTATCATCATTTGCCCCTCATTAAAATGACCTGATTGCCCTTTGATCAAAGTGAAACCCATATAAATTTGGCAGGAATGCAGAACATATCAAAATTGCCTTTTAAAGAAAAGAAACATGTTTCTCTCGGTCTAGATTAAGTCAAGTCAAGGAAAGTCGATCAAATCATGATCTCTAGTTCCTCTTGGATTCCGAGCAATGTTAGTGGACAAAGTGCGAGATGTTGAGCCCCATTGTGGCTACCTCAATATTTATGGAAAGTTCAACCCATTTTGGGAATGAAGAAAGATGAAGAAAGAAATTGAAAAGAACAAGAAAAAAGAAAGAGAGAAAAAAAAAAGGAAAAGAAAGGAAAAATACGAGAAGAAGAAAGAAGAATACCGAATGAAAGCGAGAATTAGAATGGAAAAGAGAACAAGATGCAAGCAAAGAGAAGAAAGAAAGAAAGATCATGGAAAGAGAGAAAAAAACAGCCCGAAACTACGCGGAACCTGATTACGGAGGGACGGAAATCCCAAAGGATACGTAGGCAATTTGGGACACCCCAAATTCGGTCCAAAGGATACACATCCAAAGGCTATACATCCAAAGGCTACACCACCAAAGGCTATACATTCGAGAGGTTACAAATTTAGAGCACAAAGCACGATTCTGGGTTACATCACGAGCGGTCTTGAGCCAAAGTCACGGACTGATAAGGTCGCTACTCAAGAAGCTTGACAACGCATCATGAGCGGTCTTGAGCTAAAGTCACAGACTGATAGGGTCGCTACTCAAGAAGCTTGATGCAGATTACATCATGAGCGGTCTTGAGCCAAAGTCACGGACCCGATGAGGTCGCTACTCAAGAAGCTTGACGATTCCGATTACATCATGAGCGGTCTTGAGCCAAAGTCACGGGACCCGATGAGGTCGCTACTCAAGAAGCTTGACGATTCTGATTACACCATGAGCGGTCTTGAGCTAAAGTCACGAGCGGATAAGGTCGCTACTCAAGGAGCTTGACATCTACATTTTTTTTTGTACGCGTGTCAAAAAAAAAAAAAAAAAAAAAAAGGAAGAAAAGAAGGGGAAAGAAAGTTTACTGACATCAATTCAAGGGAGCAATGTTATAATCGGATCAAGTGCAGAATAATGCAAAAATGGGCTACTTTTATCTTCGGCCTCAATTGCTCACAATCTCGATCGAAGAGGGGCATCTGTAAGCACCCCATTTTTGCCATCCCAACTAAACAAAGTCCTGCTGGTGTGTGGACAACAAAAGGAAGAAAGGTGATCGAAAGTTTGGATTCTTATTTGTGGAATTTGAGGAAGTTTTCAATGGGTCCGTGGAATTTGAGGAAGTTTTCAATGGGTCCACGACGAACGTCATGGGTTATCATTTTGCATGGATGCGTAGGTCATAGAATTATCTTGAAACGAGACCAAAATTGCTCAATTTCGATATCGAATGAGGAAGATATGACCATTTTAGTCGGATGATACATATGAGGGAGGTTTATGAAATTATTATAAATAATCCTAGGGGCCTTTATGCAAATTATCCTAAGTTGGATTGTTTGAATTTCAAATCATCATATCTTGATCATCCGACATCGGATTCAGATGATTCCAAGACCATTATTCTTCATTCATGATGTTCTACAAAGTGGACGTAAAAAATCCCGGGTAGAAGTCACCAGTGGGTCCCATGCAAGCTTGCATGCAAAATTATCGTCAAAACTTCAAAGCTGCATATCTTTTCCGTTCTACATCGGATTCAGGTGATTCCGGTTCCTATATTCCTCATTTTTAATGTTCTACAAAATGAACGCAAAAAATTTGGAATAGAGGCCATCGGAAAATTCCATGCGGGATGACGGCGGAAATGACCCATGAAATGACAAGGAGAGAAAACCCGATTAATTCCAATTAATCCAGTCCAACTCGGTTCAAGCCGGTTTTGGTCCAACCTAGCTCAACCCATATCAGTTTAACTCAGTCCAACCTAAGTCGGTCTCAACCCGTTTCGAACCGGTTCATCCATGTGCATAGTATTTATATATTATATATATTGTATACTATACATATATGTATGTTATTAAATATATGTGTATATAATATATATTATTATATATAAGAGATAAAATCTAAAAGATCTTGGAGAAGAAAAAGGAAAGAGGAGAGAGAGGAGACGTGAAAGAGAAGGGGGGCTTTACGGTTGAGATGAAATTTAAAAGATCTTGGAGAAGAAAAAGGAAAGAGGGAGAGAGAGGAGACGTGAAAGAGAAGGAGGCTTTAGGATTGAGATGAAATCTAAAAGATCTTGGAGAAGAAAAGGAAAGAGGAGAGAGAGAGACGTGAAAGAGAAGGAGGCTTTAGGGTTGAGATGAAATCTAAAAGATCTTGGAGAAGAAAAAGGAAAGAGGAGAGAGGGGAACGTGAAAGAGAAGGGGTTTTCTAGAAGAAGAATGAGAAAAAGGAAAGAAAGGAAGAAGAAAAAACGTGAGAGAGGAAGAAAAGAAAGGAAAGAAGAAAAATGGAGAGAAAAAAAGATTTTCTAGAAAAAAGAAGAAAAGGAAAGAAGGATCTTCTAGAAAATGAGTGAAAAATTATAAATAGGAGAGAGGAGGGATCCTTTTCCACGGAAGAGAGAGAGGGGGGAACGTGGGTGAGAGAGAGAAAGGTGAGTGAGAGAGAGAAAACGTGAGAGAGGAAGAAAGAAAGAGAGAGAAAAAGAGAAAAGAAAGAAAAGAGAAGAAGAAAAGAGAGAAAGAGAAGAGAGAAAGAAGCAGAAGAAAGGAGAAGGAAGATTCACATTCAAAGGGGGTTGATACAACCTACAATCACCCTTCATCAATGGTTTCACTCAATTTGAGCCCAAGGTTAGTACTCTAAACAAATTTAGAGGTCGTTATAATGCCCGAATGCCAATTTTGCTTGAAAAAGGCTAATTTTCATGAAATCTCAATCATGAATGCTCTATTACATGCTTGTTAATGTTAGGATGCCTATGTCTAACATTTTTCATGAATGATAATTTGTCTAAGCTATTCAATGATGAATTTTTGATTGATATACAATGATGTTTGATGTTTTTTGTAAATTTCATAAAGTGATTTTCTGATCTGAAAATTCCAGATTTAGGGTTCAAACTTAGGACGTACATCATATGTATTTTTTCTAAGCTTTTGAAGCCCAAAATTTTATGGGAGTCTCTCTGATATGATAAAAGACTACCCTAAAAATTTCGTTCCATTTGGAATTAGGAAAATATATCAAAAAATTTGTCTTTGACATTGCTATTTTTCTCGGATGTAATGCAATCCTCCATCGGAAAGTCTCTAGACAAAGGCCTTATGGCCATAATCAGAAAATCCACTTAACATGAACTTTTTAGACATGAAAGTCTTCTAAAAAATGGCACTAGTTTCATATTTTTTCCATTTTTTGTTGAATTGATATCAATTTTTAAGTGCATAGTGCTTTGATTTCAGATCTGTCATGATGTGCTGATTTGCATGATTGAAAAGAGTCATTTTTCACAAAGAAAATATACTGTTTTAACTTGTTTTTCTTAATGAAATTTTAGATCAGACAGTTATCTACATAGATATATGTCTGTATTTAATTTTCATTAAGAATAGAATTTTATTTGGAATTTATGGTGCAACTGGTCAAAAATCTGGAACAGACCTGACCAGTGTATTTGCCTGTACTTGGGGAATGTTTTCGACCTGCCTATGGTCTCTTTCAGGATTAGCTTCCTTGAGACAAAATGTTGGCCTCTGAGTCTTATTTCCAGGGATATCTTTTAAGAATTTTTTGAGTAAGTACAGTACCCTATGTGCCCATTTTGGTCCAGCCTGACAAAGCTGTCATCTTGCTACGTGTTCCATCATGTTTTGATTGATTCTCATATGCTTTGGTTGTTTCTCACATGCCATATTTGATGCTATGCTATGTTCGGATGCTCGTATGCATACACTACTATAATTGGAATGGTCACATTACCATAATTGGAATAGCCACACTGCCATAATTGGAATGATCACACTGCCATAATTGGAATAATCACATTGCCATGATTGGAATGCTACACATGCTTATTGCCATATTTGTCTGCTACACTTGCTCACATGCTATATTGGATGATTACTGCCATGTTTGGATGCACACTTACCATGTTTGTATTGATTCACATGCTCACTTGCCATCTTTGATTGATTTGTTGCTAAATTTGAATATATTTCCAACATGCTATATTTGGATGCTTACACTGCTATATTTAAGCTCACATTGCTATGTTAGATTGTTTACATTGTACAACAACTAGGGCAAGATACACCCTAAAATGGAAATAATTGAACAATTAGGGTAAAAAATCCTAAAAATGGAAAAATAGCAATTAGGGTAGAAAACCCTAAAAAATGAAAATCACAATGAAAAGGGATAGGAAACCCTAAAAACCTAAAAATGGAAACAATAAAAATAGTAGGAATTTAGGTCTCATCCCTAGATCCTATTCACAAAAATAGAAAGAATTTGGTACACATCCCAAATAAAAATGGTAGGAATTTAGGTCTCATCCCTAGATCCTATTGACAAAATTAGAAATAATTTGGTACACATCCCAAATAAAAATGGTAGGAATTTAGGTCTCATCCCTAGATCCTATTGACAAAATTGGAAGGATTTTGGTACACATTCCAAATCCGACTCTCACAAATTTCGAACTACGTCGTACCTGATTTCTAGGGCAAACCCTAGAATACGTAGGCAATTTGGGAATCCCAAATACGGTACAAAGCCACCCATCAACCATACATCCAAAGCATAAACTTCAACTTGAACAACAAAGAATCTAATTAAAAAAATGCATAAATCACTTCATAATCATTAATCACACAAACCCTTTTCGAACTACGTTTTTGGACTTGATTTCGGGATTGGAATACGTAGGCGGTTTGAGATGTCTTACACATCTCGATTTCAGTCCAAGACCGAACCATCTTTGGTTCGGTTCATCGTATAATATTGTACATTACATTTGCTTGTTTATTTACTTTAAAACATGATTGGCTGAACCCTAGGTTAGAATAACTTAGCAACTTGGTTTAGGACATCCCCCATTGAACCCTAGTCATCCAGTTGACCAAGCACAGTCAAAATTAGAATTTAAGGAAAGTTTAGGAGGCCGATATTGATTGGGCGGTTTGGGTGCCTAACACCTTCCCATAACCGTACCCTGAATACTTACCCGATCTCTTGCAGACCAAAGAACCGATACATTGGGTCACGAGTCAATAGAAGTCTTACCTTAGGGTGAGGCTACATTTTTAAAGGTCCTAGACCTTAATCTAGGTGGCGACTCCAACAGAACAAATCGATCTTCATCGATACAGGATACACATTTCCATCCAGAGGAGGATCACGTCGATTTTCCATTGTCCTCACACCTGGGTAGAATTCCACCAGGCGTTTGCACCCTCCTTGAGCATGTGCGTAGCAAACAACACCTTCTCATCCTTTGTACACGTCAACAGACGGAAATTCTTCTCCATCTCAACAACCCACTGTGCAGGCCTCAATGGTTTTCCTAGTTTCCCTATGAAGGTAGGGGGTTTCAGCTTTAAGAACCTATCCACCGCTCGGCTTAGGTCATTATGCCCCTGTGCATTCATTCTGTACCATGGTGGTGGGTACAGGTAGACTCCGTGATAGGCAGACGATGATGGGAATTGGTGTGGTGGTTGTAGATTCCGTCCTTGGCCCAGCGGCCCAGATCTACCATCCATTGGCAGTGTAGTGTTATTTCCCCTATGTTCAGGTGTACCTTCTGTAGGGATATATCCTGGTGGCCTGAACATCTTCAGCATCTCATTAAGGAACGTTTTCTGCTGAGCTTCCATCTGATACACCAAATTTGTTACAATTGTCTCGGAGTTAGTGTGAGGAGGGTCTGGAAAATTTGTTGGTGCCCTGGGAATCTGCCCTTCTCCACTCTCCGGATTCAGGTTTTGCTCTTCAACCGATCCTGTTTCCACATTATCCTCAGCTTGGCGCACCCTGGAGTGGTGACTCTTTCATGAGCCTCTACGACCATTTTCGCCTACCATATCAGATTAGTCTGTCTGGATCTGAGAAGAAGACATCACACATGAGGTACAGTCGAATAATTATAATAGTGTTAGTCTTTAACAAATGCAAGGCAAAAAATCGTAACGAAAACTTAAATTGGAATTTTACAAATTTTTCCCAAAATTTTTTGGCTTTGAATGGTTGTCCGGTCGCAACATACCGATCGCGGCACTGTGTATGGTAGTGCGACCGGTATGTCCAGGCGGACAAAATTTCTCGGATTCCCGAGGGGTACCGGTCGATGTACCGGTCGCTACCCTATAGGGTATGGAGCGACCGGTATAGTCGACCGGTCAGGATTTCTCTCCTGACCGAGGGGTACCGGCCGATATACCCTGTGGGGTACCGGTCGACCGGTATGGGCAAAACCGTCGACCGGTATTGTAAGACCTGCACTCCGTAAACCCGGTCTAAACCTTGGTTTTGTGTCGTAGCAGGTTTTTCGATCATCACTGGGCCAGACGGGACGAGCGGATGACAAACAGGTACGAAATAGGATCAAAGACGGTCAAATATTCATCATTTTATGTTGACCGGTCGATGGTACCAGTCGACCGGTCAGCTCTGCGCAGCTGAGTGCGGAGATCCAGAATTTGATCTCTATGGGTCCCATTTTCCTAAACCCTAATGCCTAAACCTTCCTAATCTTAATAGGGTTACTAAACCCTAATGTTAGCCTATAAATACACCCTTAAACCTCCTCAAATCCTTTCCATTGTTTCTCTCAAACCCTAGAGAAGAGAAGGAGGTTGGATAGGAGAAGGAGCTAGGAAGAAGAAGGAGGTGCCGCCATTACCGTTCGACGACGCTCCCGTTACGCCAGTCAACGGTAAGTGTTTTAACCACTCTTCTTACCCTATGACATTAGGATAGTTGTGTGGGTGGATCAATACCATGCAAAATAGGTATTGATCTAAAACCCTAAATTGGATATTAAGCCCTAAGTTGCCGTCAAACCCTAGATTCGAGTTCCGAGATGGTACTCATTGAAATAAGACTCGAATGAGTTGGGGATAACTCTAACTTAAAGCATAGACTTAGAATGGATAGGAGAAACCCTAAAAATCCAAGGAAATCGATCGATGATAGTCGAAAAACCCAAGTATGGTCTTCCGGAGACATACCGGTCGACTATACCGGTTGCACACAGTGCGGCCGGTATGTTGCCACCGGTATCTTCCGGGAGGCTGGTCTGTGGGGACCGACTGACCATACCGGTCGCCAGTCTTCCCCACAGAGCTGCGATCGGTACATGCCACCGGTAAGCTCTGTGAGGGTATTTTGTAACCATGTTGGTTTCCGACCAACATGAAACTCTAAGAAAAATATTCTAATGAAACCCTAATAATATTGTAGGACTTTGTGACTTTCTGTTTGGATCATGCGACATGGAGCAAGCTAACAAACGAGCATCAGGTAAGGGAATCTGACCTAAACCTAATAATTAATGGACAGTAAGTCGATGTTAATCACCTGAATATATATGATGTGATGTTTGTGCATATTCACATGCCATCCTTTACTTTCAGTTATTATTATTGTTCATGCATTGATAGGATGTGATTGTTAAGCATGTGATTGTTTTTGTTAGTGTGTGGAGTGGGGCATGGGCCTGGGATCGCTCCTCACACTAGCACCTTTTGTAGTATTCTGTCTTAACATGCTTGGTACGGGTGGGGCATCAGGGGAAGGTCGTGGTACGGTGGTCTCCGATGTTGATGCTGGCCTAGCCATGGTTATGTGGCATTGTGGTCTCCGAGGTCGACGCTGGCTTGTCCACGATGCTTTAGCTCAATATCTATGCCGTAGGGAGTTATGTTGGGATAGGGTCTACCTGCGTTATGTATCTATCCTAGTGGGTTAGTTGCGGATAGGGCATCAGGGGAGAAGTGGGAATGCCTTAGCTCTATCTCTATGCCGTAGACGGCTGTGCTGGGATAGAGCATACATTGATGACATATAGGATTGGTTAGTTGCGAGCCCAGTTTGCGAGCCCTGGCCAGTAGGGGCTTAGGTACTGGTATGGGTAGAGCATCAGGGGAGGTACGGGGGTATCTTAGCTCTATCTCTATTCCATGATGGGTGCATATGGGCCAATGGGGGTATGATCCATGAGGTGTCACACACTCGTGTATAGAGGTGCGGGGGCCACCAAACCTTTCTATAGCACATTGCAAACTTAAATCAGACCACACATAAAATTGATTGTTACTCATGCATAATATTATGAATCTGTCTGATTGTCTTACTGAGCTAAGTTGTGAGCTCACCCTTTGTGTACACATTGTTTTTAGATGTTGATGCAGGATATACGGTGGATGACTATATGAACGCTCCGGCGTATGGTGATGTTGCTGCTCTGGGTGCACAGGCAGGAGAGGACGAGCATGACGCTTCATGCGAGTGCCCTTTCTGCGTAAACCTGTGATTGATTTTATTTAATTGTTTCAGTTAGTTTCGGTTGACTTTTAAAGGGGTGTATGATATTATATTTTATGATTGGATTTGAATAATGGGATATTTTATTTAAATTATCAATAGATACTCAGTTCATTCTATTTAAAGACTTCCGCTGTACTATTTATATTCTGATTGTGGTTATGTGTAATGGTTTGTATGAGTGGACACGGCCTATTCGAGATCTTGGTGTGAACCGTTGTTTCAATGACGGTTCACTCACCTCATTCTGGTTGGATCAGAATTGGGGTGTGACAACTTGGTATTAGAGCTCTCGGGCTCTATCCAACAAACCATATTGCACTTAACTAAGTCGATGAACTGAGTTAGGAAATATTAAAAAAATTAATACAAACACACCCCAAGCATTGTTTGATACCTGAGACGGATTAAGAAAGAGCATAACATACTATACTAAATATGAAACTTAACATGTGCATACACTAGTTAGGTGAAACATGAAAACTTTTATTAAATAAGAAAATGGGTATCAGATAAAAATAGTGCTACAGGGTACTGTCCACAAACCGGACAGTTACCCTATTATATAAACCGTCAAGAGAGAGAAGGTGAAAGTAAATCATGGGGTAGGGGGCCTAGGAGGAATAGGGTCTGCTATATCATAATCTCGCTCGTAAGCGACCCTGAGCCAGTGCACCTGATCCTGTGTGACTCTGAGGCTGTGAGCCAACTGCGCCAAGTCACGGCTCATCTCACGCTGAGCGTCCCTGATCTCTATTAACATACCCATCATGGTGTCGGGAGAAGGCTGAGATGGTCCAGCTGTAGAGGTAGACGGTGGTGCTGCAGGTGTAGGCTGTGGTACAGGCTCTGGTGCTTCCCCAGCCATATCGTCATCATCACCCCCAACCTCTGCCGCATAGGCCGCATTGGCTGCTGCTGCTGCGGTTGCTACCCTCCCGAGTGGACGAGGGGGAGCCTTTAACTCGTCATCGCTGACGGGCAGATCAACCATCTACATCCTCTGAATAGCCTCCCAGTCAATGTCGGATGTCATGGTATCCTCAACTGTCACCTCGCCTCTCATGCTCACACCCAGGCGACGTAGAAGGAAGGTGATGAGATGATCGTATGGAAGGTTACTGGCCTGATCGGCCAGGGTTGCCTGATGCATGGTCCGGATGATGAGGTAAGGGAGAGAGACCCGCTCCCCGGTACAGACGCAGTAGGTGATGTACTGAGTGAGCTGAGATAACTCACTGTAGTGGCCGCTCTGGGGCACAATGTCGTGCAGGATGATGCAGCTGTAGACTCAAGCTAGGGGCTTCAGACTAGCCGCCTTCATAGGAGCCCCAAGATTGAGGATCTGCTCTGCGATCTCTCGGCGTAGGTCCTCGCTCAGATAACCCTTCACCTTTGGAGGGTAGTATACTAAGTCTCCATCATTGGGTACCCCCAGCAGATCAGCTAATTGGTGGGTGTTGAAGGAGATAAGTACACCCTTGACGTAGCTAGAGATGCGCAAGTCCCTACCCTGGTTGGGATCGTTGACATCTCCATGCAGCTCTAGGTTAGCATAAAAATGCTTAACCAGGTTGGGACGGGTGGTATCTGTGTAGGATATTACTGGTACCCACCCAAGCATGTCGAAAGCGGCTCGCACATCGAACCTCTCCAGCTGATCCAAGTTAACTCGACGCCCAGATTCGATGTTTTTGCTATCGAACCATGGGAAACGAGGTTGTGCCTCCAAGGATTGAAATCAACGCTCGTCGAGTTGTAGAGCGGGTGGCTGAGAAGCGCGAACGCTCGAGCCATGAGGACGTTTGCCCAGAGCACGTCGTGGAGCCATTAAACTGCAAAACAAAAGAAAATAAGAAGAAAATGTTAGATTTTGTCGAAATTTCGACAGAACGACTGTAATTCGAGAAAAAGCCTCGAACTCACCCAAAAACATGGGGAGGAGGACTTACGTAACCCCCACACTCTTCAACAAACCAATCGCATGCAATTACAATAAGAAATTTCAGGAATTTGAGAAAAATCAAGAAATTTCGAATTTTTTTGAAAACCTAGGTTAAAAAGTGTAAAAATTCGATTTTTATCAAAATCTTTCGGTGGAAGTCCAAATAGGTCGAGGGATTTTGCTCTTAGGGGTCCCTAAACCCTTTCTAAGCCGAAGGAAGAGAGTTCCTACGGTTGGAATCTCTCAATCAAAGAAAAATCTAAAATTCTACATAAAGACGATATGAAAAAATTATAAAAACTTGATTGAGGGGGAAGAGACTTACCTGGAGACGATATGACAAGTCCGAATTGCAAGAAAACCACTTCTAGAGTGACCGGTCAGACTGTAGAAGCTCGGAATGGCAGAGAGGAATTGCCACCGGAGAGAAAAGAGAAAGAAAAGTGAGAAAATTCTCACTTTTCGCGATTTTAAAAACAAATCTGGGCATACCGGTCGACGGTCTTGCCCATACCGATCGACCGGTATCCCTACAGGCATGCGACCGCTATGTCTCGGTCAGAATTTTATTCTGACCGGTCGACTATACCGGTCGCAGCACTGTATACATAGTGTCGACCAGTACCCCTCCAGGCATGCGACCGCTATGTCTCGGTCAGAATTTTAATTCTGACCGGTCGACTATATCGGTCGCAGCATATTCTACAGGGGTGCGACCGGTATGTTGCGACTAGTCAGCACTAGAATAGCCAGAAAAATCTCTGAAATTTTTTTAAAATTTTGTAAATTTAAATACTCCTTTTTGTGACTGTTTCGCCTTATATTGTTCAAGACTAACACCACTATTGTTTCATTCTCATGCGTTATGTCTTCTTCTCAGATTCAAACAGAATAGTCTGAGATGGTGGGCGGAAACGGTCGTAGGGTTCGAAAGCGTCACCAGGCTAGGATGTGCCTCGAGGAAGAAGAATAGGTTGAACCAGGCCATGTTAGAGAGCCAAGTTCGGAAGTTAAGGAAGAAGAGGTTCCAGAGGTACCGACAAATTTACCTGGCCCACCTCACAGGAATTCGGAGACCATTGTTACAAACCTGGTCTATCAGATGCAAGCTCAACAGAAAGAGTTCCTGAGCGAGATACTGAAGATGTTCAGGCCACCGGGTTCTGTTTCCACTGGAGGTATGCCCGAGTCTGGAGGGAATAATACTACACAGCCGACGCAGGGTAGTCCAGGACTGATGGGCCAACCCTAGAATGTACCACCACTGCACTAGTTTCCGTCATCTTCTGCCTATCAGGGAGTCTATCCGTATCCACCACCATGGTACGGAATGAATATACAGGGACAACACGATCTGAGTCGGGCGGTGGACAGATTCCTAAAGCTGAAGCCTTCTTCATTCACAGGTAAGACAGGGAAACCATTGTGGCCAGCACAGTGGATTGCAGAGATGGAGAAGAATTTTCGACTGATGACTTGTTCAGAGGATGAAAAGGTCATGTTTGTCACTCATATGCTGAAAGAAGATGCAAATGCTTGGTGGAATTCTACACGGACATATTTGGAGACGAAGCATACACAGGTGGATTGGGAAGTGTTCAAGGTTGCCTTCTTCGATAAGTACTTTCGAAGAGCTTCAGAGATCAGATGGAGAAGGAGTTCCTTAATCTACAGCAGTCTCAGTCGACTGTGGATGCTTATCAGCAGAGGTACGAGGAGTTATTTTTCTTCGCCCCGACAAGTATGCAAGGAGAAGAGACCAAGACACGTAGGTTCACCATGGGACTACGTGGAAGCATCAGAGAGCACATATTGGGACTGGACAAGAAAATTTACAATGAGGCTGTCCAGGTAGTGAGGGTGATAGAGTCCAGTCAACCGGACAGCTTTTTTGCACAGAACAGGGGAGTGAAGAGACCCGCTATTGAGAGTTCTGGTGGCGGTAACAATAGACCTTTCCGTCCATACAGGGCTCAGACCGCTACAGTACCTGCTAGGAACAATACGGCACCACCTGTGCCATAGAACGCCGGATTCAACCCAAATATCAAATGTTTCAACTGTCAGCAAGTGGGTCATATTGCAAGGACCTGCACTCTACCTAGGAAGCAACCTCCCCAGCAAGGAAAAGTATATGCGGTCACCACTAAAGAAGCAGCCGCATCACCTGATGTGGTCACTGGTACGACTCTATCCCTTACTATTTGGCTTACTATTTTCATTGTGTGTATGCGCATGTAGAACTAAGGGATAATAAAAAAATTCAGGAATTATAAATGTAGCTGGTATACCTGCCAGAGTACTATTTGACTCTGGGGCCACGCACTCCTTTGTTTCTATTTCCTTTGGGAAGCAAATGGAGTTACCAATTAAGCACTTGAACCCAAGCTTGATAGTTCGCTCTCCACTAGGAGTCGAAGTGGCTTTGACTGAATATTATGGACCATGTACTGTATGTATTGAGGGTCGAGACTTAGAAGCAAGTCTGGTACTACTCGAGATGGCAGACTTTGATGTCATCTTGGGAATGGATTGGCTAGGCCATCATTCAGCTATCCTATTATGTGGTGAAAGGAAGCTTGTGCTTACAGACAAAAAGGGAAAGGAGTATAGCTTCACTGGGATCAGGCTATCTAGGAAGCGGAAGCTGATCCTCTCTGCCCTAAAAGCCAAGCGATGCTTAGAGAAAGGGGGAGTGGGGTATCTAGTATCTGTAGTCGACATCACGGCGGAGTCACACAAGATGGAAGATATAGATGTGGTTTGAGAGTTCCCATATGTATTTCCAGAGGAGCTTCTAGGTCTACCATCGAACAGGGCTACAGAGTTTGCAATAGACCTTATGCCAGGTTCGGCGCCGGTGTCTAAAGCACCATACAGGATGGCCCCTACCGAGTTAAAGGAGTTGAAGACCCATTACAAGAATTTTTAGATAAGGGTTTCATACGACCTAGCATATCGCCTTGGGGAGCACCTATATTATTTGTCAAGAAGAAAGACGGAAGTGTAAGACTATGGATTGACTACCGTGAACTGAACAAGTTGACGATCAAGAATCGGTATCCCTTGCCTAGAATCGATGATCTGTTAGTTCAATTGCAAGGTGCAAAGGTTTTCTCGAAGATTGATCTCCGATCGGGGTAGCACCAACTGAAAATCAAGGCCGGAGATATTCCGAAGACTGCTTTCAGGACGAGGTATGGGCATTATGAGTTTCTAGTTATGTCTTTCGGATTGACCAATGCTCCAGCGTCGTTCATGGAACAGATGAACCGAGTGTTTCATGATATGTTGGACACTTCGGTCATCGTATTCATCGATGACATATTGATTTACTCAAAGGACATGGAGACTCATACAACACATTTGAGGGCAGCCCTACAACGGTTGAGACAAGAAAAGCTTTATGCTAAGTTCAAGAAGTGCTAGTTTTGGCTGAAGGAAGTGACTTTCTTGGGCCATGTAGTATCTGAAGACGGTATCAAGGTTGATCCAAGTAAGATAGCTGCTATAGTAGGATGGAAAGCACCAAAATCTGTTGCGGAGATTCGTAGTTTCCTTGGGTTGGCGGGTTATTATAGAAGATTCGTGGAAGATTACTCCAGGATCGCTGTTCCACTCACCAGATTGAACAAGAAGGGAGAAAAATTCATATGGACATATGAGTGCTAGAAGTGCTTTCAGACTTTGAAGTCAAGACTAGTCTCTGCACCTATCTTGACCATCCCAGAACCAAGCGTACCGTTTACTTTATATACGGATGCTTCAGGGTTGGGTATTGGGTGTGTATTGATGCAAGGAGAACAGGTGATTGCTTATGCCTTAAGACAGTTAAAGGAGCATGAGAAGAACTATCCTACGCATGATTTGGAGCTAGCAGCGGTTATACATGCAATCAAGACTTGGAGACACGTGTATGGTGAGAAGTTTCAGATCAAGTCAGATCAAAAGATCTTAACTTATCTTTTCACTCAGAAGGATCTGAATATGAGACAGAGGAGATGGTTGGAGTTATTAAAAGATTATGATTGTGACATCCAGTATCATCCGGGTAAAGCAAATATTGTGGCTGACGCCTTAAGCAGAAAGTGGGCATCGAAACCTGAGGCAGGACCAAGTACAAATGCTGCATTATGGGCTGTAGCCTCATGTTCAATTGAAGATGATGAAGAACATATAATAGAGACTGCAGAAGATCCAGTCGAGCAAGGCTTAATTCATAAGTTCACCATGATGTTCGTAGCTTTGAAGATCTCACCGGATCTAGTTGATGAAGTCAAGGTAGCAATCCTACAGGATCCACATCTCAAGACAGTGCAAGAAGACTTAGAGAAGGGTACGAGCAATCCTGACTTTACCTTGGATTCAGACAAGGTACTCAGGTATCGTGGACGGTTATGTATACCTGAGAGTGAAGACTGCAATATCAGAGATAGAGTTATGACTGAATCCCATTACACTCCATATTCGGTACATCCAGGAAGTACCAAAATGTACCATGATTTAAGAAGACTATATTGGTGGAGGGGTATGAAGGCAGATATAGCTCGTTTTGTGTTCCAATGTTTGAATTGTCAACAAGTTAAAGCGGAAAGGCAGAGACCCGTAGGTTTACTACAGCCATTACCAGAACCTGCGTGGAAGTGGGATTGTATCACCATGGATTTCGCCACTGGCCTACCTTTGACACCAAGGTCAGTGGATGCAGTTTGGGTTATAGTCGACCGACTCACTAAGACAGCTTGATTTATTGCGGTCAGACCTCAATATACCATGGAGAAACTGGCCAAGTTATATATTGATAATATAGTCAGACTTCATGGCGTTCCAGAGAGTATAGTATCTGACAGAGATCCCCGTTTTACATCAAAGTTACGGGAAGGATTACGAAAAGCTATGGGAACAAAGTTGAAGTTCGGTATAGCTTTTCACCCTCGAGACGGACGGACGGTCGAAACGAACTATTCAGATTTTAGAAGATATGCTCCGAGCTTGTGCATTAGATTTCAATGGAGCTTGGGATGAGAAACTATCACTTATCGAGTTTGCTTATAACAACAGTTATCAGGCTACAATTCAGATGGTCCCATATGAAGCACTCTATGGGAAGAAGTGTCGTACACCTCTGTTATGGAACGAGGTGGGAGAAAGAAGAATTGTAAGACCGGAGTTTGTTGAAGAAACTTGCCGAGTGATTGATCAAATCAATGAGAGAGTAAAGACAGCTCAAGTTTGACAGAAGCACTATGCGGATAATCGACGTTGAGATCTAGAGTTTGCAGTGGGCGACAAAGTATTCTTGAAGGTATTACCAGTGCGAGGTCTGAAACGGTTTGGTAAGAAGGGGAAGCTATGCCCCAGGTATGTGGGACCATATGAGATATTGACCCGACGTAGTAATGTAGCATATCAATTGGCTCTACCACCATCTATGTCAAGCGTTCATAACGTGTTCCATGTATCATTACTGAAGAAGTATGTCAGAGATCCATCGCACATCTTGATCGCTGATCCCCCAGACTTGACTGAAGACTTAACATTCGAAGTGGTGCTTGTGATGCTCTCAAGTCAAAAGGTACAGCAACTTCGAACCAAGGATATCCATTATGTGAAGGTGCATTGGAGAAGCCAAAATGTTGAAGAAATAACTTGGGAAGAGGAGAGCGCGATGAGGAAGGAGTACCCTAACCTTTTCGACGATCAAGGTACGTTCAAATTTCGAGGCCGAAATTTCTTTTAAGGGTGGGGGAGTTGTGAGACCTACATGCAAATTTTGGGATGAAATTTCTTTTAAGGGTGGGGGAGTTGTAAGACCCGCACTCCGTAAACCTGGTCTAAACCTTGGTTTTGTATCGTAGTAGGTCTTTCGATAATCACCGGGCCAGACGGGATGAGCGGATGACAAACAGGTACGAAATCGGATTAAAGACGGTCAAATATTCATCATTTTATGTTGACCGATCGATCGGTCTGCTCTGTGCAGCTGAGTGCGGAGATCCAGAATTTGATCTCTATGGGTCCCATTTTCCTAAACCCTAATGCCTGAACCTTCCTAATCTTAATAGGGTTATTAAACCCTAATGTTAGCCTATAAATACACCCTTAAACCTCCTCAAATCCTTTCCATTGTCTCTCTCAAACCCTAGAGAAGAGAAGGAGGTTGGAAAGGAGAAGGAGCTAGGAAGAAGAAGGAGGTGCCGCCATTACCGTTCGACGACGCTCCCGTTACGCCAGTCAACGGTAAGTGTTTTAACCTCTTACCTTATGACATTAGGATAGTTGTGTGGGTGGATCAATACCATGCAAAATAGGTATTGATCTAAAATCCTAAATTGGATATTAAACCCTAAGTTGCCGTCAAACCCTAGATTCGAGTTCCGAGATGGTACTCATCGAAATAAGACTCGAATGAGTTGGGGATAACTCTAACTTAAAGCTTAGACTTAGAATGGATAGGAGAAACCCTGAAAATCCAAGGAAATCGATCGACAGTAGTCGAAAAACCCAAGTATGGTCTTCCGGAGACATACCGGTCGACTATACCGGCTGCACACAGTGCGGCCGGTATGTTGCCACCGGTATCTTTCGGGAGGCTGGTCTGTGGGGACCGGCTGACCATACCGGTCGCCAGTCTTCCCCATAGAGCTGCGACCGGTACATGCCACCGGTCAGCTCTATGAGGGTATTTTGTAACCATGTTGGTTTCTGACCAACATGAAACTCTAAGAAAAATATTCTAATGAATTCCTAATAATATTGTAGGACTTTGTGACTTTCCGTTTGGATCTTGCGACATGGAGCAAGCTAACAAACGAGTGTCAGGTAAGGGAATCTGACCTAAACCTAATAATTAATGGATAGTAAGTCGATGTTAATCACCTGAATATATATGATGTGATTTTTGTGCATATTCACATGCCATCCTTTACTTTCAGTTATTATTATTGTTCATGCATTGATAGGATGTGATTGTTAAGCATGTGATTGTTTTCGTTAGTGTGTGGAGTGGGGCATGGGCCTGGGATCGCTCCTCACACTAGCACCTTTGTAGTATTCTGTCTTAACATGCTTGGTACGGGTGGGGCATCGGGGAAGGTCGGTGGTACGGTGGTCTCCGATGTTGATGCTGGCCTGGCCATGGTTATGTGGCAATGTGGTCTCCGAGGTCGACGCTGGCTTGTCCACGATGCTTTAGCTCTATCTCTATGCCGTAGGGAGTTATGTTGGGATAGGGTCTACCTGCGTTATGTATCTATCCTAGTGGGTTAGTTGCGGATAGGGCATCAGGGGAGAAGTGGGAATGCCTTAGCTCTATCTCTATGCCGTAGACGGCTGTGCTGGGATAGAGCATACATTGATGACATATAGGATTGGTTAGTTGCGAGCCCAGTTTGCGAGCCCTGGCCAGTAGGGGCTTAGGTACTGGTATGGGTAGAGCATCAGGGGAGGTACGGGGGTATCTTAGCTCTATCTCTATTCCATGATGGGTGCATATGGGCCAATGGGGGTATGATCCATGAGGTGTCACACACTCGTGTATAGAGGTGCGGGGGCCACCAAACCTTTCTATAGCACATTGCAAACTTAAATCAGACCACACATAAAATTGATTGTTACTCATGCATAATATTGTGAATCTGTCTGATTGTCTTACTGAGCTAAGTTGTGAGCTCACCCTTTGTGTACACATTGTTTTTAGATGTTGATGCAGGATATACGGTGGATGACTATATGAACGCTCCGGTGTATGGTGATGTTCTTTGCTCGGGTGCACGGGGCGGGGAGAGGATGAGCATGACGCTTCATGCGAGTGCCCTTTCTGCGTACCTGTGATTGATTTTATTTAATTGTTTCAGTTAGTTTTGGTTGACTTTTAAAGGGGTGTAATGATATTATATTTTATGATTGGATTTGAATAATGGGATATTTTATTTAAATTATCAATAGATAGTGAGTTCATTCTATTTAAAGACTTTCGATGTACTATTTATATTCTGATTGTGGTTATGTGTAATGGTTTGTATGAGTGGACACGACCTATTCGAGATCTTGGTGTGAACCGTTGGTTCAATGACGGTTCACTCACACCATTCTGGTTGGATCAGAATTTGGGTGTGACAGGTTTGCCCAGAATGGCTTTAAAATCGTGAAAAGTGAGATTTTCTTTTCTTCTTCCTCTCCGGTGGCGATTCCTCTCTGGCTTGCTGAGTTGCTACAGTCCGACCGGTGATCTTAGAAGCCGTTTTCTTCCGATCAAGGCCTAGAACATTGCCTCCAAGTAAGTTCTTTCCTTCCATTCATCATTTTCATATCGTTTCTCTTTGGTTCCAAGCCCAAAAACTAGGGTTTTCTTTGTTTAGGAATTTCCATCCGTAGGAACTCTCTTCCTTCGGCTTAGAAAGGATTTAGGGACCTCTATGAGCAAAGGCCCTCAACCAATTTGGGGTTCCACCGAACGGTTTTTTGAAAAAATCAAATTTTTATGTTTTTTACCTAGGTTTTTGCCAAAAATCGAATTTTTCTGAAAATTCCTAAATTTCTTGTTGTTTTGATAGATGTTTGGATTCTATGAAGTGTTTAGGGGTTACGTAAGTCCTCCTCCCCATGTTTTGGGTGAGTTCGAGGCTTTTGCTAGATTTATTGTCGTTATACTTTTGAAATTTCTAAAATTCTTACCCATTTCTCTTTATTTCTCTTTGTTTTGTAGTTCAAAATGTCTCAACGCAGAGGAGCCGGTAAACGCTCATATGGTCTTGGCATGCACCGCCCGCATCCACCTGTTCTACAGCTCGATGAGCGATGGTTTCGTTCCGAGGCGGTGCAAGCCCGTTTTCCTTGGTTCGAGGAGAAGAATATTGAGTCGGGGCGACGGGTGAACCTGGAGCAGCTTCAGCGGTTTGATGTGGAAGCCGCTTTTGATAGACTTGGGTGGTTGCCCGTTATCACCTATACGGTGACTACCCGTCCCAACCTCGTTAAACACTTCTATGTGAACCTGAAGATTATGGGAGATGTTAATGACTTCAATCAATGTCGGGCACTCCGCCTAACTAGCTACGTCAAGGGTGTTCCCATCTCTTTTGACACTCACCCGCTCGTCGATCTCCTAGGGATTCCCATGATGGGGACTTGGTCTACTGTGCCCCTAAGATAAAGGACTTTCTCACAGACGATCAACTTTCACTTCTTAGGCAGTGCTTCCAATAAAACTAAATTATATGCCATCTTTATTCTTGAATGATAACCTTTTCTATGCACAAAACAACTTTGTAGAGTGTTGAGACAACCAGTCTATTTCCAAGATGACGTCAAAGTCTGCCATCTCAAGTCGATTTAGGTTGCATCCAATTACGTCCATCCATATGATTCGAACATTGTTAATAACACTCATCCAATACAATATCTAATCCAAAAGGGCATGAACTAGCAAAATTTGGTATAAGGTCTTAAGAGCTTGTGTAGTTCCTTCATCTCTTAGTTTTTCAAAGACTATCGTCAAAATCTCATATCTTGAAAAACTCATTAGCTTATATTTCCTTTATCACTGTTGTTCTACCCTGATCTCTCTTTCATATACCTCGAAAAATATCTTGTGATTGTTACTTCATTTTCTTGCTCATGCACTCTTTTATAGATATGACCATATCCATCTATCTAGTAATCTTGAAATAGATTCTCTACTACTTCGTCTAAGGTTTCTTAGTTATATAGATTATTCTGAATTCAATCATCTTCCTTCCAATAATTCCTTATTCACTAAACATCTTATCAATGGATGTCGAGAAATGTAAGAATCAGAATGTTTATCCAAAAGCAATTCATTTTCTTCTTTCGAATTCAGGGTAATGACGAACACTTGCTTCTTTTGAATTCAGGGTAATGACGAACACTTGCTTTATCTAATGAACTTAGGTTTAAAGGATCAGGAGTAAATCTGTGGTAATCCAACCAGCATCAAAAGGTCGTTAAGTTACACGGTGGTCCAAATACATGGAAAATAGAGGTTCTATAACTCTTAACCTCAAGGTTATAGGTTGTATCGAGTATATATAATGCCATTGGTCAAGGCAGTATAGGAATAAATCTGGAGAAAATTTTGGTACATCAATAAATCAGGTATAAATCGAAATATGTACGCTCAACATGATTAAACATTTAACTGTTCATTCAGTTCATATCTCTGTTCATGTTTTCGATCATGAGAGTGGCTCAGTTTGGTATAATCAGGACTACTTCTAAGGAAATAACATCTATAACTTTAATTGATAGGTTAAATCAAGAAGGTATCCTGTCAAGACACAAGAATTTAAAATCAGGTATGTGCATCCTCTATAATTATAAGAGTAAGTCAATAATGCACCGCATCCTATATAAACATATCTAATTATATGACCACAATAGATTTGATCCTTTGCTGAAAACGTTTGAGGCTTCATCTTCAAAAAATATTTCTCAACCCTTGTTGGATCATTCTGCCATGATGCAGCTATCCCATATATTGGTGGCTGATAAGGGTCACCACCTTGATACACTGCTTGTTGTGTACTGTCACACCCCAATTCTGCACCATTCAGAACGGTGTGATGAACCGCTAATAAACCTACGGTTCAACCAGGATCTCTAATAGACTGTGTCCGTTGAAAGTAAACCATACACATCCACAACCATAATCAGAATAAATACACAATAGCGGAAGTCTTAATAATAAATGAACTGAGGAATCTAACTGTGATAATCATAAATAAAATATCAAGTTATGTTGTATCAACCGAGACATATGTAATTAAAATACAATTACATTTCCTTAATAATTCAAATGAAAATCTAATCGAAAACGCATGCATTGCACTCGTATGAGAAGTCATGCATTTCCACTAAGTCTTCAGCCTCCATCGCAGCGACGTGCCCGTACACAGAAGCATTCATATAGTCTTCCACCGTGGTACCTGCATTATCAACTAAAAATATTCAACGTCGAAAGGGTGAGCACACATCACGGCTCAGTGAGCAAACAAAACAATGCAACAAACATATGCATGCATTCAATTTATATCTGTGGTCTGGTTTATAAGTTTGCAATGTGCTATAGAAAGGTTCGGTGGCCGCCTCACCTCTATACACGAGTGTGTGAATCCGCCCAAAGGTTAACATTTATTGTCGTCCCACATGCACCCACTATGGAATAGAGATAGAGCTAAAGTGCTTAGGACCACACCGTATCACACTTCCCCTGATACTCTACCCATACCAACACGTAAGCCCTTGCTGGCGAGGGCTTACAAACTGGGCTCGCAACTAACCAATCCTAATGTCAAACAGTGTATCTATGGCCTCACCCTAGCAACCCTGAATACGTCCATAGAGATAGAGCTAAGGCCCCCCGGCAGAGTCGAAGACTACACGGTCGGAGACCACCTCCCTTGATACCCTACGACGTAATAGTTCTGCTAAGGTAATGGCGATACGACGATGTCAGTGGACAAAAATTGAGTAGAGATAGAGCAAAAGTCTAGTGACCAGGCTGAACCACAATGTCACATTCCCCCCTGATACTCTACTCGCATCAAACACACTAACCACACACATACATTCACATGTCTATTCCTATCATCATCATCATGTTATAAACAAAATAGAATTAAATATGCATGAACATTAATAGCAGGAATATTGGATGACATGTTGAATGCACATTACAAGCATACACGCAGAGAATCAGTCATGGCATTGGACTCAAGAAAATAAAAACAGTTTATTATTAGCCAATTAGTTTAGGTCTTGTTCCCTCACTTTTGCTTGAGTGTTGATCCTCTTTCAAGCTTTTAAATCACTTTTATATCAATAGGAAAACCTAACAAGTCGATAGATTTTGGTTAGAAGTCATTCCGACACTTTTAGACTTATTTTTAAGCATGGGTCGCAGGGTGGGTCGCAGGTAGGGTAGTAGTTTACTGCAACCCCCAGGGTAGGGTCGATGCCAGGGTCAGATGTTCCATCGACCCTGGGTGCGACCACCCCTTTCCTGGACTTCTCGAATACTGGGGGTCGATCCTGTGATCTGGTAGGGTCGATTCCCAATCGACCCCACGTGCGACCCCCCGTGGGTTGAGTCGAAAATATCATTCTAAAGTCCATTTTTTCATGTTTGGGTCCTATGGCTTACTTCCACAATCCATTCTAGGCTTGTTCTATGGCTTCGAACTTTAGGTTTCTTCCTTACTTTGCCTAACATGATTTCTCCATGGATTTCATTGAAATCTCTCCATGGATGTATGATTTGGGTTTCTCCTAGACCATACCCTCTTCATGAACTATTCTAATGTCTTATATCATCAATGGAAACTTGCCCATACCTTTGGTTTGCTGAGATTCAGAGATTTCTCTGAATTCTTTAATTAGGTCTTCTTCTCCAACTTTCCTTCTCTTCTTCTTCTCTTCTCTTTCTCTCACTCTCAATTAGGGTTTCAAAAGGAGTGAAAGAGGCTTAGGGACGTCCTATTTATAGAGTAGAATCTCCCAAAATAAGTCCTATTGAGATTAGGAAGGAATCCCATTGAAATTTGAAAAGTTTCCTATTTGCGGTTTCTGTCAGCAAACAGGGGGTCGATGAGGGGGTCGGAGATCCCATCGACCCCCAGTTCTAAGTTGTCCGACCCCAGTTAAATATCAGGGGTCTGACTTCTTAGTGAGGGGGGGTCGACCCTGCCTATCTAGGTATGCGACCTTGCACTCCAATTAACTATTTTTAGGTCAGTTTAGTACCTGGTTTGGCTATTTCCTTCACACACTTGGTCCATTTGGCTCGACCATGATGGGTAGACCTGGTACAAGGTGGTAAGACCAGTTAGTTCGATACGGGTCTTACATGTACCAAGCTTCTGCACTAGGGTGTGTATAACTGAGACTTACTGTATGGTAGACACTGTGTTATAGCTAACAGGTGCTGGGGGTACAGTGTTGCTACCAATTGGTACCGTACTTGGTTTGATCCGGAGGTGTTGATGTAGCATTAGAAACTTGGATAGTGATTCACATAGCAACTCGCATAGTCGGTCTCATCTGTTGTTGCTCTTGTATTTTGTCAGGCCAAGTTTATTACAACCGTAGCTAAGGCATTTAGTAGTCCAGGTAGATTGGCTGGAGTGGCCTGGTTGTTTCCTCCTTTGATTTATTCTACTCTGATTATCATTATTTTGCATCTGCTCAGATGAGTTTTCACTACCCGTTCTCGACCCTGATAGTGGTGGGGTCAAGTTGCAACATCCTCTTAATGCTCAGCGGGCAATGGATCAGCATATGGTGGATCTCACTCTAAGTCCCCACATCATCCAGGAGTATAGCTCTATCTTCTTGTAGTTACTCTTATTTTTGGTGTATGGCCATTGTTCTCTTATCTCTGTTGGATTTAGCCTAAGCTCCTTCCCTTTACCTTTGTAGGAAATTTAGGCGTTACTAGCCATTTTCTTCTTCCTCTGTTATATATCGAGTTTCACATCTTGCGAGTACCAACTCGGTATTCCAATTTTTCTGCTTTACAGATGCTTCCTTCTTGCTACTGTACTATATCTTTTGTATACTTAGGCAATTGTCCGACTTATAGATAGTACCCTTTATTATTTGTTTAGATTTTCTCTTTCTGTTTGTGTATATATATAGTTCCACCTTTTATATGTACATTATTGTCTTGTTTAAGTTCTGTCTCAACCAACATAGGTGCTTATAGTTTGTTTGTATTAAAGCTTTTAATTTATCCTAACTCAGTTCTTGGACTCTAGTGGAAGTATTCAAGTTAAATGGGCAAGGCCTAAGAGCTCTGATACCAAGTTGTCACACCCCAATTCTGCACCAACCAGAATGGTGTGATGAACCGTCAATAAACCAACGGTTCAACCAGGATCTCGAATAGGCTATCCCCACCTTTGATAAACCAAAACACATTCCACATTAATCAGAGATAATAAAATAAATAGCGGAAGTCTTACAGATAATGAACTGAGGTCTAGTCATGATAAATAATTAATATTTCATTTATCTCCAAGTAACCAAAACATAATTTAATACATATTATAACTATCCAAATACGAAAGTTAAACACTAAGTGTATCTATAGTTGAAACGCTCGCTTAACCAATCACAAAAGTCCTCCATAGCTTGCTCATCATAGTCGTCACCCATTTATATGTTGGCGTGTTGACATAATCTTTAATCGTAATACCTGCAACATCAGAAACTAAAAAGAATTGCGAGCGCGAGGGTCAGCTCTCTAACTTGAGCTCAGTGAGTAAATAAAATAATGCAACAAACATATGTATGAATTCAATTCATATCTTTGGTCTGGTTCATAAGTTTACAATGTGCAATAGAAAGGATAGGTGGCCACGGCATCTCTATACACGAATGTGTGGAACTGCCCAATGGATCAAACACCATTGCTGCCCCCACATGCACCTACCATGGAATAGAGATAAAGCTAAAGTGTTTAGGACCGCACTGCATCACACTTCCCCTGATGCTCTACCCATACCAATACGTAAGCCCCTGCTAGCGAGGGCTTGCAAACTGGGCTCGCAACTAACCAATCCTAATGTCAAACAGTGTATCCAAGGCCTCATCCTAGCATCCCTCAATACGTCCATAGAGATAGAGCTAAGGCTCCCCGGCAGAGTCAGATACTACACGGTCTGAAACCACCTCCCCTGATGCCCTACGACGTAATAGTTCTGCTAAAGTAATGACGATACGATGATGTTAGCGGACAAGACTTGAGTAGAGATAGAGCTAGAGTCTGGTGACCAAGATGAACCACAATGTCACGTCCTCCCCCTGATGCCCCACTTGCATCAAGTACACTAACCACACACATACAATCACATACCTATTCCTAGCATCATCATCAACATCATATTATAAATAAACAGAAATTAAATATGCATGAACAATAATAACAAGAATATTGGATGACATGTGATATGCATATTACAATCATACAAGCATATAATCATTCATGGTATTGGACTCAATAAAAAAATAATTTATTATTAGCCAATTAGTTTAGGTCTTGTTCCCTCACCTTTGATTGCTAGGAGATCCTTGTTCAAGCTTTATAATTCACTTTTAAATCACTGGAAAGACCTAACAAGTCTATAAATTTAAATTAGAATTAATCCCCATATGTTTAGAATAATTGTAGCTGAGGGATCGCAGGTAGGGTAGCACCTAGGGTAGCAGTTTCTGCGACCACAGGGGTAGGGTTGCAAGGTAGGGTCGCACCAAGGGTAGCAGTTTCTGCGACCCTAGGGTGTAGGGTCGAACGTGGGGTCGGATACCATTTGACCCTACGTGAGACCACACCCTCCCTGGGACTTCCCGAGGGCATCTGGTCGATCCTGTGGTCTCGTAGGGTCGGATATCATTCGACTCTACGTGCGACCACACGTATTCTGAGTCGATCTTTCATTCTAAAGTCCATTCTTTCATGTTTTGATCCTTTGGCTTACTTTCATGGTCCATTCTAAGATTGTTCTATGGCTCAAAACTCCAAGTTATACACTATTCATTGTCCATAACAATTTCCTCCATGGAATCTCTTGGAACTTGTCCACGGATAGATGATTTGGGTTTCTCCTAATCCTATGTTCTTCATAACTATTCTAGGATCTCTTATTCACTTAAGGAATTAGGTTCATACCTTTATTCAGAGGTTTCTCTGAAGTTTCCTTCTCTTCCTTAGTCTTCTTCTTCAAGTT
The DNA here is from genome assembly GCA_028583415.1 of Protea cynaroides. NCBI lineage: Eukaryota > Viridiplantae > Streptophyta > Magnoliopsida > Proteales > Proteaceae > Protea > Protea cynaroides. The sequence goes on from CM053271.1 coordinate 27,809,727, forward strand.
CCCTTCTCTTCTCCTCTTCCTTTTCTTTCTCTTTCTCTCACTTTCAATTAGGGTTGTAAAGGAGTGAAAGAGGTTAAGGGACGTCCTATTTATAGAGGAAAACCCTCCATAATAAGTCCCAATGAGTTTATGAAAGATTCCCTTGGAATTAGGAAAGTTTCTTAATTTTTGATTTGTGCTATTTTCGTAGGGACGAACGTACCCTACAACTTCTTAGTCATCCGACCCTATGACTAAAAAGTCATGGGTTGGACTTCTGTTGAGGTGGGGTCGACCCTACCTGTTTAGGCATGCGACCCTACCCTCACATTTACTGTTTTTGGGTTAGACTCATACCTGGTCTTGTGATTTCTTCACGCACTTGGTCCACTTGGCTCGACCATGATAGGTAGACCTGGTACAAGGTGGTAAGATCGGTTAGTTCGATACGGGTCTTACACAACTTCCCTTTCTTATCAAACCGCTTCAGGCCTCTGACTGGTGATATCTTCAAGAACACCTTATCACCCACAATAAATTCGAGATCCCGCCGTCTATTATCACGTAATGCTTTTGAAGCACTTAAGCTGTCTTCACTCTTTCTTTGATCTGGTCCACTACTCTTCAAGTCTCCTCAACAAATTCAGTTCTTACAATCCATCTTTCTCCGACCTTGTTCCATAACAACGGTGTCCGATAGTTGTTGTCATACAAGGCCTCATATGGAGCCATCTAGATCGTAGTATGATAGCTATTGTTGTAGGCAAACTTGATGAGTGACAACTTCTCATCCCAAGCTCCCTTAAAATCAATAACATAAGCTTGAAGCATGTCTTCTAAGATTTGGATGGTTCTCTTTGATTGGCCATCTATCTGAGGATGAAAGGCCGTACTGAACTTCAGTTTTGTTCCCATAGCCTTCTGTTGTCCATCCCATAATTTAGATGTAAAGCATGGATCTCTGTCAGACACTATGCTATCTGGCACGTCGTGAAGTCTGATTATGTTGTCCACATACAACTTCTCCAACCTATCCATGGTATATTGCGGTCTAATAGGGATAAAGCTAGCTATCATGGTGAGGCAATCTATAATTACCCAAATTGCATTCACTGACATTGGAGTCATAGGCAGTCCAGTGACGAAGTCCATGGTAATACAATCTCATTTCCATGCTAGCTCAGGAAATAGCTGCAATACACATGCTGGTCTCTATTTCTCCGCTTTTACTTGTTGACAATTCAGACATTAGAAGACAAATCGAGCCATAACCGCTTTTATGCCCTTCCACTAGTACAATCTCTTTAGGTCATGGTACATCTTAATGCTTTCAGGGTGTACTGAGTATGGGGTGTAGTGGGCTTCCATCATAATCCGATTTCTGATGTCAGAGTTCTCATTCTCAGGTATGCATAAAGGTCCACGATACCTGAGCTCTTTATCTGCATCCAAGGTGAAGTTAGGATTGGTTCTACCCTTTTCCAAATCCTCTTGCACTATCCTAAGGAGTGGGTCTTGTAGGACTGCTGCTTTCACCTCCTCTATTAGGTCAGGCAAAATCTTCAACGCTGCGAACATAAGGGTGAACTTGTAAATCAAGTCTTATTTTATCGGATCTGCTGCTGACTCTAATAGGTGATGTCTTCACTCTCCATCAAGCCAGAAACTGCAGCACTCAATGTAGCATTTGTACTGGTCTTGCTTCAGGTTTCGTTACCCACTTCCTACTTAGAGCATTTGCTACCACATTGGCTTTGCTAGGATGATATTGAATGTCACAATCATAGTCTTTTAGCAATTATAACCACTTCCTCTGCCTTTTGTTTAAGTCCTTCTGAGTGAAAAGGTAAGTCAGGCTTTTGTGGTTAGACTTGATATGAAACTTTTCACTATACAGGTAATGCCTCCAATTCTTGATAGCATGAATGACTGCTGTTAATTCTAGGTCATGTGTAGGGTAGTTCTTTTCATGCTCATTTAGTTGTCTTGATACGTAGGCAATCACCTGTTCTCCCTACAACAATACACATCCCAATCACAAACCAGAGGCATCTGTGTATAGAGTGAATGGAAGGCCTGGTGCTGGAATAGTCAGGCTAGGTGCAGAAACTAGTCTTGACTTTAGTATTTGGAAACACTTCTCACATTCATCTGTCCATATGAACTTCTCACCCTTCTTGGTCAACCTAGTGAGTGGAATGGCGATCTTGGAATAGTCTTCCATAAATCTTCTGTAATATCCAGCTAGGCCCAGGAAGCTATAAATTTCGACAACTGTCTTCGATGCTTCCCGTCCTACTATAGCTGTTATCTTGCGTGGATCCACCTTAATTCCTTTTACAGTTACTACATGACCCAAAAAAGCCACTTCATCCAAC